>CM053622.1:752622480-752633610 GCA_028646595.1 Phalanger gymnotis
GTCACCACCGCTTCTGCCACACTCTCCAAGCTGTATTCCAGCTAGCTGACTGCTTCCTCTCTCCTTCAGCTCTTAACTCCTGTCACCAACAACCTCTCCAACTGCCTCCCCACTGCTTCTCCAACTGCCTCTAACTCCAACCGTTCTACAAGCTCCTCCCACCACAGGCTTCTATTGGCTCCAGTGCTGGCCACTCCCCGCCAGGGTCCTGGGAGGCTCACATCCACATAGGTTCCACACCCAACAGGGCTCTGGGCCTGGGGCTGAACACTTAGCAAGGCTCAAGGAAATACACTGAATTACTCAAAGAAAACAAAGACCATTTTGCTTGTCAACACAGTGCTTCCAGAAATTCTTGTTGGGCTTGTTTCTTATTTGTATTTTTCTTTGGTGTTTTTGCTTGTGGCTTTTTTATTTTAACGTTGTTGTCTTCTTCCGAGTTTGTTCTTGATCTTCCCTGTCACCGTTGTAGCTTTTATGGTTGGATTTTGTTGTTGTTGTCTTCTCTTTTTTTCAGCCTATTTGTTGACAATTAACTCTGTGTTAAAGTTGGGTTCTGCTCACCTGGGGTTTGGGAGGCACTATTCCAAGCAGCTATTTTCGCAGCAAGTTCTGGGGGTTTGGAAGTTTTTGGTGCTTTCGAGGTGATAAGATCCAAGGAGAGATGTGGTCACTGCTCTTCTGGTCTGAGCTCTGGTCTTTACCCAGAAGGACCCCTGTTCCCATGCAGCCCCAAGCACTAGTACTCTACTCCACCCTGGAATTGTGACTCAGAACATCATTTAGGCAGTCCATTGGGGTACTGCACCCACTGCCAGCTCATGGTCCTCTGGAATTTCTGACCAGTCCAATTCACTTACCACCTCTGGAATGAGAGCTTGCCTCCAAGGCCCACCACTGGTGTTGCCACATCACATGTGCTACAGGCTTGGTCCCTACCCCAGTGTCACAGACCTCTCCTGCCAACCTCATAAGTCTTAGGCTGGAAAAATATATCACCCTCCCTGACCTTTTATTGGCTCTACTGCTCTAGAATTTGATTTGACATGTTATTTTAAAATTGTTTGGCAGGGAATGTTGGGAGAATTCAGCTGGGTTGCTTCCTCTACACCACCATCTTGGCTCTGTCTCCTATGAATGACTTTAAATGTTAAACAGAGGCATTTGGGAGCTTTTTGAGCAAAAGAATATCAAGAAGGTCAAACTTCTGCTTTAAAAATCTCATTTTGGCTGTAATGTGGAGAATGCATTAGCAAAGGGGGGAAATAGAAGCAGGGGGACAAAAGTCAAGACTGTTCAAGGCAAGAGTTGTGGGAGGAGAGACAGGAGGTAGATACGAGAGACACTGTAGGGATGGAGGCCATAAGACTTTGCACCTGAATATGGAGAGTAAGGGAAAGGAAAGAATAAGAGAGTGTGCTGAGGCTTCAAAGAAGTTATAATCTAGTAGGTAATAAGAAGGATAGTGAGTGGTGCCTGCAGTAGAACTACTACTATTACCATTCTGTTAGATCTGGGTAATGAAAAAGAATGTGGTGCAGTTGAAAGAGACAGGCTCTGCCCAACCCCTGCTGTTCCCCCATTAGACGTTGACATTGCCTTCTTGGGTTTTTTGCAGTTATGTGCATTGTTGCTGTGAAAAATCTGAACCAATATCAAGAATGCCTAATATTTTCAGGTTATCTTTGCAACAGTGTAATTATTGGGTCAGAGGATATGATTGTTTTATAACTGTTACTCTGCTGTCAAATTGTTCTACAGAAAGACTCTACAAGTTTTAAAATTATAGTAGTGAACAGAGTTACGTATTTCTCCACACCCTGCCATTACTGGGTTTAGTAATTTTTTTTCATTAATTGGGTGGAAATACTTCAGAGTTGGCTTACTTTGTGTCTCTTTCATAATTAGTGACGTTGAATATGTTTGCAAATGGGTAAACATTTTGTATTTCTTTAATAAATTATCCATATATTTTCAGCCTTTATCCATTATTCACTAGGAGTTACCTTTATACATTTTTTAAAGAGTTCATTGATCTATTTTTTATCTTAGCTTTTTATGTGTCCTGTTTACCATAGATTCCTAAGCTGTCTTTTTCTTGTTGTTGCAACTATATTTCATGGTACAGAAATTTTTCATTTTAATGTAGTTGAGTATATCTACATTTTCTTAATTCCTTCTTTTTGTTGAATAGTAATAGGAAAATTTCTCCTCCACAATGGAGATAAATATATTCCATTTTCTTATTCCATCTTTTAATTTTTTTCATGTTCTTAAGTCTTTCTTCTAGCTAGAATTTACTGAAGTATATACTTTAAACATAAGGATTTAAATCTTTTTCAACCAAGTTGCTGACCAGTTTTCCCAAGTACTGTTATTAAATAATCCTTTCCTCAGTTTTTATCTTTATAGGTTTATCAAGCCAGTTGGATTTTCCTAATTTTATTTTTTTCTTTACTGTGGAGGACACTTAATTATTGCAACATGATGCAGGTGTGAGAAGGTCCAGTTTCACACTAGATTATAACTGCCATATCTTTTATTTTCTATGATTGCAGTAAAATTTCATGCCTTGTCAGTAAATGTCATTATGTAGAAACCTGTGCATATAATCCATAGTTTGTATTTTTATGTACCATAAAAACAGGAAATTTTTTTAGTAATAAAGAAAATGAGAGGACGGACAGGAAATTTAACCCAGTGAGTCATTAAAGAACTGGTGGTGCAGAGCCACTTGTTTGTTCACCATTTTTAGATACCTCTTTGGACATACATCCTTCAATTTACTAAGAAAAAAAGCATTACGAACATTTAGTGGCTATATTTGGTTTGTGAATAAATAAACTTAATGTTAGTGTGACATTTTGATCAATGTTACAATCTCAGATTGTAAAATTTTGTGAAAATTATTAGGCCCTTGACATTTATGGGTCCATTAAGCATGGGCTTAACATAATTGAAGAATAACAAGTTTCTAAGTATTAAGTGATTAAATGCATCTTTCCTTAACAATTGCAAATTTTTCTTCTGTCTTTAGGTGAGAAGTGCAAATTATGATGCTGATCCATTTGTTCAGGAGTTTCAGTTTAAAGTTCGGGATGAAATGGCTCGTGTAACAGGACGTGTACTCCCCGCTCCTATGCTGCAGTATGGAGGACGGGTAAAAGCTCTCCCTTTTCTCTAATTCACTCATATTTCATTTATCAAGGGTAGAACAGAAAGATAGCTTAGCTTAAGTCTTTTCCTAGCTCTTCTTTGTTTAAAGTGATAGATCATTTTAAAACACAATTGTTAATAGCTTTCATTTAGATTGATTTGCTGTGACTTCACTTTCTATTTAGGGTCAGAAAAGAGAAACCAATCATTTCTTGGCATAAGGTGAAAAGTTTTATTTTCATCAAATGGTGCATCATTTAAATAGATTATAGGTGTTCTTACTACCCTTTGGGCTTAGTACAAATTGTTCTTAGGGGCAGCTAAGTGGCTCAGTGAGTAGAGCACCGGCCCTGGAGTCAGAAGGACCTGAGTTCAAATTCGGCCTCAGACACTTGACACACTTACTAGCTGTGTGACCTTGGGCAAGTCACTTAACCCCAATTGCCCTGCTTTCTCCCCTGCCCCCCACCCACCAAAAAAAAAAAAGAAGAAGAAGAAGAAACAAATTCATCTTGTCTTTTTTTTAGAATCGAACAGTAGCAACTCCAAGCCATGGAGTATGGGACATGCGAGGGAAACAGTTCCACACAGGTGTTGAGATCAAAATGTGGGCGATAGCCTGTTTTGCTACTCAGAGACAGTGCCGAGAAGAAATATTGAAGTAAGACATGTTATTTTCTTAAAGCCTTTTTGTCTTAATTTGATTTTAAAATCTCTAGCTACATTTATTTACCAGTTTTGTCTTGTTCTCTCAATACCGAATATACTTGATTACTGTGTATAGTAATCTGATTACTCTTTGAAATCAGTGATAATCTGTCAGTCTTGATTGACCAGCACATCTTAAAGACTTAATTGATCATTTCTAAAAGATTCCTTAGATAGCTGGTATCAGTCAAAATTGGTGAGAGAAAACACCTCCAGTTTTATTTTTGTGAATTCTTACTGTGGCTTTTTCTGTATCTCTTGGTTTAACTAGAAATCTTACCATATTTTGCCATATAGCCACCATTCAAGTTCACCCTCCTCCTATTTATCAAAATTGTTAAACTTTTTTTGTTAAACCAAAAACAAAGTTTTGTGGTGTTTTGTTTTTTAAAACCTATCTTCTGTTCCTAGTCATTGTTATTGACCCATGTTGAAGGAAGGACAAAGTTCTTGACTGGGGGCCTTTTTCATTTTGGTCCAACTGATTTAAACCTCCAATAAATACTCATTTGTTTTAAGCTAAACACTTAAATCTATTTTTCATCTGAGCTTTCCCATGTTCTTTAGAAGTGGATTAAAGTGCACCTTACCTTATTGAGCTCAGAAAAATCATTAATATGCAAAAATGCAAATGAAGTATAAATGCAAAAATAACTTTTTTTGTACTGTTATACAAACCTGTATTCCTTTAAAGCCAAGATTTTTTGCTACTTATCCTCATTTTCAAATGGTTACTCATTCTAACTTTTCTTATTGAAGGCATAGTGGTCTGATTCACTTTACTTTTCATCGTCTGCATTGTACTTTTACGTGATATATCATGTTGTTCCTAGACAAAATTAATACATTCAAAGGTCTTTCTCTGAAGGGGTTTCACTGACCAGCTCCGTAAGATTTCCAAGGATGCAGGGATGCCCATCCAGGGCCAGCCTTGTTTCTGCAAATACGCTCAGGGTGCAGACAGCGTGGAGCCCATGTTCCGGCATCTCAAGAACACCTACTCAGGACTGCAGCTGATCATTGTTATCCTGCCTGGGAAGACACCTGTGTATGGTAAGAAATTAATTTAATACCATGTTTTTATTCAGTTATGTTATTTAATCTAGTCTCTCTTTCACCTTTCTTGTCTCCTTATATTCTACCATGTACTCTGTGGTCCAGTGACATTGGCCTCCTTGCTGCTCTTCTCACAAGATAACTCTGTCTCCTGACTCAGGGAGTTTTTACTGTCCATCCTTCATCCATGGAATTCTATCTATCCTCTTATCTACCTCCTGGCCTTCTTCATGCTACCTTCTCCAGGAAGCCTTTCATAATCCCTCTTAATTCTAGTACCTTTCCCTTGTTAATTATTTCCTATTTATCCTATATATAACTTGTTTGTGCATAGTTGTTTGCATGTTGTCTCCCCCCTTAGATCAGGAGTGGGAATTGCCTTTCTTTGTGTCCCAGCACTTAGGACACTGCTTGGCACATAGTAGATTCTTAATAAATTTTGTTGACTGACTGATCATCAGGTTTTTTTCTTTAAATATAACTAAGTGCTAGAGACAGCCCTAAAATCAATCTGTTATTTTGTTTTAAATTTAAACAAGTAAAATTGTGATGTGTTAGTAGTATATAGCCAGCTTGATTTCAGGGTTACACTTTTGCTTTTTCCTAATGAGATATGTGTATTTGCTCTTCAGCGGAAGTGAAGAGAGTAGGAGACACACTTTTGGGGATGGCTACTCAGTGTGTTCAAGTGAAGAATGTTATAAAAACATCTCCTCAAACCCTCTCAAACCTGTGCCTAAAGATTAATGTTAAACTAGGAGGAATCAATAATATCCTTGTACCTCATCAAAGGTAAGATAATCTAATAGTAAATATAATTCTGTAAATGACTCCATTTGGTTTTGCATTGCCATAACCTATCAAAGATAGTTCTAGGAGAAAGAACTTTTAGTTCTGCAGGTATCCCCATTAATACAAGGATTCAGTTGTCGTTTGTAATATTTAAAGTTTCATTTTGAATACCAAAGAAGAACCCTTGCAACAAGTATCTGACCATAAACTATTAGGAAAATGAATTGTATTATACTTTTTTTGGAAGGATAAGTAGTTGTCATTCTCAAAAAGCATTTTTCAAGTGACAGAGTCAATACATCCATGTTCTAGTGCTGTATGAAGAGAATAGCACAGCCACAGCTCTCTGTATTCCAGAAGTATGGAATTTAAATCCAGTCTTTTAGTGAGGCAGGATGTGATAGTGGGAAAAGCTGAATTTGGAGTCAGGAGACCTGGTTCATATGGACACTAAAGCTGTATGACTTTGGACTAAATATTTAATCTGAGTCTCCTTTTACTTATTTGTAAAAATGTTGATACTATTTGCATTACCAGCTTCATGGGATGAAACATAAACATACAAACGTAATTGTTTTAAACTCGTATGGTTATTTTATTTTCTTAGAGTACAGAATAAACTATTCCAGGCAGAGGGAACAGAGCTAAAGCATGGAGACTAGAAAGCAAAGGTCAGATACAGAAGAATATTAACAAGCATTTCTTTCTCATTCTTCAGTTGTTTTTAGTCATGTCTGATTCTCCATGACACCATTTGGGGTTTTCTTGGCAAAGATCCTGGAGTGGTTTGCCATTTCTTTCTCAAGTTCATTTTACAAATAAGTAAACTGAGGCAAAACGACTTGCACAGAGTCACACAAATAATAAGTTGTCAGATTTGAACTCAGAAAGAAGAGACTTCCTGACGCCAGGCCCAGAACTATCCACTGTGCCACTTAGCTGTCGCAAACATTTCTTATGTGCCTGCTACATTCCAGGTCCTGTGCTTGGTGTTGGAGGCACAAAGACAAAAAAGGAAAGAATTCTGTCAGAGGAGACATGGACAATGTGTGTGTGTGTGTGCGCGCACATGCATGCATATATATGTGTATGAATGTGTATATTGTATATACAACAGAATAAAAACATTGTAGCGAAATACAAAAGAGAAAGCTTGAGCTAGATCTTAAATAAGTATGCATAAAATCATAAGATATGGATATGGTGAATGTAAGTGTGTTTTAACAAATTTTAGGAATATTTGAACTAATGAAGTCCTTAGTTCTTAGTTTCAGAATAACTAAAGAGAATCTGGAGTAGGGAGGGGGAGGAGTGGAATGTAATAGACTAGAAGCTGGAAGATGTGACTTCTAGTTCTGGCTGCTCACTACCCATGTAACTTTAAACAAATCAGTCCTCTTTGGGTAACAGTTTCCTCAAATGTAGAGAGAGGAAGTTGGATTAAATGCTTTGTAGCATTTTTTTTTACATAAATTTTAGGATTGTACTACAAAAGGTAATAGGTAGCGAAAATATTAAAAAATTCAAAAGATACTTAGATAAATTGGTACATCTTATATCTGTAAAAAAGTTATTTAAGGGAAGTTGAGAATAGTTGGGGTAGTTCCCTAGTCTTTTGTCAGTGTCTTCAAGGGTAACTATAATGCTTCTTCTTATTACTACTGTCAGAATGTGGACTTGAGATCATTCGTATGACTTAAGGTTACATTTTTAAAATATTACTATGGGATAGAGAAATGTGAATTAAGCAAATAAAAGTTTTCAGTAGAACAGGCTTACCAAGCAAACTATTCACAGGCTTTTTTCACTTGTGTAGGGTTTTCTCCCATTCTAAATGGGCAAACCTGTAACTAAGCAGCTTCTAACTAATTGGTAGTAGCCTAAAGAGAGAGACAGAGAAAGTGTGTGTGTGTGAGTGTGTGTACACACACACACACACACACACACACACACACACTTTTTTTATTTTATCTTAAAGACCTTCTGTGTTCCAACAACCAGTGATCTTTTTGGGAGCAGATGTCACTCATCCACCTGCTGGCGATGGGAAGAAACCTTCGATTGCTGCTGTGAGTTTATTCTTTTAAATTTTTTTTTTTATTCTGAACTTAAATACATATACAAAGTAGAAGACAAAAGGAGGAATGTGTATGAAGCTGTGGGTCTCCATTTCATACCACTGGCTTGGTGAGTTCCTTTCTGCTGCTTATGAGCTTATCGACATTCTTAAAATATCAATAGATTTACAAGTAGACTTGATAAATTTCAGAGATTAACTTATAGTATTTTAGCATATACCTTGTTCTACACTGTGTTCTGGTTATCCCTCTATAGAGGCTTTAGATTTTCAGTTAATGATTTTTAAATTGTTTGATAAAGTGAAGGAAGCTATCTCTTTACTGTTAAACAGAACTTTATACTTCAGTACTTCATTGGATCCATGATCTCTTCCATGTGGGCATTTGATTCACAGTATAAATCAACCCATCTATGCCCATTCATCCTATGTAATTCATGTCAATAACTTTCTGTAAATTAGCTTCATAGATGATATATTCAGTATGCTAGAAGCCTTTCTCTGATTTATTTACTATTTCATGGACAGCTCTACATTTTGGCTCTTCTTTTATCCCTCACTCTTACTCTATCTCTACTACATCTGTTTTTCTCATCATGTATCTGTTGATGTCTTTAACTTCTCATGTGCAAGTAATATGCTCCAACCTGCTTGTACCTACCATTTGTTTTTCCATTGCCCCTTAGGTCACTGGCAGTTGTGGTTCTTCTGTGATCATGGTGTTCCATGATCTACAGGTATACAGCATTACAAGGAGAACATTGGTATTCACAAGATAGGATTTCGAAACATTGAGCAGCTTGGGGTCATTAAAAATGCTATGTCATTTCCCAGGTGTTGTCCAGCCCAACTTCCTCCTTCCATTCTAGGAAGGATTACATTCTAGGCTCAGTTCACTATCTATCTATAGTATCCTGGCCAAGATATGTATACTGATGGACTAACCTAATTGGTTGCTCATAGAGCTGGATCTCATAACCTAGGCAACCCACCTTGTTTTTCATTTGTGGGTGGCTAGGCTGATCTCTTTTGAATAATTATGGATCTCTGAGAAGGCAGGGCTCAGTACAATCAACATAATGAAGTCTATAAACAAGGAATACCTCCTCTGTTTTGACTTTGCCCAGGGCATCTTCCATGACTCTGCGAACAGCTTTGGTGAACATGTCTTCCTGTTTGATGCCTTGCTTGATGTTGATGATCAGCAATAAGTGAACAGAGTTATCTCCATGGCTGTATTTAGCATGGAATCATCTGGCTGTTAACATACATGTGAGAGATAAATTGGGAAAAAACCTTTAAGACTACATTTTGTTCTTCTAATTAGAATGTGGTTTTATGGCTGTTGTTTTTTGGTTTTTTTTTTACATAATCAACAAACAATGGATATGGCAGGATATTATATTCTTTACACTTCTGTTAGTTGTGTCGCTCAAGAAGTACTTTTCTATAGAGAATCATTGAAAGCCTGCTTGTTCCTTTTTCTAGTTCAGGGGTGGGGAACCTTTTCATGTTGGAAGGCCACATTAATATTTAGCTGTAATAAAATAAGGCCACATTCAAGAAACTTAAAAAATGTACATTATTTTGTAAAAATCTAACTAGTATGTACTTAATAATTTCAAAAATGAAAAGTTTGTTAGTTTTAAAGTTAACTAATCTTTTAATGACTTTGTTTTGTCTCTTTTTTTGTTGGAAAGCATTTGAATATTTGACTACAGCATGAAGGTCAGTTTTAGTTGACTCTAGATCAGGGCTGTCCAACCTTAGGTTTTTATTGAAACAATAGACAATATATTTTGATTTGCCATTTTAGTGAGAGCTCTACGGTGGCTTGGCTTCGGTTAACTAAAGCATTTATGTAAATTTCTGTGCTTGTAGGTGGGCTGCATAAATCACGGGGAGCAGGGTGCATTTTGGACAGCCCTGCTCTAGACGGGTATCAGTCATTTGGATCTTTCTTTACATCAAACAATGACTTTAAAATGTCATCTACTTGAGAGCTCAGTCAATTCCATCTGTAGCTTTTTAGGTGTCTGAAATGCTAATTCTAGTGTGATATCATGATTCTCGAAGTCAGTGAATGTTTCATTATATTCTCTAGCTGATAGGTTATAACAGCTGCATATTATTCAAATGATTCCCATATATCATCCTGCTCATCAGCGAACTTTGCTAACTGGGGAAAGTGTTCATCCAAATTTTCCTTTTGAAGAAGTGTTTGGAACAAGAGAGCTTTTTAAAAAATGCTTGGAGTTTTTGCCACATCTCACATATAGACTTAAAATTACCTTCCTAAGAACTGTTCAAGTCGTTTTGATTTGACATGGTATCACACAGAAATGCAGCATTTCTATATAAATCTTCTTTCAATAATTCACATTGTTGATTCTGTTCTTCATAAAATTTAACTATTTGTTCTCACAGAGATAAAATTTTGGCTAACACCTGTCACTGCAATAGCTAGTGCGCTTTAGAATAATATGACAGATTCCCACTGAATGCCTCATCATTCAACTTGAGCATGTTATGAAACTGACAATGCCCGTGTTGCATTTGCACAAATATAGTTAACAATACTTACAACTTTTTGCAAAGTGTCACTTAAAGTAGTAGCTTTAGAATAGGGTGCTGATGCAAGATACAATGAAAAGAAATGAGAGCATCTGGATGTATTAATAACTTTTAATATGATCTGTTAATAACTTAAAATATTTTCCTGTCATGGGAGCTATATCATCTATACATATACTCACTAAATTTATCAAATTCAGTCCAACATCATGATATTTATCTTTTTTTCATTTCTTTTATTTCTTTTAATTTTTTTTATTATTTAATATATTTAGTTTTCAGCATTGATTTTCACAAGAGTTTGAATTACAAATTTTCTCCACATTTCTACCCTGCCCCCCTACTCCAAGATAGCATATATTCTGGTTGTCCTGTTCCCCAGTAAGCCCTCCCTTCTGTCACCCCACTCCCCTCCCATCCCCTTTTCCCTTACTTTCTTGTAGGGCAAGATAAATTTCTACACCCCATTGCCTGTGTATCTCATTTTCTAGCTGCATGCAAAAACTTTTTTGCTTTTGATTTTGAACATCTATTTTTTAAAACTTTCAGTTCCAAATTCTCTCCCCTCTTCCCTTCCCACCTACCCACCCTCCCTAAGAAGTCAAGCAATTCAACATGGGCCACATGCCTATCATTATGTATAACCCTTCCACAATACTCATGTTGTGAAAGACTAACTATATTTTGCTTCTTCCTAACCAATCCCCCTTTATTGAATTTTCTCCCTTGACCCTGTCCCTTTTCAAAAATGTTTGTTTTTGATTACC
>CM053622.1:752634110-752697899 GCA_028646595.1 Phalanger gymnotis
GGAGCAAAACATAGTTAATCTTTCACAACATGAATATTGTGGAAGGGTTTTACATAATGATACGCATGTGGCCTATGTTGAATTGCTTGCCTTTCAGGGAGAGTGGGCGGGGAGGGAAAAGGGGAGAGAATTTGGAACTCAAAGTTTTAAAAACAGATGTTCAAAAACAAAAAAAAAAAGTTTTTGCACGCAACTAGGAAATAAGATACACAGGTAATGGGGTGTAGAAATTTATCTTGCCCTACAAGAGAAGAAGGGAAAGGGGGATGGGATGGGAAGTGGGGTGACAGAAGGGAGGGCTGACAGGGGAAGGGGGCAACCAGAACATACGCCATCTTGGAGTGGGTGGGAGGGTAGAAGCGGGGAGAAAATTCGTAATTCAAACTCTTGTGAAAATCAATGCTGAAAACGAAATATATTAAATTTAAAAAAAGAGGAAAAAAATATGTCATTGAAGTGGACAAAAGATGGATCAGCAAAGAGCTTCCATGAACAATGTTAGGAGAAGGAAACATATAAGGATACTGGGAGTTTGGTGGGGGAGCAGGATTTTCTCTTAACACTTTACTATATTTATATAAGTAGTTATGTAATTTTCATTTAAATGGAACTGCTTTAGGACAAGTAAGGGTAATTACTTTGGCCTTCATTATATCTCCACTAGGTGGTTGGAATATCTTTTGTTACCTTTTAAAAAACATTTTCAAAACCAAAGAAGGGAATAGTGTTTCTGCAAAAACACTGCTAATGTGTCTAGCATCCCTTTGTTTTGTGGAGGCATCAGAGATCTCTGTAAATAAATGGGTCTGTGAAATTAAGGAAAAGCACTGAAGAAAAAGTAGGGCCCTCCTAGTATTGTTTTGCTTTGGCTGAAACCTTAAAGTTGTTTGATGTTTCTCAGACACTCAAAGTGGGCCACACTTGGGTATTTGAACAGCACTTGAGGAATTTCATAGTTAGGAAAGAGAATATATACCAAGCGAATGTGCAGAATAGGCCTGAGGCAGTGGCAGTGGAGACTCAATCTGGATTCTCAACTGTTGCTTTACTCAGTAGTTGAACTGAAGTAGCTTGAAGTTTGCTTACAGAATGTGTATCATGCTCATTCTTTCTTAGTATATGTTGTCGTGGCATTGCCTGTCTTAATCTCCCTTTAACAGACTAAAACTGAAATACTAATCAAGGCTCTCCTGCTCTAGGAAGATTTTTCCTGTGGATAAAATGGTGGCTTTTGCTTAATGGTATAGAAAGGATGTTGAATTTTGTCAAGTAGGTTTTGATGGAGGGGGGAAAACATATTTGGCAGTGGAAACTCTTCAGACATCCATGATTTTGTCTGTCTGGTTACTTTCTTGGCTGAAAGACAGGATCACAACTCATACATCTTAGGTCATTTTCATGAATTGTTGTGACTGAAAAAAATGGCCTTTTAATGCTGAGCCTCTCTGCATTTTTAGCTAGGCTGGGATTCAGGTGACAGGCACAAATCTTTTAACAGCCTGGTAGGACCTGTCAGGGCTGTGCTCCAGTAGCACAGTAGGGGTGCCAAGAGCCCCTAGTCACTGCTAGACTACAATGAAACACCAGGAATTGGGGAAGAACTTCATTGGAGGAATATAAAATAATTGATTAAAGTTCACTCAGTCTCAAGGAGTTGTAACTAGGTTCTCAAATGTTCAGGGAATTCATAGTATCTCTGTTCTTAATGATATGTTTGCAAAAGCTATATGAGCTTTTATTTTTAGTGATAACCTTGTAAGTATCATGTGCCTTTTTTTTAAAGCTGATAATAAGGACCAGGTTCACACAGAGCTCCTCCATCCAAATATTCCCATGCTGTTAATTTTTCCTGAGAGATGATTAAAATGCCATGAATTATATACCTTGGTTGGCCAGAATCATCTAACACTTATTTATAACTTAGCAATTTTGTTTTGATAAATACCAGCAAAATAAGTGTTTGCACATACAAAGAACAACAAGAAAAGAAGATTGTACCTGCAACTAGGAATATTAGTCATCGGGCACTTTAAATATGCTTTGATTTGCTAAGCTATTGGTTTCTTTCCTTTCTCTTCATTTATTAAGTGTACGTTTTGAAGATTTACCCAACCTGGATTCCAAGCTTCTAAAACTGTGATGCATTCGGTTGTTTTATGTCATATAATGCTTCTTCAGAACATAAAACTATTCTTACCTTCATGTTCCATTTCCAGTTCTAATGTAGACAATTACAATGCTGCTTTTGATGAAAGAGAGCAAAGAACTCCTAATCTGTTTAAGTAAAAATTTAGAATTGAAAGAGTTAATGCCACAAATAATCACTGTAAGATTTGTTTGCCAGCAATTGGGTATTGCTAATTATAGAAAGTAGTGTATTGTGTTTGGAATATGTATAGCAAGGTGGTATAAAAACATTTTTTTCCTGTTTCTTCAAAGAAGTAGTGTTCAGTCTCTTACAAGAGAAATCCCATTCCTCACAGTCAATGAAGGTTGCCTCCAGTTTTACTGGGCTGGATTTCCTCTAATTTCAACTTTTATTCTACAACAAAGTTTTCTACATTAAATTTTAATATCAAATGAAATGCTACTTACAATCTTTCCTCTTAATCTATCTGTGAATTCATTCTTTTATTTCACCAGTACATCTGTTCTTAATCTAGGAAAACACTATATAACATTTATTTTTATGTCAACTAGGCCATGGGCTGAATGTGAGAAAGAAGTATTTTCAAATACAGACTTGAGAATAGCAACTGTAATAAAACAATAGGCTGTTCCTGGCCTTCAAAAGGTAAAAAAAGCAACTTGACTAGGGAGTTGGAAGACCTAGCCTTGGTGCTGGGTCCCAGCTCTGCCATTGAATTGCTATGTGTCCTTACAAGTTCCTTAACCACTGTGCCTCTGTTTCCCCTTAAGTAAAATGGTGGTAAATAATATTTGCCCCTAGCTACCTCACAGAGATGTTGTGAGAATAAGATAATGTATGTATAAGTTTGCAATCCAAGATAGTAGTAGTATTGTGGTACTGTGTAGATGATCTTTTTTCAGTTTGCCTCTGTGTGAAAGTGTCTTTAATAGGCTGATTTCACAAAACCAGTATCAGAAAAACAGTGTTCACTTACAAATATGTCCTGCTCTGTCTGCCTCTTCCAGAGCCTCAGTGCACAAGACTAAACTTTACTTTGTGATTGTTCTTGGTAAATGACTCAAAAAGACTAAAGTCATTTTAGTGGTGCTATGGTAACTGAAGTTGTATTTTGAATTAGTTTCCACGGGGAAGCCATCACATTAGCAGCCTTTTTAACTTCAGATTTTGGGGGGGTGGGCTAACTTTTGGCATTTGGGGCTATTTGAGTTTTGTGTACACAGTTATTCCCTTGCTGGTTGGAGGTTTAAGAGTCCCTTTTTGCTCTTTGGGGTTGGGGTTTTTTGTTGTTGTTTTTTGGGTGGGAGAACATTATTTTAAAGAGGAAAGTGTACTTATTTCACTCCGAGTAGCTTTGCCATGTGAGCCTAACCATGCCTCTGGCAGATCCAAGGGCTCAGATACTTGCAGATGCTTGCTAGAATGATGGCACCTTTTCTATTTCCCCTCAAGTCCACAGAACCTGCAAATGCTACCAGAGAAGAAAGTTTCCATATGGTGGGGATGAGGGCTAGGGGACACTCCTTCAATTTTTGATGACAACCCTACTCCCCATTGCAGGGTTACATCCCTTGGTCAAACAGTTTGCCATATAGCATCAAGGCAAGAAATAAATTTCTTGTTACAACAGTGTAAATTTTTTTAAGAGTACGTTTTGGGTACACAGGGTATAGATTCATTTAATAGTTGACCTAATATATTTTATATTATATATATTTATATAAATATGTGTGTGTGCGGGGGTGTAAGTATCTTTACACACACACACACACACACACACACACACACACACACACACACACCCTGAGCTCCTTTTGGTACAAGCAGTTGAGGTTTTCCGACAGATGCTAATCTGAAGTAGGTGGCATTTGTCCTTGTTATATTAGGGTACTTAAGACTTCCAGTTCTGAACAGTAAAAGGTAAATTATGCCTAAAGAGGGAGAACAAAATAATGTTACATGATTTCTATTGATAAAGAGCACTGTCTTTACCATATAACAAATATTCGTTTAAAGGATTTTCTTTGTAACAGAGCTTTAACATTTTTTTTAGTCAGTTATGGACCCATAAAAGTATTATTGTGCTATGTGAGCTTGCTACTAAAAGACTCTTCCAGATCATAGGCTTTGGAAAGCAGCGATTTTGTATATGTGTGTGCATATAAATAAAGTACATGTATAATGTAACACTTTGTATGAGAAAAACCTGTAGAGAGGAAATGTGCTCAGTGCTGTTTAGAATTAAATTATAAACAAAGCACTCCAGTGGACCAAGAAAACATTTATATTATCTGCACACACACTGTATTAGCATTATCAACCCATTCACTGCTACTTTGAGCAAGTAATGGCAAATTCTGCTCACAATGGTAGAAATGTATCCTCTTAAGAGGGCCTTTCTCAGGAGCAGGTATAAAGGTGGGCCTTGCTGGGATAGGGGTAGGAGAAGGGAGCTTGCACCAAGGGATAGCAGGTTAGTCTACAAAGCCTTTTAATGTTTCCATTATAACCATCTTGACCGTGTGTGCCTATCTGTATTGCTGATGTAAACTACTATTGGGGGTTTGGGGAAGGGTGTGCGTATGTAATTGTTATGTTTAAAACTGAATTACTGTCTAAATCAGTCTCCTTTCTTACACTAACTATACTTGCCAAAAATTTCTATCAATAACCACATTTCAGCTTTCAGCATGGTAAAATGGTAGGAGCCTGAAACTGTCTTTCTCATTATCACTGCTTTCTATCTTACCACCAGGCCCATCTTTCTTGTTTCTTTTTGTGTGTGTTTGTTGGCTCTTCTGAAAAATGAAGTGGTCCATGTTAGCTTCACTGTAGTCATTTAGAGACTTCGTGATTTTGAAATGCTTTATTTACTTAAGTCTTTTTAGTTAATGTATATTAGTAAGGCCTGGATGTAACCAAATGAGATCTTGGATAACCAACAAACAGAATAGCCAGATTTTTATAAGAGGAATTAAAACTTTTCAGGAATGGTTCAGTTACCATTAGAGGGATGACAGTGGGGCAGAGACAAATGTTAAGATGAAATAGTTGAATTCTTGAATGAGCTCTAATCAATGTTTAAAAATATGGGGTTTATGGATTGCATCTTACAGGGCATTTCGCTGTACCAATGTCTTTGAGAATAGTTACTGCCCTTGAGACCACCAGGTGACGTGTTATCATCTATTTTGACCTCCTGAGAATGAATATGAGTACAGAATTAAAAGCGTGTTCAGGGTAATTAAATTTGATGGTCAGTGTTCTCCCTTAAATTGTTATCTTAATGATAAGATGTATTCCAAAGAACACATAGTTTCAAATGAGAAATCTGAGGAAGGTGTTTTTGGGTGGGTTTTGTTTTAGTTTCTTAATGTCACTACAAATACTTTCAAAAACTAGTCATGTTAATTTTTTTCTGAGCCAAAGTGTCACCAAAATTATCTGTGATAGAGCCTTTCTTCCCTCTCTGCCTCAGTGCTGTATACTGGAAGGATTCTATATTGTGTCTATTTTTATAGTTTTTTTAATCTTTTGGTTTGTGTCGCTTTGCTTCAGGTTGAAGTGTAACTTTCACTACTGCAATAAAAAGAATTTAAAAAAAAAAAAAGCTTTGCTCCTTACTTTGTGTCATCATTACAAGACCAAAGTTTCATTTGAAAGCATGTGGAGACTCCATGTGGGCAATATTATGAGCATCTAGTGTCACTCTGATTACCTGCTGGCAGACTTTAAGCATTTTAGAATAAAAAAGCTTATGAAGAGGCAGTAAACAAATATGGAGATGAATTTAGAGGATTTCAGATATAAAGGAGGAATAATAAAGCAGGCCTTGTTAAATTCAACAGACCTTAATTATCTGTCTCTACTATGTGTCCTAACATAGGCACAAAACCCAAAAATGTCATGGGGCAACTTACATGTCCCAGGTCCCCAGATAAGTAATGTGAAGGAGAAAGCACAAAAAGTGGGAAGAGAGGTAGAGGGAGCAGCACCTGAAAGAAGCTAGAGATTCTAAGAAGTGGGAAAGTACATTCTCAGAATAAGAGATAGCCTGTGCAGGGACATGGAGAATCCAGGGAACAACCACAGCAGTGTGAAGGGTGCAAAGAGTATTAGGAAATAACTAGGAAAGTTAGTGGGACTTTGATTGGGGAAGACTTCAGTGCCAGGTCGAGGAGATTGTATTTTCTACTTGAGGCAGTAATTTTATTGAGAGAAATCTATTAGATACCTGGTACTCAACCCACCAAAATATTCCGGACTTCCATGAAGACAAGTATTTTACAGAACAATGTAGAGAGAAAGAATTGTGGTTGAGCTGCATCACCTGAACTTAGAGCAATGGTTCTCAAAGGGTGTGCCATCAATTACACACAACTTATATTTGCAATACATGGAGAAGTTTCTAACTATTATACAGTGTGCCTTAATTCCTCATAGCAAATACTAATATAGTGCCAGGAGCAAAATGTCCGAAAACCATTGATTTGGTATCATACCAAACCACTAAGAGGTTATTTTTTAGAACTAGACAAAATTCACTGGAAGGAAGTGGTTCTCGTAAGAATGTAGCACTTGCAGACTTCAGATCACGGTACAAGCAATAATCATCAAAATTATTTGGGACTGGTTTAAAACAATAGAAATTTGAGCAATGGAAAACTAGAGTAAGCAAGACTCAGAAGGAATTGAATTAAGGGCTCTATTTGAAAAAAATGGATAAAACTGGAACAGAGTTTGTCAGACATGAAGCGAGACTACCATCAAAGCAATCATTTGGTAATTTATTAGGCCACTATTTTGTGGCCAGGCCAGAAAACAGGACAAATTTTTTTTCTTGATTTGCATATAATAGATTTTTAAAGATGGATTTTAAAATGTTTCACTGTAACTTGTGTTTCTCAGGCTTAAGAAACACAGTAGGTCAGTTACCTCAGAGTGTTGAAATCAGGGCTACTTCCTTTACTACGTTTAACCATTTGTCCTTCCATTTTTTGCTTGGTACCACCCTCATTTTAATGATCGATTTTCATTTCTTTGACATTAAGAGGAAAAGCCCCATAGATTTTTCATTTGTGGATACAAGTATGAAGAATGAAACTTTCCTTCCTCAAAAAAACAACATTCTAAGGAAAACATATACATTTATAAGTATATGAAAACTGAATGAAGTAGTTAAATTCAAGGTAGTATGAGAGGAAGGGGAGTAGCAGTTGGGACCAAAAAAAGGCTTCATACAGAATATGATTCTTGAGCTACATTTTAAAGGAAAAGGACTCCCATGAGGAAGAGCGGAAGAGGGAGTACAATCCAAACAGGATGATCAGAGCAAAGACAGGGAGATGGGAAATGGAGTATCTTGTGCAAGGAACAGAGGCCAGTTTGGCTGGATGGCAGTGTGGAAGGGAGAGTAATGTCCAGTGAGGGTAGGAAGATAGATTGGGGCCAGGTTATGAAGGGCTTTTAAAAGTTAAATGGAGTTTATATTTTATCCTAGATACAAATACTAAAATGAACATATGGCCCAAATATAAAATAACACTTTTTTTTAATTAGAGAATGGAAAGAGATACCTTGTACATCTATGGTTGAGACACTAATTCCTAAATAAGTTCATTCATTCATGGAAGTTCAAGTGATCATTTCATTACATGACATTGAAATGCTCTTGTACAAAATCAGTGCAGCCAGAACTAGAAGAGGAGCACCAAATGCCAACTATGTTTCAGGCACTGTTAAGTGCTGGGTGTGCATGTGTAAGAAAAGGAGCCATTCTCCAAAGTGGTCTCTGGAATGAGGGTTGTAGGCTATGTCTTATTTTACTCTAGAGAGTATGACATGACTATAAAGGAATATGAGTAGGGTAGGCACTGCTACTCAGACTGAGGAAATTAGTCCCATAAAACAAATCTTGCTATACCTAGGCAAAACAATAGGGAAACATTTGTTCAGCCTGCTTTATCAATAATCTATGGGCATGTTAACTTTCTCGCAATATTTACAAGCCTCACTAATTTTCACATTATGTATTCTCATCAGTCTCCTAATTCCAAACCTCCCTGGGAGCTAAATCTGTACCACCCTCTCTCAATTTTTTATATTCTCAAAAAATTACTGCATATATCAAATGAAAAGCCTGGCTATGGCATTCAATTGTGTCAGTGATATGGCTCTTCCTTTGTACATGAAATAAAAATGCATTGATTAACCTGAAATCACAGTGCTGTCTGTTAATTCTTTGACAGGACAAAGGATATGAGGGAGGATGCCCAGAATCAGGAACGGCAAGGAGGCCAGTATCACTGGATCCCAGAACGTAGTGGGCTGCAAGATGTAAGAAAACTAGAAAGGGTGTGAGAGACAAAATTGTGAATGCCAGACAGAGGGTTTGATATTTGACCTTGTAGGCGATAGTTTAAATAGTAGAGTTTATTGAGTGAGGGAGCAGGGTGTGACACGGTCAGACCTTTGTTTTAAGAAGGTCACTGGCAGCTGAGTGGAGGATGGATTGGAGTGAGAAGAGACTTATGGCATGGAAACCAACCAACAAGTTATTGCAAATAGTCCAGGTGTGAGGTGATGAAGCTCTGCTCCAAGGTGATAGCAGTGTCAGAGAAGAGAAGGGAGTGTACGCAAAAAAAAATGTTATCAAGGTAAAAATGGCAGAACTGGGCAACAGATTGGATATGGGAAGTGAGAAAGAACTGAGGATGAAAGCTAGGTTGCAAGCCCAGGTAACTGGGAGAATCATGCTACCTTCAAGAGTCATAGGATTAGGGGCAGATTTGGGAGGAAATATGAGTTCAATTTTGGACATGGTTTGAAATGTCTACAGGACTTGTAGTTCAAGATGTAATTAGGTAGTTGGAGTTACAAGACTAGAAGTCAGCTTGAGAGGTTACAGCTGGATAGGTAGATCTCTGAATCATGTAAATAGAAATGATAATTGAATCTATAGGAACTGATGAAATCACCAAGTGAAGTACTATAGAGCAGGTTGGGAAACTTGCAGCCTCTAGGTCCTCAAGTGTGGCCCTTTGACTGAATCCAAAGAATGAAGTTTGGATTCCGTCAAAGGGCTGCACTTGAGGACTTAGAAGGCTACATGTGGCCTTGAGGCCACAGGTTCCCCAACCCTGGTATAGAGGGAAAACAAAAGAGGGTCCAGTACAGAGCTCTATGGGACAAACAGGCATGACCCGGATGATGATCTAGCAAAGGAGAGTGAAAAGGAGCAGGCAGGAGAGAGTAGTACGAGGAAAGGCTAGAGAAACGAGCATTAAGGAGAAGAGGGTGACTGCTGGTGTCAAAAGCTGCAGCGAAGTCAGAACAAGAATTGAGAGAAGGCCACTGGAGTTAGCAGCTTTGGAAAGGGCAGTTTGAGTTAAATGATGAGACTCAAGGCCAGACTGTAGCAAATTAAGAGAAAAGGAAATGGAGGCACCGGCTATATTTGGTTTTCTCAAGTTTAGCCACAATAGGGAGGAGAAATGTGAGACAACAGCTAGCAGGAATGGATTGATCCAGTGAAGTTTTGGGGGAATCGGTGCAGGGGATGTAGACATGGACATATAATAGGTAATAATGAAGCAAATTGTAGTCAGCGAGAGGATGAAAATAAGTGAGGAGGTGGGGATATAAAGGAACAGTCTGCTAGAGAAGATGGGATGTGATGGAATCATTTGTGCAAGAATAAGGGTCACTTCTTCAGGTCAGGCGAGGGTGAAGATGGGGATGGTGGGGAAGGCATCCTAGCCAAGGTAGAAGAGGGAGCTCTCTGTGAATGGCCTCAATTTTTCTTCGTGGAAATTTAAGACTATTCTCAGCAAAGAAGTAAGGAGGGGAGTTCTGTGGGGAGTTTGAGGAAGGGCGAAAAGGTTTGGAAAAGCTGAGATAAAGGAAATTTGTCTTACTGCAGTGAGGGCTCAGTTGAGATTCTGTAACATAAATTTATAGTGGACTCACAATTTTCTCTATTTGTTCATCATCACATGAATAGGAGCTAATGCAAGGGATGATCAGAGTGATCCAAGGTGGAAGTCTGACGAGGCATTATCAGTGATAGGATAAAGGTGGGAGGAACTGAACTGGTAGAGGAGGTAGAAGACTGGACAGTGCAAGGGTGATGGCCTGGGAAAGAACTGGGCATGGAGGGGGTGGAGGTCACAGTGAGGATACAGAACAGGGTCAGAAGGTGGAGGGAGAGATGGAACAATAAAAGATTATAATCAGATCAATGAATTTTAGAGTTCATGAACATGACACATACCTGAAGGGAAGTGGAGGAGTAAGTCATAGGAAACTAATAAATTCAGGAACTAGGAACTTCAGGAGAGAGAAACTGAACCAAGCACTGAACTCACTGAGGAAGGAAGCAGAGCGACCTGGAGGGAGGGAGGTAGCTACCGGAACTTGTACTGGGTGATGAAAATTGAACGAACCTCAATGAAGGAGAGGTTATGAGTGATGGGGGAAGAGGAAATGGGGAACAAGGATTATTCCAACTTCTCCAACCTGGCCAGTAAGTCAGGGATATGGAAGTTCAAGAAAAAAGAGAAAGGTCCCATGTAAGCAAAATATGGGTAATAACACTTTTTAAAATAGCAAAGAACTGAAAATGGATGCCCATCAAGAACTGAGGCTAAAAATATGAGTAAACAGAAGAAAATGCTGACTACAATTTAAAAAAAAAAGACTATGGGTTAAGAGAAATGCATGACTTGACCACAAATTCTACAAAAGTGACTGAAAGAAATGAAGCAAGATATTTTTAAAATTAAATTTAAAATGAGATGAGTTAGGAGGGAAAAATTAAGAGAATGAATAGCTTAGAACAGAAGATGGAAAACTTTACCTAAGGAGTAGATTCCTTGAAAAACAGAATTAAGGCAAACAAAACCCAATGCTTCCAGACAGTAGAATCCCTAGACACTCAACACTTGAGCCATGGTGATCTTGGAGGAAGAATCCCAGGCTAGATGTTGCAGCCAGCCTGTCAAAGAAACTCCTGAGAAGCCAGGGTGCCTAGGACATGAAACTTTGTGGGACTATGCTTTGGAGGAACTTGGCTAAGCTGTGAACATAATCTCCTCCTCCCCAGAGAATGAGGTGTCTAGCACATTGTAGGCACTTAATAAATGTTTATTGAGTTGAATTTGGGGGAATTATGCCCCTAGTTGTTGTGAGAGAGGGGTGTTGTTTGCATGTTGGTTCTTGCTATACCTTTGAAGTGAATATTCCTTTGGAAAAGCTAATCCAATTGTTAAGTGGTTAAGTGGAATTGGGGTGCAGGAAACAAATTACTAAAGATTTCAGGAGGAAGAAAAATCAAAGACCTTGCGCATAAGTAGATAAACCAACAGGGAAGATATTAATAACAGAAGGGAATATGGCCCTCTAGATCAGGAAAAAAAGCTTAGACATCTATAAATAAATATTGCCAGGTCCCAGCATAGAAACCACACAAAAGAAGAGAATAATAGCCAACATTTATATAGCACCTACTATGTGCTTTTGTTGTGTTGTTTCAGTCATGCCCAACTCTTCATGACCCCATTTGGGGTTTTCTTGGCAGAGATACTGGAATGGTTTGCCATTTCCTTCTCCAGCTCATTTTACAGATGAGGAAACTGAGGCAAACAGGGTGAAATGACTTGCCCAGGGTCACACCGCTACTAAGTGCCCAAGGCCAGATTTGAAAACCTTCCTGATTCCAGGCCCAGCGCTCTGAGCACTATGCCACTGTGCTGGGGCACTCCCTTAAGGGCTTTACAAATATTATCTATTTTGATTCTCACAGCTTTGGAAGGTGGCTGCTGTTATTACCTCCATTTTACAATTGAGGAAACAGGTAAGCAGAGGCCAAATGACTTGCCCAGCTAGTAAGAGTCTGAGGTCAAATTTGAACTCAGGTCTTCCTGACTTTGGAACCCAGTACTCTATCGACTACGCTCAGACTGTATGACACAAAAAAGCTCAAGCAAAAGACTGAGGAACAGAGGGAACTAAGAGAGAATATGTGTGGGGGGGAGGGGGAAGGGAACTAACAAGATGTTCCTAAATGGCTTAAAAGAGAAATAAGAATTGTGAAAGCAGATGTTGTGACCTGCGCTGCAGAGATAATTGGCATAATAGAAAACCTGCCAATAAATCCACTATGATGAGTCTTACCAAAGAAACAAAAGAGAGAATAGCCGATTAGGGATGCAAATACACAGAAGTGAAGGATAATCCGGATGAAGAGAAGCAAAAAGCAATATAAAAGTAGGAGAAGGCACAATCTCCATAGAAACAAAACACATTGATCTTGAAGACAAAAAAGTGAAAATTTGGAACTCATAATTTTATATTAAAAAACGAATGTTTAAAATTGTCTTTACATGTAATTGGAAAAAATACTATCTACTGGAATATTGGAAAAAATCAAATACTATCTACTGGAATAAAATAAAATGAAAGATTGTAAAAGAATTTATTATAGCCAAAGCTATCTCAAAAGAGGAGTAGTAATCATGATCTCTGACAAATAAAAATAGGTATAATTAAAAGAAAGAAGCAGGAAAGCTGCATTATGCTTAAAAGCACAATAGATAATGATAGTATATAAATACACAACACACACACACACTCATACCAGATGGCAAAGCATCTAAGTGCTTAACAGAAAAACCTAATCAAATTACAAGGACAAATAGACAGCAAAACTATAGTAGTTGGGGACCTCAGTATTCCCCTGGATAAATCTTCAAAAAAAAAAAAAGAAGAAGAAGAAAGAAGTTAAAAAGGGGCAGTTGGTGGCGCAGTGGATAGCGTCCTGGGCTGGGAGTCAGGAACACTCATCTTCATGTGTGCAAATCTGGCCTCAGACCCTTACTAGCTGTGTGACCCTGAGCAAGTCACTTAACCCTATTTGCCTCAGTTCCTCGTTCGGGGCAGCTAGGTGGCTCAGTGAGTAGAGCACCAATCCTGGAGTTAGGAGGACCTGAGTTCAAATGCGGCCTCAGACACTTGACACACGTACTTAGCTGTGTGACCTTGGGCAAGTCACTTAACCAAATTGCCCTGCCTTCCCCCTCAAAAAAAATTGAAAATAAAAGAAGAACCTAAATCGAATTTTAGAAAAGTTAAATTTAATAGATCGTTGGTGATTATTGAATAGGAGTGGGACAAAATAAACATATCTTTCAACTGTGCATGAGAATTTGGCAAAAATTGACCAAGTGCTAGGACATAAGCTCACAAACACAAAAGAGTGGCAATGCTAAACACATCTTTTACACAATTTAGACAAATTATAGTGAATAACAGGATATTGGGGGAAAGAATTAAATTTAAATGGAACCTAAATAATTGAATTTTAAAGACTTTATCAGTGGGAAAATGAAACAACACTCCAAAACTTTTGGGATACAACCAAGGTAGTCCTTAAGGAAAAAAAAAATAATCTCTACATATTTTCATTAACAAAAGAGGAGGTAAAGATGGCAAAGTAGCAAGAAGGACGGCCTAATTCCCCTATTCAGCCTCCTCCACGAAAATCTAGAAAATGCACCAGACAGAATTATCATCAGGAAATCCAAGAAAAATTACAGTGAATCATTTTTCCAGGGAGGTCAACTTAGGGAGACAAGTCATAGAGGTCTGCAGGCACTAGCGATGGGGTCTGACCAGGACCACGTCATTTGCAGGGCATTCCAGCACCCAGGAACTGACAGCAGGCTGAAAATGGGCCCCAAGACAAGAAGCACCAGGGTGGGAAGAAAACAACAGAGATCCTTGAACTAGCACAGGCAGCAACAGGCACCATATGTCAGCTCCATAAACCACTACCCGCTTCCAGGTCATAGATGCAGAGTAGATTGAAGAGGGAACTTGCACTAGTGGTGAGCTCTACCTGACTGAAGAATAAGTTCAGAAGCAGACAGTAGCTATGTGGCTCTGATTCGAGGAGCAAAGCAGGGACTCAGTTGTACTTTTGAGCCCAGGACGAAGCCTGAAGTAGGATAACCAGGGCAGAACTTCTAAACCAAAAGGGAGCCTGCAGTTCAGTCACTATGAACCACAAAGCCTTCTAGTGGGCTAATAGCAGCTGAGACCAGCATCTGTCTCCAGATACTTCTAGCCAGGGACAAACAGACAAAGCTAAACCTTAGTCAAAAACTTGCAGAATTTTTGCATAAAGATAAATAGGACAGTGATCAGGCTTTGTCCTGGAGTGCATCACATTGGGAAGAACACTGAAAGCTTGCAAATCCCCAGCCAGAGTTATGAAAGTAGCAGAAGAACAAAAGAGGACAGAAATTCAACCCAGAGCTTCCTTGCAGACATGTGCAGAGCCCAGTCTTAACATAAAGTCCAAAGTCAAGAAGCAGGCTGGAAAAATGAGCAAACAAAAACAGAACCCTACTATAAGGAGCTATTATAATGATCAGGAAGCTCAAAACACAAAACCAGAAGAGGATCGTGATGTGAAAATATCTACAAGAAAGGTCTCAAAAGAAATGCAACTTGAATACAAGTCCAACCAAAATTCCTGGCACAGTTAAAGCAAGAATTTAAAAAAAGCTAAAAATCAAATGAAAGAAGTAGAGGAAAAAATGGGAAAAGAAATAAAAGCTATGGGGAAAAGGGTTATTAACAGTGTGGTACAAGAGATACAAAACCTTACCAAGAAAATAACTTCTTGAAAAATTAGAATTTACCAAACAGAAGCTAGAGACTCTATGAGACAACATGAAATAGTAAAACAAAATCAAGGGACTGAAAAAAACAGAAGAAAATGTAAGATATCTCACAGCAGAAAACAAAACAAAATAAAATTGACCTGGAAAACAGATCAAAGAGAATTTAAGAATCATTGGACCATCTGAAAGCCATGACAAAAACAGAGGGCCTAGACATCAAGTTTCAAGCAATCATAAAACTGCCTACGTCTCTTGGAACCACGAGGCGAAATAGAAATTGAAAGAATACACTGGTGATCTTCTGAAAGTAACCCATAAATGAAAACTACCAAGAATATTATAACCAAAATCCCAACTCCCAGGTCAGGGAAAAATACTGCAAGCAGCCAGAGAGAAAGAATTCAAGTAGCAAGGAGCCACAGTCGAGATTTAGCTGTTACTCTAAGGAGTAGAGAGCATAGAATATGATATTCTAGAAGGTGAAAGATCTACAACCAAGAAAAACCTACCCAGAAAAACTGAGTGTAATCCCGCAGGTAAAAAATGGATATTTAATGAAATGAAGGACTTCCACAGGCATCCCTGATGAAAAGACCAGAGCCAAAGAGTAAATATGACATTCAAACACAGAAGTCAAGAAAAGCATTCAAAGGTGATCAAAAAGTTATCCTGAGATAAATTTGTCCAGTCTTGAGAATACGACTAGTGAAAAGAGAGTTTCTGCTTAAAGAAGATGACCATTAATTGGGGAAAGATCTTAAACCCTCCCTAGCCTGACTTGTCAGAAGACATGGAAATGAAGGACTGGGGCAGAGTCTATTAAGCTTCAGCTGAAGTAAAACAGGCAGGGATGGCAATCATGATCTCAGACATAGCAAAAGCAAAATTAGAGCTAATTGAAAGAGATAATCAAGGAAAATTTACTAAAAGGTACTATAGACAGTCAAGTAATATAAAAAAACTACAGCAAGTTTCTCTGACGAAGGCCTTGTTTCTCAAATATATAGGAAACTAAGTCAAATTTATAAAAATAAGAGCAATTGCCAAATAGTCAAAGGATACGAAAAGGTAAGTTTCAGCTATCTATAGTAATATGAAAAAAATGCTCTAAATCACTATTGATTGGAGAAAAGTAAATTAAAACAACTCTGAGGTACCACCTCACACTTATCAGAAATGGCAAATGATGGAGGGAAAAAGGTACACTAATAAACTATTGGTGGAGTAGTGAACTTGACCAACCATTCTAAAGAACAATCTAGGACTATTCCCAAAGGCCTATAAAATTGTGTGGACCCTTTGATCCAGCAATACCACTACAAGTCTATACCCTAAAGAGATCAAAGAAAAGGGGAAAGGACCTATTTTTACAAAAATATTTATAGCAGCTCTTTTTGTGGTGGTAAAAAATTAGAAATTGAGAGGATGCCCCCATCAATTGGGGAATGGATAAACAGGTTGTGGTACATGATTATGATGGAGTACTATTATCCTATAAAAATGACAAGGGGGTAGTTTCAGGGAAAAAAAAAACCAAAAAAGGATTAGCAAGACCTATATGAACTAATGCCAAGTGAAGTGAGAACAAGATCATTATGCACAGAAATAGCAATGTTGTAACGATGATCATCTGTGAAAGACTTAGCTACTCTGGTCAACACAGGGATCTAAGACAATTTCAAAGGACTCATGATGAAAAAATGCTATCCACCTCCAGAGAGAGAAATAAACTCTGAGTGCAAACTGAAGTATACGTCTTTTTACTTTCTTTTTTTTTTTTTTTTTTGCTTTTTTTGTGATCTGGTTAATATGGAGATACGTTTTGCATGATTTCACCATGTATAACTGATATATTGTTTGCCTTCTCAGTGTGGGAGGGAGAGAATCTGGAACTTAAAACTTTTAAAAAGAACGTTAAAAATTATTTAAAATAATTTAAAAAAAGAAATAAAGAGAGCATGAACTAGGGTTGTAGTTGTATGAATTGAGAGAAGGTGTTGTATATGAGAAATATTTCAAAGGTAAGGTGACAAGATTTAGCAACAGATTGGAGTATTGCATGAGTGGAAGATAACACTGAAGTTTTAAGCCTGGATGCCTGACAGGATGGTGGTACCTTCAAAAGTAATTGGGAAGATGGGGAAAGGGAAGGGTTTGGGAAGAAAGAAAATGAGTTCTGCTTTGGACATGTTGGGTTTCATTCAAGATGTCTAGACAGCTTAGTAATCAGAATTAGAGCTCTAGAGAGAGACTTAGCTTGGATTTATAGACCTGGGAATCACCTGCACAGAAATGTTCATCAGACCCGTGGGAGCTGTTAAGAACACCAAGTTTAAGATGCTATAGAGGGAGAAGAGAAAGGGGCCTAGCATCCTTGGGGGATCCTCATGATGAGTGAGCACGAAATGGGTGAAGATCACCAAAGGAAGGCAGCAAACATTTCTTAAGTGCTTATTGCTTACTAAGGGTCAGGCTCTGGGTTAAGCAATGGAGAGATAAATCAATACAAGCAAAAAGACAATGCCTTACCTCAGGGAAGGGTTGGTGAGGAAGTCAGGAGAGGAGTAGGAGGGGGTAGTGATGAGAAAAAAAAGGGAATCAAATAATATGAGTGTATAGTTTAAAAAATAAACAAAAGAGAGAAGGAAGTTTCTAAAGGGATAAACCATCATGTAATGTTGGAACTACCATGATAAATTAGAAGCAGACAAAAACAAAACCAAAAAAACCCTCTACATAGATGAGATTCATGGTTTTGTATGCAGTCTCAAGTTTATAATAATGAAAAAGAAAATGTAATTAAAGAAAAATTATGAATATGAAGAACTGAGAAAAACATGGGAAGACATATGAATTAGTACAGTGAAATAAGCCAAAGGGAATATTTTACACAAGGACCTCAATTATGTCAAGAAAAGCAACACTGCAAGACTTCAGAACTCTGATTGGTGCTGTAATCCGATAATGAAGCATCTTCCTGTTTATTTTATTAGCTATGCTGATTTGTTACCAGGAAGAGTTCTCTTAGGTGGGATAAGGGGAATCATTAAGGACATGATAGTGATGTTAAATGTGTTTTGAATTAATAAAACATTTTGAAGGAAGATTGGAAATCCTGGAGATAATAGTTACGGTAGAGGGAAGAAGTCTTCAGAAACTAGATTGCAAAACTCTGGGGCAAGTTGGTGGTGAGGAAGGGGACACAATGAACACATGCAACTCTGTAAAAGTTGAGCAGTTAAAAGGACAAGAGATGTAACAATAATTGACTAGCGGAATCAAACGAAGGTTTTTCCTGCGTAGGAATCGGCAAACCCGGTACTGACACTACCTTTAGCTGCTTCGCGTTGAATACAGCATGTCCCGAGTCCCTTCTGGGTTGGCTTCGTTTTCCCCATCCCTGATATGATGGAGTCAGGTTAAATGAACTCTAAGGTTCCTTCCGGCTCTTAAGGTCCAAGGTCATTCAGCCCAGCCTCCCAACCAGTACAAGAATCTTGTCTACGATATGTGTGAAACAGAAATCAGTCTTGACTTGAATACTCGGTGACAGAAAGCTCAGGGCTTCAAGAGGCAGACAATTCCTTTGTTGATTTACTTTGACTGTACTACTGGGCCCAAGTCCCTACAATGACCACCCATGAAGCCTAGTTATGCTCTCAGGAGCAATAAATTTATTCCCTTTGTATCTCTACCAATTTGAAGATGGTGATCCTAAGTGTTCTACATTCCCCATTCTCGTTCAACTAATCTGTTCTCCAGGTCAAATATATTCCAGGTTCCTTCAGCCCTTCTTCATATATGATATGGTTTCAAGTCCCTCAAGGATCCTGGTTGTCCTTCTCTGGGTGTGCATTAGTTAGTCAATGCCCCTTCCAAAATACCTTTCAGTTCATTTTTTTTTAATCTATTGTACATTAAGCTCCTATTATATCAATCTGATAAGATGTGACTAGGGCAAGGGGTAAAAGGTCAACAGCTCAAGTTCTCCAATGGACTGCTCAGGATATAAGGAGAAAGCAAGTAAGGCTTCCAATGCTTGAGTGGACCACCTGTGGCAAATTTGTGGGATGATGTGGTTAACACTCACAGGATGGGCAAGCATGGATTGGCTGCAATCTGCATTGCTGGAGGGAACTCCAGAAGCCTAAGGCTGCAGATCCATTTGAGTATCAACCTTGGAAATGGATTGATATTACTTTAAAGTCTGTTTGTATGCAAACGCTAGCAATAAGGAAGCTAAGGGCAATGAACAGACCACCGGCACTGGAATCAGGAAGACTTGAATTCAGCCTCAGAAACATTAGCTTTGTGACCCTAGACAAGTCACTTAACCTTTGTCTGCCTTGGTTTCCTCATCTGTACAATGGGGATAATATTAGCACCTACCTCCCAGGGCTGTTGTGAGGATCAAATGAGATACTTGTAAAGTGCTTATCATAGTGCCTGGCATATAGTAGGTGCTTAATAAATGCTTGTTTCCTTCCATATATATGTATTGTGTATGCATATGTGTGTATGTATATATACACATGAACACATGTCCACACACAAATGTATTTTTTTTTCCTTAGTTTTCTCTCACCCTTTATTTCCCCTTTCTCACATTTATCTTTCTCTTAAGCAAACATACTTTCATTCATCCACTCTGGTCACAAATCACTCTGCCTAGGTGATCTCATTTGATACTCACATCAGTACCCAGAAGTTAGATACCCCAGGCATCACTACCCACATTTTACAAACAAAGAAACTGAAACCTAAAGAACTTGGGAACTGCCTATGGCCATACAACTAACATTATGTCTCCCGTGGACCAGATGGACTATTTTCCTATTTCCCAGCAGTACTCTTACGGACAAAATCTTGGCTATTTCTTCCCCTATCAGAGACTGTAACTGACGTCATAACTTACCACTTAGGCCCCACCCCACCAAAGAATCCCTCCCTTAGACCCCAAGATCCCCAGCCCCCTCCACCTTGTGTTTTCTCCTCACTTGCGTTGCCAAGTTAAACAAGGGAAGGTTGGCTCTCATTGGCTGTCAGGGAGAGCCGTTGCCTAGCTACTCGCCGGGCGTGCTTAACAACCGCGGGGTAGCTTAAGTGCCGGCAAAGAGTGGTGCTGGGCAAGAAAGAAGAGGTAAGAACCCTGAGAAGCTAGTGAGGAAAGGGGCAGGGAGGGTCGAGCTGAGAGAAGGGAGTGGAAAACTCAGACCTGGGGCACCCTTTCGCCCATGGGGAATCTCCCCCTGTCACTAGAGCACCGGCTGGGCTCCCACCCTCTCCTCATTCTACCAAGCCTGGCTATGCCCTTCCATTCTCTCCTGGGAGGCAGGGAAGACTGGGCAACCCTCCAAGACTGAGGTGCTAAGTGGGGCCACTCTCAGGAGCTTTCAACCAGACTGGGTTCCTGAGGGCTGTGTCTTACTTACACTTCCCTAGTCTCCCACGGAACCTCCAGCCCAGAGCTTTTTGTAGGGTTTGTGGTGAGTAGACCTGACTGAAATACAATGAAAAAACTGGTTGATTGAGACTGGCACACTTGGGATAGGGGAGGAAGTGGGAAAAGGGGATCCTGACGTTCTTGTCCACCAGGCCATCTTCTGCCAACACATGGTGGCTCAGCTTAACTCAACTCGGTGTATTCAACACCATCAGCTAACTTTACCTAGGTCAGACCCTTTCTTAGGGGCATGCTGGTTATCTGATACTGCTGGGTCTTGGGGAAAAGGGGGAGTTGCCCCTTTTTTCTTCCTTTGTACATAGGTGCATACACTGTGAAAAGAGAAGCAAGCTTACTAAAGAAAATGTATTTTAAGTTCATTCTGGAAGGAGAAGGGTAAGTGGGCAGGGAGGAAAATATATGGCAGCAAATAGGGAGTGGGAAGGAGAGACAAGGTGTTAGATGGTTTTCTCCAGGCAAACTTTTTCTTCTTTTGTTCAGTAGATAGTGGGATCAAGGCATCCAGGGAAGGGGTGTGAGTGCCCCTGCCAGCCTTGAACCATGGCCGCACCGAGCATGAAGCCTACCCAGCGCTTCCAGTTTCCTGACTGGTGCATTAACAGCTACCTGCTTTCCTCTAATGCTGAGCGGCAGAGGGATACCTCACACCAGGTCAGACAAGAGACCTGCGTTCTCTGCAATGAGACCAACAACCAGGTAGGGTGAAAGAATCACATAAAATGGGGAAAGAGACACACACCCTCTTCATTCCTTGAAATCCCTAACCGCCAACAACTGCTCTGGCTATAATGATGCTTCAAGCTTTCCAAAGCACTTTCCTTTACCACAGCTACATTATAAGGTGAATTATGCAAACAGCCCCATTTGACTGATGCAGAAACAGATTCAGAGAGGTTAAGTAATTTGCCCAATGTCACACAGCTATTAAGTATCAGAGTGTAGCGTTTTTTCTACTATATCATGCTCCCTCTCACACAACCCTTCTCTCTTCCAGACCACATGGGATGAATATGACAACCAGATCCGCCTATCAGAGCACATAGATTCTGTTGACCGATGGAAGGAGATGCTAGACAAAAGTCTGACTGACGTGGATGCTGAGATTGATGCCATAACACAGGCAAGGGAGCTGAGGGCAGGGTGTAAAGTTGGGTACCAGGGCATCATGGGGCAGCATTCCACTTGGGCAGGGAGTTATTGGTGGCCTCAGCTGGCATTTCACCCTCGACACTCACTCTAGTGCCAAGAGGTTTGATGGGACACGGTCCCACCTGGGAGAATCCTTTTGGACTTCCCTCCCCCTGCCCTTCACCCCCAGATGAAGGAGGCAGCAGAGAGGGCCCTGCAGGCCAAGAACCTCCCTCTGGATGTGGCAATCGAGTGCCTAACCCTGCGGGAGAGCCGGCGGGACATTGACATGGTGACGGATTATGTGGAAGAAGAGCTGCACAAGGAAGTGGAGGTGATTGACAGTGCCAAGGAGGCTCTGCAGCGGAAGATCAGGGAGGTCTTTGAGCAGCTTTGGTAAGGACTGGAGGGCCAACATGTGGGTTAGCCTGGCTGTGCCTGTGCATTCCTGCTTTTACACACACATAGGTGTGCATATGCTCAATGTCTGTCTGGAGTATGGTAGATATGCTTGCATATGCATGCCTTACATGAGATACAGGTGCAAGTATGTTTACTAACATGCCTACCTATGTGCAGCACATACTAAAGTGGCAATGTCCTTGTGGCCATGCATCATAAATTAGAGGCATTCATTCATGGAGTATTTATTGAGCACACATGGAATATCATGCTTCTGGTTGGGAGGGATTATGAATGATATGAAATTATCTGAAAAAATAGAGGGTAATCTATGACCTGCTTCCTAGTAGAGCGTGGAGGTGGATGGTCCACATTAACTTTCCCACATGTGGAGCCCTGTGGTGATAATGGTCATTCCCCACCCCCCACCCCCGTCTCAGAACTCAGTTCAACTCCGTGCACAAAGTGACTGCTATGTACAAGACACCACATTAAATGCCAGGGATACAAAGCGAAGGTATGACACATTTCTGCCTTCAAAGAGCTAACATTTTACTCTGGGATGGCATGTGGGATACATCCCCAAATGAAGGGGATACAAAATAAAGTGTGACCAAGTTTAAGGAGAGATCCAGGCAACATGTTCTAGGAAAGTCTGAAGCAAGACAGAAGTGGGCATATGCATATATTAGAGAAGGTAATGGGCCCCTGAGCCTCACCTTGCCTTATAGGGAGATAATAGGGATTTTAGAAGGTGAGGCAGAGTAGGGCATTTCAGGCCTGGGGGCAGCCTAGGCAAATTCAGAGAGGTAGGAGATGCTGGGTTTGGAGAAGAGCTAGAATTCCAGCTCAGCTGCAGCATAGAATATATGATGAGTCAAATGCAAATGAAGCTTTAAAAAGTAGATTTGGAGCCAGAGTGTGGAGGTCCTCCAATACTCAGAAATTTATATTTTTTCCTAGAATAAGAGGATCACTGAAGGTTTTTTTTAAAGGAGAGAGTAACGTGATGGGAGCTGTGCTTTAGGAAGATTATTTTGGCAACTATGTGAAGGATTGATTGGTAAGGGAAGAACCTGGAGGCAGGGAGACCAGTATAGTAAGCTAGACGAGGTGAGAAGTGATGAAGGCCTCAACTAGAATGGCTGCAGTGTGCATGGAAGAAATGAGTCAAGAGATGTAGTGGAGATTGAACTGACAAGACTTAGAAGCTGATTAGATGGGGCACGGGGGAGGACAAGGGAAGGGTAAGGAAGAACAGGGAGTCAAAGAGGGTTACAAAGTTTTGGGTCCAGGAACCTGAGTTACATCAACCAAACCAAGGAGGATGAGATGAGGAAAAGGTTTGGAGGAATGGGGAGAAGATGTTGTTGAGTTCACTTTTGGACATGTTGAGTTGGATGTCATAGCAGGATATATGCAGATAAAGATATTGGGTAGGGAGTTGGAGATGCAGGACTCTGGAGTACAAGGGGGATATTATGACTGGAAACGGGAAGATTTGGGAATCATCTATGTCATGGAATTCAACCTTTGGGAATGGATGAGATGACTATAGGATGATGTGTCATCTGAGAAGAGAAGAGGTTCCTGTATAGAGGGTCACTAGGGCTGACTCAGGCTCAGCCAGGGTCGGGGTATGGTGGCAAAAAAGAGATGATGATCTGGCAAAATAGACTAAGAAGGCTTAGCCTGACAGACAGGAGAACCGGTATAAAGCAGTGTCATTTAGAGCAACATCTTCAATACCAAGAAGAGGCATATTCAGGAGGAGGGAGGAGTGATCAGTAATGATACTAGCTGACCATCTGAGGTTCACAAAGAACCTTGCTTACATTATTATCTCATCTGAACCTCCTAACAATTCTGTAAAACACAGGAACTACGGGCATAATTCATTCACAATTTACAGATAAGATTTAGAAAGGCTCTGTGGTCACACATCTAGTCTCAGAGTTGGGATTTCTGAATCCACCTGAGTCTACATGACTCCAAGTCCAGCACCCTAACCTTTACACCACACTGCTTCAGCAGCATCAGCCCTGCCCAGGTAGTGATCAAGAAGGATGAGGACTAATAAAGGTCATCAGATTGCTCAATTAAGAGATTACTGGCTGGAGGAGGCAGAGTTATCTATCTTTGGTATCCTTTGAGAGAGTACTTTTGTACAAAGGGTGGGAATGGAAGCCAGTGGAAAAGGGTTTGAGGAGTTGGGAAAGGAAATAGAAACAAATGTAGATGACTGTCTAGGAGTTGAGCAACCCCAAACTCAAACCTCAAAATGCCCCTCTAGACTTAGATCTTTTCTTTGCACCTAAATTCTCCTCTACCTTGATAAGCTGCTATTGTTGGATTCTGCCAAAGGATCACACAGGATCCCAGGCCCTCAGAGCCAGAAGAGACTGAAGAGGCCAGCTAGTACAAGACCAGTCCTGGCCAAAAATCCCTGAGAGCCCACCACCTTCAACCCTGGTATATTCCACTATTTCCTTTTTGGATAGTTCCATCAGCAATCATTTTTTTCTTCCCATTAGGCTTACTTTACACCTTCCATTCACTGCTTCAAGTTCTGCCCTAGCGACTAATCTGTCTTCTATATATCAGCCCTTAAAATGATTAAAGATAGCTGTTGTATTCATCTTCACCCAAATCCTCTCCACCCTACTTCCCAAACTCTGCCTCCTCCCCACTTCCTGGATTTCCTCACATATATTCACTTACAATTCTATCCTGCCCATTCTTCCTTTTACCTGTCCTTTCAGAGACATATGCCAGGCATGGGTCTCATCCCACCAAGTCTCTAATGCAAGTTCTTTGTATTAGAATCTCTAGTTGCTTGTTATCTATACTTTGTGCATTCGGATATGGACATTGGACCACCCAGGGTACCTTGTTGCCCCTGCTTAAGAGACTCCCCTGGAATGAAAACAAGCCTTGAGACCTTTTTACATTCACCTCAAATTCCAGTGTTAAATAGATGACAATCAATTTAGAGTTGGACATCACACTATTTGACCATCATAAGAGTGTGTCCTGAAGTAATTCCATTCCTTTTCTGGGTCCCATTTTCCTCATACATAAATGAAGGCTAGAATAGATCATCTCTAAGGTTCTTTCCATCCCTGACATTCCATATTCTATAACAGACAATTTCTGTCTCATTACCAAACCTCAAGACTTCCTCATCTTGGTCCACTCTTTCTTCAGACAACCTAAGTAAGCATACAGTACGTAGGGGCAATGCTAAAATGAAGCTTTATTTGCCCCCATATGACACTGCTCACTGCCTCCCAGACTGTTGCCTCCAGCCACTCAAGCTAAGCCTTCTCTGGAAGCCATATTTCCATAGATCCTCTTTCACTCTGGGCCTATTACTGATTGATCCCCAGCCTTGGGCTCCTTCCTTTCCTAGCCTGAGCAGCTGGGTGGTGCAGTGGATAGAACATAGCTTGGAATCAGGAAGATTCATCTTCATGAATTCAAATCTGGCCTCAGACATTTACTAGCTGTGTGACTCCGGGCAAGTCAGTTAACCCTATATGCTTTAGGGGTTCCTCATCTGTCAAATGAGCTGGAAAAGGAAATAGCAAACCACTACAGCATCTTTACCAAGAAAACCTCAAAATGGGGTCATGGAGAATAGGACACAACCAAAACAACTGAACAACAACAACAAATTCCTAGTCTGACCTATAAGGTACCTCCACACTTACCTACTTTTCAGGACTGCTGTGAAGATAAAGTGAGATAATAGATGAGAAAGTGCCATGAAAACTGTAAAATGCTGTGTATACATACGTCCTTGGGCATTCAGTCAGAGCATGAGAATCTTAATCTCAAGGTCACAGAATCAAAATTACCCATTGTAGTGTTGGCACCTCAATACCAGGCAGATGAATGCTGCAAACAAAGCCCATGGCTGGGAGTCAGGAGACCTGACTCCATCATATGACCTTGGGGGGCAAATGACTCTGTTTTTCTGGGCTCTGGTTTCCTTCTCTAGACAATGAGGGAGGTTATAGATTTGTAAAATGTTAGATCTAGGTGAGGCAGAGCTAAGATGGCGGCTGGAAAGCAGGGACTTGCTTAAACTCTCCCCCAGGTCCCTCCAAAAACCTATAAAAAGTGGCTCTGAACAAATCCTAGAGCTGCAGAACCCATGAAATAGCAAAGGGAAGCAGGGCTCCAGCCCAGGACAGCCTGGATGGTCGCTGGGAAGAGTCTATCGCACGGAGCTGGGAGTGGAGTGGAGCAGAGCCTAGCATGGGCCACGCCAGGACCAACCAGACTTGGAGCCAGACAGAACAGGCCTTAGCACCCTGAATCAGCTGTGGCAGTTACCAGACTTCTCAACCCACAAACACCAAAGACAACAGAGAAGGTTAGTGGGGAAAAACTGTGGGGACAGACTGAAAGGAGTTCATGGTCGGCCACCGCCCTGGGGGACAGTGGAGGTGGTGCAGCTCTGAGGCTGCTTCCAGAGCTACAGCTGCAGTTGTTTCCAGCCCCAGGCCCACCTGGTGGGAGGAATTAAGTGGCAGATTAGAGCAGGAGTGCAAAGCCTGGTTTGCCTTGCCTGGATCTGAGCCACAATCCTGCTTGGCAGTTCTTCGGGGAGGGGGGTGGGGAAGGAGCACTGGTGTGGTAGAGCTTGCTGTGTAGAAGTAGCTCTGAAAACAGCAGCACAGCTCCTCAAGCTTAGGACAAAGTACTGTCTACTCTACAAGCAATTGTACCTTGACCAAAAGCTCAAGGGTCAAGTAGTTGGCTGAGAACATGGCCAGGCAGCGAAAATGGTCTCAGATTCAGAATCAGATTTTGGAAACTTTTTTTGTTGACAAAGAAGACCAAAACATACAGCCAGAAGAAGTCAACAAAGGCAAAGAGCCTGCAACAAAAGCCTCCAAGAAAAACATGAACTGGTCTCAGGCCATGGAAGAGCTCAAAAAGGATTTGGAAAAAGCAAGTAAGAGAAGTAGAGGAAAAATTGGGAAGAGAAATGAGAGTTGTGCAAGAAAACCATGAAAAACAAGTCAATGACTGGCTAAAGAATACCCAAAAAAATACTGAAGAAAATAACATCTTAAAAATAGACTAACTCAAATGGCAAAAGAGCTCCAAAAAGCCAATGAGGAAAAGAATGCCTTGAAAGGCAGAATTAGCCAAATGGAAAAGGAGGTCCAAAAGTCCACTGAAGAAAATACTACCTTAAAAATTAGATTGGAGCAAGTGGAAAGTTGTGACTTGATGAGAAATCAAGATATTATAAAACAGAACCACAGGAATGAAACAATGGAAGACGATGTGAAATATCTCACTGGAAAAACCACCGACCTGGAATATAGATCCAGGAGAGATAATTTAAAAATTATTGGACTACCTGAAAGCCATGATCAAAAAAAGAGCTTTGATATCATCTTTCAAGAAATTATCAAGGAGAACTGCCCTGATATTCTAGAGCCAGAGGGTAAAATAGAAATTGAAAGAATCCAGTGATCACCTCCTGAAAAAGATCCCAAAAAGAAAACTCCTAGGAATATTGTAGCCAAATTCCAGAGCTCCCAGGTCAAAGAGAAAATACTGCAAGCAGCCAGAAAGAAATAATTTAAGTATTGTGGAAACACAATCAGGATAACACAAGATCTAGCAGCTTCTATATTCAGGGATCAAAGGGCTTAGAATATGATATTCTGGAGGTCTGTGGAGCTAGGATTAAAACCAAGAATCACCTTCCCAGCAAAACTGAGTATAATGCTCCAAGGCAAAATATGAATTTTCAATAAAATAGAGGACTTTCAAGCTTTCTCAGTGAAAAGAACAGAGCTGAATAGAAAATTTGACTTTCAAACACAAGAATCAAGAGAAGCATGAAAAGGGGATTTGGAAAAGTGACATTCAAAGCAGTCTTATGAAAAGAAGAACCCCATGCATGGGCATCATCACTGCCCATGAAAAAAAGGGAACCCTAAGGCTCTGAGATGCCCGGGTCTGTGGTTTGTCCACATGATCTGGGTGAACTGCTGGAAAACCTCAACCATTCTAGAATTGCTCTCAAAGAATGAAAGGGAGCTGTCCATTCAGGAGCTGATCTGAATGAGTTAAAGGAAGGCCGGCTGTAAAAAGTGGGATTATAGGAAGCAATTACCCTGATCTGAAGGTGAAAGTAACAGAATGATTTCAATTAGTCACATCTCTGATAAAGGGAATAGAAAAGAAAATGCAAAAGGGAAAGGATGAGGAGATAAATGGATCTAGCGCAGAATTAAAACACAGAAGGAAGGCCCAAACTTCTTGGACTTGCCTTTTATTTATTTTGTTTTAAAAACTAAATGCTGCACCAGAAACTTAATATTAAAATTCATGCAAATAAAAAATGTTAAATCTAGAATAAATCTTAAAGATCCACTACAAATCTCCCCCCTCCTCATTTTTAGAAAGAGGAAAACTGATGCCCAAAGAGGAGAAAGCCTCACCCAACGTCATTGCATCAAGGCAGTGGTAGAACCAGGTCTAGAACCCAGACTTCTTAGCTCCAAAGTTGGAGGTCTTTGTGCTGCTCACATGACCTTAGATTGGAGGAACAGGCAGTTATTCTTTGGTGGATGTGGTATCTGGGCAGATGTGGAGCCCATAGCTTTGAAGCTGGTATCAGGATATCTGGGTATCTCGATACCCTACAATGAATGAGAGGTAGGTAAAGACCAGGGAAGAGACTCTTCTTCATTCAGCTTCCACCTGAGGGAGCCCTGTCCTGAATCAGGCACTAAGCTGGGCCTGAAGACTACATCTATCTGTCCAGGAGAAGGGCTTTTCTAGGCTCCTTAGTTACTGTGGAAGATACCTGGACCCTTATATCCTTGCCTTCCCCAGCCTTCTTCAAGAGGCAAGGCAGCAACTGAACTCTGACCATCGATGCAAGATGGAAGCACTAGAGATCGATCGTGTCTGCCTCTCTCTCAATGTTCACTCCCCCAATATCTCCCTGAAGGTCAATCCTACCTGCATTCCCAATGGGTAAGTGTGGGCCTTTGGTCCTGAGATTCTTCCTTCCTCCTTGTCTTCCTTCTTGGTCTGTGGACTCTCCCTAGCCATGGAACCTGACCCAGCTACTCATTCACCCACCCCCTCCATCAGACAGCCCTTATAGCATTCACATCTGATCCTTGTTCAGTCCATGTGTGGCCTGTGTCTGACTCCTTTGTGGCCTGTACCTACCCCTTGTGGGCCTGGCCTGCTGGCTGCTGTGGGAGCCTGTGCCCTTTTGGCTGCCCTAGCTCCTGCACAATACAGCAGTGGGATGACTACAGCCACTACAACAAGGACCGAGCAGAGGCTGAGAGGAAGGCTTCTGCAGATCTGCGTGAAGCTACCGCCCTTACCATTGCTGAGGTGAGCCCAACCACCCAGGCTCCCCAAAACTCATGCCCCTCCCTGCTCAGGAAGCTAGTCACCATCCTGGCCAAACGTAAATAAACTCACCTGTCTATGCAGAGACATTATATGCCTATTTTCCCTTCACCCTTGATGGACCCTCTCTTTATCAGGGTATCCCCTTGCCCCTGGTCCCTGTCATATTCCTACAACCCATTTATACTTTGTTATTTCCCTGGCCCTGATCTCACCTCCCTTAACCCCTGATCCTTAACCCCAGACTAACAATGAATTGGAAGCCCAGCGTGGGGCCACCGAGTTTGCCTTCAGAAAGAGGAGGCGAGAAATAGAGAGGTCTCTGAGTGAGCTCAAGTGGCAGGAAAAAACCGTAAGGAGTCCACTGGCCTCCAGGGCCCCCTGGGGGAGCTGAGTGAGGGCTGGGGGTAGGGACCAAGGGTGGGCATGGGGAGATGGTGGGCATGGAATCAAATAGATGTTGAGGGGGTTGTCAGCAGAGCAGAGTGGGAAGGGAAGCCTGTCCACACACCCTCTGGCCTCTTCCCTTAGACCTCCGAAGAAAGTGCAGAGTTGGAGGCGTCCATCCGACGGCTGGAGAATGATCTACACATAAAGATGCGGAATCTGAAGCTAGCACACACCCGGCTGGAAATCCGAACATACAGGCCCAATATGGAGATGTGCAGGGACCAGGTATGTGCATGTATACACCATTACCCAAGGATAATAGAGTTCCCTAGCCAGATCCCAGAGCCAGTGGTAGAGAAGTCCTAAAGAAATGGAGATCTAGAAGGAGGAGAAGTAACCTAGCCAGGGACAAACAGTAAGTAACAGGGCTGGATCTCAGAAAACCTCGGGATCTTTCCCTCTCAGTTCCACGTAGATGAGCACAACCGTACAGGACTGAGCTCTTGGATCAGTGGAACTGAAGGAGGATGATTCCCCTGATCCCTGTCCCTATCTTAACCAGGTACAATATGGGCTCACAGATGAAGTACACCAGCTGGAAGCTACCATTGCTGCCCTGAAGCAGAAACTGGCCCAGGCACAGTAGGTTTGGGGTTTAATGAACTTGGAGTCCTGGGGCCCCATAAGCCACCCCAGCCCTTTGGCTGGCATGGGCCCTGACCACAAATACCCAGGCCACCAAATCATAGGATTCATTCATTCAACAAACATGAAGTACTTATTGTGTGCAAAGAACTGCATGTTTGGAGCTGGGGGAGATAAAAAGATTAGACAAGACATCTTTCCCTTCTGAAGCTCCCAAGACATAGAAAGTGAACCACAGATACATGATAGGAAATGATCAGTGTGTGGGAAGAAGTGTAGACAGAATGTTATGTGAAGTCCTAGGGAAAATGTTCCTATGGAGCCTGGGGTTCAAGAAAGGCTTCCTGGAGGAGATAGCTTTTGAATTAGGATTGAAAAAGGAAGGGGGAAGGATGTTCCAGGTACAGGTTGCAAGATGAGCAAAGGCACGGAGGTGGAAGAATACAAAGAATACAAAGAATGTTTCCTGGCCAAAGAGCAGGGCAATATTTGGGGGTACAAGGGCAGCCCGAAGGATCATCATCTCCCTCATTTTACAGATCAGGAAACTGTGGTCCACAAAGGTAAGGGCCTTTACCAGACACACAATAAGCTAATGCCAGAGCTAGACTAGGAGTCCTGGGTCTGAGGCCAGGGCTTGTGGGGCCTTGGCTACCAGGAGTTACTTTCTATCTTTGCTGTGGCTAAGTACATAAGTTATCAGCCATGCTGAAGTTCAGGCCCCTTTTCCTTCCCACCTTTTGTGGGGCCTTGCCTGGGTCACAAGGAGAGAGGACAGGAGTAGCCTGGCCCTAAGTGTTCCTCAATACCCCCAGGAGTACCCTAGATGCCCTTCATAAGCACCGAGCCCGGATCCAGGCTGACATTGCCTGCAAGTCCAACTCCTTGCTGCTGGACAACAAGTGCATAGACATCCGCCGCAAGCTGACAATACCGGCTGAGAAATTTGTGCCAGAGGTAGATACCTTTAACCGAACCACCAACCGCTGTCTGCCCCCAGCTAGAGCTGGTGTAGTGCCTCCACACGGGAAACGGGAATGGGAACAGGAGAGTCTAAATCCAATAAAGCACCACGTCTAATGATGATGGTGATATTGATAATCGTGGTGGACTGACTTTTGTGAGGGTTTGGGAAAAGGCTTTGCCTACAGTCAAGAGCAAGGAGTAGTCTCAGAATGTCAGCACTTCAGAGGGATCTAAGAGTGATCTTGACCTGACCCTCTATTGCAAGCAACATCACTGACATCTTAGACCTCTGCTTGAACACCTTCAGCAAGGTGAAATTTACAATCTCCTGAGAAGGCCCAGTTCACCTGGGGATAGCTTCAATGGGGAAGAAGCTCTTCCTTACATCAAATCTAAATTTGCCTCTCTAGTTTCAGCTCGCTGCTCCTAGTTCTGTTCAGTGGGGCCAAACAGACCAACATTAACCCAACTTCCACATGACAGCCCTTCCAATACTCAAAGGCAGTGATTGATCACCTCCCTCACAGGTCGTTTTTACTCCATCCCCAGATCCTATATAGCAGCAGACTCCAGTGTTCTCACCATCTTCATCTTTGTCTTCTGGACATCAATTTCCTAACATGTAGTGCCTAGAATGGAAAATGGTAGTTCAAATGTGTGGTCTGATCAAGGTAGTGAATAGCAAAGCTATTATCCCTCATTCTGGACACACAATACAGCACCCTACAATCCCACACAAGCCTTATCTCTCCTATCCTTTACTTGTTTTCTTTTTAAACCGAGTGTAGAACTTTCTATTTGGTTTCATCTTAATTGTTTTGGCTCATTATTCTAGCCTATCCAGATATATTTGGCTGTCATTCAACAATTTGCTATCCCTCCCAATGCTGTCCTCTCTAGACTTAATAAGAAGGCTTTAGATGGCTTTATCCAAATTACTAATACAAATATTAAGCAGCCTAGGACTAAAGATGGATTGTAAGGGTACTCCACTAGAGTCTTCCCCACAAGAAGACATCAAGCCATTGCTGATTACATTTGATCTGGTCTTTCAACCAGTTCCCAATCTACCCCAGCATCCTGTTATTGAGCCCACACCTCTCCATCATGTCCAATTCTACAAACATTTATGAAACGCCTACTAGAAAGAAGACGTCTTCATCTGACGCTTTTCCCATCTGATGGCACTCATAGAAACCCAGCTTCCTCTGGAAGACATTGTATCTATAGCTCCCCTCTTTACTAAATACTTATTCCTGAGCTCCCCAACAGAGTGGGCTAGAGGGAGGCACAGGCACACTCCTTTGTTCTTCACTGTCACTCCCAAACTATCATTTTGCCACCATAAACAACCTCTCCTTTGAGGTTTATTTCCTTTGACTATGTCACCTGGCCAGATCCTTGTCACAGTCATCTGTCTTGTACGTAGTATAGTAGGTTCTTAGTAAAAGCTGCATGGAATTGCCAGGAATCATATTCAGTACTGTAGATAGATAAAAATGGAAAGAGGACTGCCCACAAGGAGCAGGGCACTCATTGTGCTAATGTGTTAATAGGAGGTGATTTGAGTTGGGAGAGCTCTCATTCTTCCATTTCTCTTATGTATTTGGAATGCTTCTGGCCCAGAGACTTGCCTCAGAGGAGGGGCATTAACAGATATGACGGGTTGGGTTTCTGGACTTGCAAAGATATTTAGTGGCTGCCTTCAAGCAGCCCTGGATGTGGAAGCAGCATGGTGTAATGGGAAGGAGACTAGATTTGGAAAGAGAGGGCCTGGATTTGAATCCCAATTCTCCTACTTACTATATACTGTGTGACCCTGGCTGGGCAAATCACTTAACCCCCTTGGACCTCAGTTTTCTCATTGGTAAGCTTGAACCAGTTAATGATGTCTAGTTTTCTGAGCTGATAAAAACCAGTTTCAACTCATATGGCTCCAGCACCCAGGCTGCATGTAGGCTAGGTCTTAACTAGTCCAGAGACCAGGCATGCCTTTCTCCAGATGCTTGCTTGCTGTGGTAGAGGTGGAATTATTTCTTGGGTCTCTGCCCTTCATTTTTCATTCCTTATTAGGCAATTCTAAGGATATCCTGATTTCAGTGATCTGGACTGGCCCATTACCTTACCTCACAGGAGATACGAACTCTGTCAAAAACTTCAGTGTTTGAAGGGCCTTGGATCAGGATGCACAGCGGAGCCACCAGTCTCCCCATGGAGCTGGGAACATTGGGAGCACCCACTTATGCTCTTCCTCATAGGCAATGTCACTCTTGAGGAACAGCTCCCTACCCCTTTTCCCTGCAAGTGCCTTCACTTCCAGTTTGAAACTCAATGAACTACTTACTCCTGGTGAGATCAGGAGTATGTGTGTATAAGAGGCAAATAGGAGCCTGAAAAGAACCTTGAAGCTAAGGAATGCAAGAGGAAGAGGTGAGGGCTGCATTTTAGGCTCTGGGAACAGCCTGTCCAAAGGCCCAAGGGGCAGCATAAAACTGTCAAGCTCGGGGTATCTAGGTGGTGAAGTGAGTGAGGAGGACCTGAGTTCAAATTTGGCCTCAGACACTTGACACACTTACTAGCTGTGTGACCTTGGGCAAGTCACTTAACCCCAATTGCCCTGCCTTTCCCCCTCCAAAAAAAAAAAATTAAAACTGTTAAGTGCTTTCCTGAAAAGTTATATCTATAATATTGCCCAGGGAGAGGCCTACTCAGGTCTGAAGGGGCCCAAGAGAAATTTCTTAAGTTTCATCCATTCATGCCTTCAGGAAACCATCATTTGGGAAACAAGCAAACATTTATTCAAATTCAACATTTATAAGGCACCCACTGTGTACAGAGTACTCTAGTAATAGCTGCCTCTGCATGATGTGAAGATGATTCTGACAAAACCGACAGGTCCTACTAAGCTGGAAAGAGACTGAGTACAGGTCTACTTTTGCTATTGTATAGGTATCATGCAAGGACTAAGGTCCAGTCTAGCTGAATATGGAAAAAGCTCATCCCCAGATGCTTGCTTTGGGCAAGCCCTTCTCCCTTTCTGGGACTCAATTTTCTTAGCTGTAAAATCAGGGAATTGATCTGGAACCGGAAAGGCCCTTTGAAATTATCTAGTTCAACTCCTTTATTCTACAGATGAGGAAACTGAGGTCCACAGAGGCTAAGTGATTAATTTCTAGGGACTCTTCCAGTGCTGAAATTCTACAATTTTGGCCATGAACGAATGAATTTTTTAAAACATAACTTAAGAAACCTACTAAAAGTATAGAGGCTGGGCAGGTAATATAACATGGAAGCCACAGATCTCTGAAGTATTAAAGCTATGCTTGCAGTGCTCTGGGTCAAGTGGGGGGGAAAGCAGAAATGGAGATGATTAAAGCTTTGCCCTCATCCTCAGGAAATTCTGAGCCCATCAGGGAAAATCAGTAGTTAAGGGAGCTCAGTTGGATAGAGAAACAGACTAGAGGAATCACAGAATGTCACAGCTAAGATGAGCTTCATTTGGCCTCTAAAGCAGACCTTTTTGGTGTCATTGACCCCTTTGGCCATGGTCTAGTCTGGAGAAACCTAAGGACCTCTTCTGAAAATCATGTTTTTATAAGATTGAAGAGAATGCTAAATTTCATTTGGAGGTGAGTGGAAAAAAAGATGTCATTCTTCCCCCCCATCCAAGTTCATGGACTTCCTGAAATCTGTCAACCACAGGTTAAGAACTCCTGCTGTAGTCCAATTCTCTTTGGTTAAGGCTGTAAGCAGTGACTTCTGCCCTTTGAGGCCCCCTTCCCTGACTCCCACTAAGTAAGAGCAAGAGCTGGGATTAGAACTCAGATCAGTTTGACTCCAAATCCTGGGTTCCTTCTACCACAGTGGACTGCGATTTGAATTCTCTAATGCTATTTATTTGGAGAGGCCCCTTCCTCCTTTCTCTGAACTTCAGTTTCTTCATCAGTAAAATAAGGGGACGGAGTGGGGCGGGACACCTAGATCGGATACCTCTAAGGTTCTTGCTGGGAGGCAGCCACATGCCATAATGGATAGAGTTCATAATTACTTAACTGTTAATAAATGTAGGGTAGTTACTTCATTTGGTCCTCATAGGAAACTCATGAGATATGATTATCACCATTTTACTGAGGAGGAAACTGAAGCTCGGAGTTAAGCCTTGCCCAGGGTCGGGCGCTAAGTGCCTGAAGCGGATTCGATCTCCTGTCCTCATTCCAAATCCGCGGCACTTAGGTTCTGCGCTAGTATGCCCTGGTTTAAGTCTTAACTAGGTCAAGTTTACGTGGTTGTGGCCATTGTATTGACTGTTTCCCCGGCTCCTGACTACATTCTCCATCACTTCGCCCGAGTCCTCTGCATGCTTCTCTGTATTGATCCTCTTCCTCGTTGGTACACAGTTCCATCATTTACAAAGTAAATAAATAAAATAAAGGACACAGTTCTAGCATTTGCAAAGCGCTTTAGAACTATTCCCTCATGTTCTGTCGCATGAACAAGCCCTTCCCAAAGGGCGGACAACCGTCTGGAGCTCCTCCGCAGCCTCCCCTTGCTGCGTCAGCTCGCGAGAGCCCTGAGCCGTCCGGGTTCCAGGCGGCTCTGAGGCGGTGAGGCGCCGAGGCCTCGCAGCAGCGCCGGCCCCTCCTTGATGAAGGGCCGCCTAAGTTGGAGCTGTCATGATAAAAGGGAGGGAAGGAGCACAAGAGCCGGAGGAAACGCCCGGGAAGGACAGAGCCTTTCAGGGGGCGGGGCCTGTACGAGGGCGTGCCGGGGTCTCTGGGTAGGGGCGGGGCAAAGGGTGGGGGCCTATGCCAGTGGGACCTTGCAGGGCAGAGGCGGGGCCTGCTCGGGGCAAAGGACGGGGCCTACCAGACCCCAGAAAGGGGAGCTGGGCTTTGCAGGGCAGGGGCGGGGTCTAGGGGCGGGGCCTACGCAGAGGCCGGGGCTTCTAGCTCGGCTCCACGCTTTTCTGCAGGGGGGAGGGGGGCTGGTGAAGGGAGGTGGGCGTGCCGGCGCTCCCGGAAGTGGCGCTGGACTGTGGCGGTTGATGGCGGTTGCGATGGCGGCGGTGGCGGGCGGAGCGGCGGCCGGAGCGGCGCGTTCCCTATCGCGGTTTCGGGGCTGCCTGGCCGGGGCGCTCCTTGGGGACTGTTTGGGGGCAATCTACGAGGCGTACGAGAACGTTACCATAGCGTCACTGCTGAATCACGTGGGCAGCCTGGAGCCCGAGCCAGGAGCGAAGGGAAGCGCGCGCACAGGTGGGAAGAGCGCGCGCGCAGGTCGGGGAGGGACAAGGCGGGGGCGTTCTTCAGGGGGGCGGGGCCTATCCGGGTAGAAAGAGGACTGGCTTTTAGGGTCAGTCTAGGAGCACGTGGGCTGGACCTGGCCGCGCCGTGCTGAACGTGCCCTCCCTTCAGTTTCCCGTGGAGCTGCGACCCCCCTCCCTCCCCGCACTGGGAATCAGAAAGCCTAGGTTTTGTTGGAAGCTGGAAAGACACTTACCAGACCATGGAGACCCTCCTCCCAGGAGTCAGGCCTAAAACCAGCCTCGAAGATCTTGGATGCAGGAGAGCCCACTCTGCCCCAAGGCAGCCCCCCTGCCCCTTTGGCATCTCTCTTGTCCTAAATCTGCCTCTTTGTAACCTTCCCCCACTACTTACAGCCCTCTTATCAGGGACCAGACAGAAGGAGACCAGACCTCCCCGTGGCAGCCTTTCCTGTGCTTGGAGAGAGTTACCATGCATTCTAAAAATTACCATTTCCTTCATGTGCTTCTCCTATGCTTGAACTCATTGAAGTTGCTCTTCTCTAGAACCATCTAGACCCAGATGGCTGACTGGTCATCTAACACTGTTATCCAAAACCAAGCCCAGCAATCCAGGTGGACCAGATGACCTCCAAGGCTCCTTCTAACTCTGAAATTATCATCCTGTGCCTGTCACCTACTTATTCCTGGAAACTACGACTCTCTTAATAGAGCTTAAGATGGCTTTAGCTTTCTTGGTTGCCTTGTCACACTGTTGCCCCACACTGAAATTAGAGTCCCGTGATGCCCCGAGAAGGAGAATCTGAGGCCTCAAGGCCACGTGTGGCCCTCTAGATCCTCAAGTGCAGCCTTTTGACTGAATCTAAACTTCCCAGAACAAATCCCCTTCATAAAAGGATTTGTTTTGTAAAACTTGGACTCAATCAGAAGGCTGAACCTAAGGACCTAGAAAGCCACCTGTGGCCTCGAGGCCCACAGAGCCCCCACCCCTGCCCTTGATCTTTCCTAGATAAGTTGTCGTCTATCTAGCCTTGCCTCTCCTGTCTTAAAATTGAGAGGTCGATTTTCTGAACCCACTAGTATCTTTAATCTCATTTGATTCTGCCCATTCAGGGTGTAGCTTGTCAAAATCTTTTTGGATACTGACTTTATCATACAATGTGTTAGCTTTCTCTCCTTTCTTTGTATCATGTGAAGATTTAATAAGTATGTCTTCTATGTCTTTAACCATGTCATTAATGAAAATGTTAACTTGTCAAACAGATTGAAGGGCCAAGGCAAGGAAGTTCTGTGGAAACTTCCTTGACCTTCTCTTTTCTATTTCTCAGTTTCTCCTATTGTAAAAATGAGAGGATTACCCTAGGTTATTTTTAAAGTTCCTTCTAGATCTGAGTTTTTGTAATCTATGTCCTAAGTAGCTCCCCTCTCTCTTTCCTGCTTTTTACCTATTCTCTCTTCATCTATATCAGCAGGCACTGGAAATGCAAGATGCTGTAAGAAGGTCCCTGACAAGACACACAGGGCAAGATAATAACAATGCTAGGACATGTGCTCTGTAGCATAATGAGGGGTAAAGGCAATTAAGACTGCTGGGGTTCAGAGGAAGGACATCACTGGGGTCAGAGAATGTCTTATGGAAGATTTAGGATCTGATTGGATCTAAAGGGATGACCAGATGATCAGGGAAAAGGTGCAAGTAAAATCAAAGAGGGAAAAGCCCATCTGTTTTGGTAAAGTGAGATCCCATTGACCTGAGTGAATGGGCTCATGCTAGACGGTCGAGAGAGAAGGTTGGAGAGATAGGTATGGGCTAGATTGTAGAGGGCCTTCAAAGCCATGATAAATTACATCCTGTAGGCACTGGAGAGTCATGGAAAATTTGGAGGCCAGGGGCTGATATGTGCAGAGAAGTGTTTTAGTAAGGTAATTTTGGAAAGACAATGTAGGTTGGCATAGAGAAACTAGCCTAGAGGTTAAGAAAGGTGAAGTGGTTCGAATTTCAGGTGAATTCCTCAACCAGAGTGTTGGCAGGATCCATAGAAAGTTGAGGGGAGTTTGAAGTCAAGATTCACCAAGAGTTGGTGAGTGCCTAGATGTGGAGGGCCGAGGAGAGAAAAGAATCAAAAAGGACTCTCAGGTTCCAAACTGGGGAGAATGACAGAACTACAGAATTATTTGGGGGAAAGGGGGATCTCCCATTTAGCCCTGTTGAGTTGGAGAGGGATGAGCCTACCCCTTGACTGCAAGCCTCAGCCTCCCCCCAACTCCACCCGACCTCGGCCCTCTCCCTGCAGAGGTCCTGTACTACACAGATGACACTGCTATGACCAGAGCCCTGGTGCAGTCCCTGCTGGCCAAGGAGGCCTTCGATGAGGTGGACATGGCCAAGAGGTGAGGGGCAGTGGGCGGAACAAGGCAATTCCCTGATGTTAATGGTTGTCTAAGGTTTCTGAGCCTCCTGCCCAGAAAGACTAAGACAATGACCCCTGCTGCTTATCCTTAGACAGCTTCTTCTGCTCATCCCCCTTCCCTTTCCCCAGTCTGTTTCCTTTTCTTGGCTTTGGGATCTTTCGAGGCCTAGCCAGGGTCCTTGCCGTTTCCTCTCCAGGTTCGCTCAGGAGTACAAGAAAGATCCTGATCGAGGCTATGGTGCCGCAGTGATTACTGTGTTCAAAAAGCTGCTGAACCCCAAATGCATAGATGTCTTTGAGCCAGCTCGGGCTCAGTTCAATGGCAAGGGTTCCTATGGCAACGGGGGTGCCATGAGGGTGGCTGGCATCTCCTTGGCCTACAGTCACGCCCAAGATGTTCAGAAGGTGTGTGTGCGAAGCTAACCACTGGGGTGGTTCTTTCTTCTCTTCTGTCTTCTCCCTGGAATGGCTCTGATTACAGCATTCCATTCTGCCTCTATCCTATTCCCTGGCACGGCTCTGATGGCAATAGTTTTCTCTCATCCTTTCCCACCTCCCTTTATGCAGTTTGCCCGGCTCTCAGCCCAGCTGACCCACGCCTCCTCGCTGGGCTTCAATGGTGCCATCCTGCAGGCTTTAGCCGTGCACCTGGCCCTCCAAGGGGAATCGTCTCGGGAGCAGTTTCTCCAGCAGCTCTTGGACCACATGGAAGAGGTGGAGAGTGATGACCGGTCTGTGTTGGAAGCAAGGGAGTAAGTAGGGATGGGTGCTTGAATGCCGTTTGCTGAGTGTGGGCTGAGCCACAAAGGTCTGGGCATGATCTAGGCCAGTGCCAGCAATGGACTGGGATCTGATTCTTTTCTGTTTTCCTTTTTTCATGGAAAGCACTGAATAAAAGGTGAAAGAAATCCCTCCTTTTTCTGAGGAAGAGGTGCCCTGTTGAGTTAGGGATCCCTGGATCTCAAGGAACAGATTTATACCAGATTTTATACTGTCTGCACATGCGCGAGTGCGCGCGCACACACACACACGACCCCCTCCAATCTCCCCAGGCTGCATGTTTTCTTTATTGAAAGGGTCTGTTTTTCTACTATCTACCTCACTATCCCCCTCCCCTGTATGCTCCTTAGCATTCTAAGACCTAAGACCTACTCCATTCTCCCAATCTGGCCTCAGTGCCCATTAGCTGTGACCTCCCTGGCCTCTCTTTGATTCCCAGGCTGGGCATGGAGGAGCGTCCATACTCGAACAAGCTGAAGAAGATCGCGGAGTTCTTGGAGCAGGGCTTAATGACGAAGGAGGAAGTCTTGTCTGAGCTTGGTGGGTTGGCTCAAGGTTCTACTTTCCTCCCCTCCCATGCTCACCCCCACTCCACCTCCAGATGGATAGGCCTACCTCCATCCTTCAGGGGCCAGAAAGGAGAACAAGCTTGAATTCCCTACCCTGCCTTGTCCTTGCCATCCCTGAGGCTGGGGCAGGGAAGAGGACATGCATCTCTGCCACTGAGTCCTTCTCCCAGGGGAGAAACTTGGCTCTTGCAGAGGTTGGAGTGGAGAAGCTGGGGTGGGGGCCTAGAAGTGGTGCACCAGTTTAACTTCCCTACTGTAAAACACAAGAATAACCAAATTGAACGTCTTGACTACTTGGTTGGCCTCATCTCTTTGTCTCCCTTGGGCCAACTTACTGGGCTTATGAACCTTCCCAATGATTTGGCCCATTCCTGCCCCTGATTGAGAGAAATCTCTGTCCTGGGGTGGTCGCAGACTGCCAACACCTTGTGTCTTCCCCAGGGAACGGCATTGCAGCTTTTGAGTCAGTCCCCACTGCCATCTACTGCTTCCTGCGCTGCATGGCTCCTGACCCTGCAATCCCAGCCACCTTCAACAGCCTGCAGCGGACACTCATCTACTCCATCTCCCTGGGGGGGGACACTGACACTATTGCCACCATGGCTGGGGCCATTGCTGGGGCCTACTATGGGATGGAGCAGGTTCCAGAGAGCTGGCAGCAGAGCTGTGAGGGTTATGAAGAGACTGATGTGCTGGCCCGCAGCCTGCATCAGCTCTTCAGCAAGGACCTGTGAGCGTTGTTGCCAGTGTACATTCAGGCAGCAGCCCCTCACCAAATGGCAGACCTCAGGGCCCCCTCGCTTTACTGCCCTGCCCCTACTGCAGCATGGAGCCATGTGTGGTGATTGAGAAGTGGGGCATGGGGAGAGGGGTCTTCTGTTTCAGTGGTGGTGAGTGAATGGTGTAGGTGTGGCCCTCTGTTGGCTGGGCCCATCGTATGACTACATCTGTGACCCCACCCCAAATACCCAGAGCTTGATTCTGGGGCCTGAGTTAGGAGACCTACGTGACTAAAGTAGGAACAGGTTTGAACTGAAGGGAGACATTTCTGACTCTTGGCAGGAATGAAAGATAATTGAAACCATGGGTCTGGGGAGGTAGATGTGGTCCCCAGAGTCCCATTCCTTTTAGGCTTAGTCTCAGAAAATTTGCTTTCCTAGACTCACTGGCCTAGGGACCTTGAGAGTCTTGAAGCTGTTTGGGGAACTCATAGGGCCCAGAGTGGACCTCTTGGTTGAGGTCCCACCGGGCATCAGCTCTTTTGGGGTGGGCGCCTACTACAGCTTCTGCTGGAAATCATGCAGCCTCCCAATAAAGTTACCGGCAGACCCTGCCGGCCTCTTCCAAGCTCCTTGGTCTTTGGCTCTGGATGCTTTTTGTCTTCTGCCTGTGGGACTTCTTTGTTCCATCATGGTAGTGTGTACCAACAGGAATGGGGTTGGGAAGGCAACACTCCTCAGAGCTGGGAACCTAAGGAGACCGGGAGGCAGGTTCCTCTGAAAGAACCTGAGAGCCCCTGTGATCTGTGGGGCAGGTCAGTGGTGGCCATTCCGTGAGCTTTCATTGTAGAGTGTCACACAGCGGGGCTCAGATGATTAGGCCAAGTCTTTACCACAAGAATGCTTTCCCCAAGGATTGGAAGGCTATTTAGCCTTGGATATCAAGAAGGATGAGGGAGCAGGAAGTATGAGTCCAAAAAGTTTCTCCTGCCCAGCAGGAGCCAGACCCAGCCTCACAGGCTCACCAGATCAAGGACGGAAGCCTGCTTTTGGGCAGCTGCATTTGAAAGGGAAATAGCACCTGATGAGAGTCAGGGTCGGGCAAGATCATTATCTGTGTGACCCATGACCACAGGATTGCTCCGCGTGGAGCAGCAAGAACCCTGTTACATCTGCTTTGTCGAGAGCTCTGTTCCACAGTCAGTCTGATGGAATGTTTCGCCTTGCAAGGGTCCTGTTTACTTGCCCTAGCTGGGTTCCAAGAGGAAGTAGTTGGTTTGCCCCAGAGCAGGGATGGATGCACTTGGAAGTTTACACAAAGAATCTCATTCCTGGATAGGGAAGAGTGCATCAGGCAGCCTCCCTGGGATGCTGCTGCCTTGCTGGAATCTCTTCTGCCCCCTCAGAGCTGTGGGAATGTGAGTCCTGAGCCCCCTGCCTACAGTAGGAAGGTCTAGCCTGGGGAACAATTTGTCCCTCACTGAGAGCAAAATGTGGAGGGGAAATTGGCAATGACAGCTGTTTCTAGGCTCAATTGGGCCTTCTTTGGAAAATAGTTTTCCAAAGGGTCAAAGGGCAGGCAAAAAAGAATGTCCCAAGTCGACTGTCCCCAAATCCGCCTGGCCCAAAGAACAGAGAACTCTCCTTGAGGAAGTCAGTACCCCTGGTTGCCCCAGGCCAAGGCTGTCAAACACATGCTTCCATAGGGTATCTTTGAAGGCATTTGGTCCAAACCCCCGCCTAAAGACCAAATCCTCTCACACAACTGGTCCCTAGGGCTCAGTTTAAAACTTCCAATAGTGGGGAAGTCACTATGTCCTCATTGTGAGGGAGGTCAGTCCCAGACAGCTGGTTCACCATGAGCCCCATCCTCCACACTTGAGAACCCGAGCCCGGCTACAGCTTTGCCTTCCCTTGGGAATGAGGATTAGTGATTTCATTCATAATTTGCATCAGATGTTGAAATAACTTGTCTTAGGGACACTGAGCCAGCTGTCACGCTCCACTGCTAGAGAGCTCTGTGGAATGCTCTGGAGAGGTTTGGTGTCTGCCCCAGATTAGCCATTGGCCCACCGGCAGATGCCTTTCTGGGCTTGCCCAGAATTGCCCTAAGAATAGATTTTGAGAGTGTGTGTGTGTGTGCATGCATGCGCATGCCCCTACCACCGTGGAACCATCCTGAGTGTAGCTAATGACAGTCCTTGAGCCTGGACTGGAGGCCGTGTACCCACTTGGGCTGCACAAGTCTGCTTAGAGTTTCAGGGGGACAAGAAATGGCAAGAGGCAAGGGAAGAACTCGGCTGAAACCCTGAGCTTAGCCAGTGCCTTCGTGAATTTGTGTTTAGTACAAGAGGACAGTTCAACGCTGTGTTTTAATAGATTTTATTGATGTGTCAATACAGTCAAGTACTGTAATTTTAGCTCCAAAGAGAAACCCATTTGTTTATCCCAAGTGCATTGGTTTTTTAAAATCGAATTTGTTCTGACACAGTGCATGGAGTACGTATGTACAAAACTACAACCCTCTATATATCAGGTTAGAAAGGATACTAGAGGCAAATGTTTTAAACATTTTAAAAAAAAAACAGTAAGAATTAGAATATACAAATGCATATGGGGTAATGCAGTTTTCATAGTTTAAAAATCGACAAACTTGATCAGAGTCAGCCCTTAAGGAGGCACCTAAAAGTGACCAATCCAAGGTCATGCTGGCTGGGAGTCCTTGCTGAGTGGCCAGGAGCATGTGGTGGGGGACAGTCCTGGTTGCATGGCTTCCTTCTGCCCCTGACTCCACATTTGGAGCAGATTGGTGCCTGCCTGGCCATTTCAGCCCAAGGAAGTGGTGGCTTTGGCACAGGAAAAGAAAGGGACACACAGTAAATGGGCTTGGGTGCTTCCTGCAGATAGATGAGCCCAAGAAGGGTGAGAACTCCTTCAAGGCCCCCAGACCTTCCTTTTTCCAAGCTTTTGCATGCAGCTTCTTCCCCAACCCTTGTACCAGAGAGTGAATTGGATTTCCTTTTGTTTGTCCCTGTCACCAGAATATGGGGATTCAGATGGCCTAGATTGTTGGGGAGGGATGTCAGGATGCACAAAGGTTAGCAAAGGCCCCAAGTGAGCCAAAGCCTGGAGAACAAGCAGGAGTGGCAGTAGTTTTGTTACAACAGACGCTGTGTTCTGGAGCAGCTAGCACCAGCAGTTTCAGAGATGATTCCAAGGCTCACATGTAGTCTAAATAAAGTGGTTGGGTTGGTCAGCCATGGGATGCTCGGTTTTAGGGGCCAACCCTAGCTTATAGGGATACTGGGCATTTGAAGGGAAACCCCTTTTCTCTTCACAGTGGGGTGGAGTGGCCACTGGCCTTGTCTGTCCCCCATTGTGTGCCCTTCCCTTTCCCACCGCCAAAGCTAAGACTAGAACTAGTGATGAGAGAATATGCTGGACCTATCACCCAGGAGGGAAGCCTCTGGCAGGGAGAACCAGCCAAAGCTCCTCTCCTTCCCCTTTTGTGAACATCCACTTGAAATTAGAAGTGGGGAGGAAAACAACCTGACTGCCCTTTGTCCTCTTTACAGATGTGACCACGAAGACTAACATCTGTAACCATCTAGTCATTCTGCTCCTTATTTTTCTAGACCCTAAGATCACATAGGACATAAAAATGAAATGGGGGAGGGCCCTGACCCCTTGCTTCATGGCTCCTGTTCAGGAAAGTGAGGTGGGAATGAAGAATCCAATAAATACCTAGACTCCCTCAGTCTACCACAGACCGGTAGCTCCCCTGTCCTGGCCTGAGGCCTATAGGAGCAGGGGCTACAATGCCTTAGCCTTACACATAAGCCTTCTTTATTTGGGCCTGGTGGAGGCAGGTGAACTGCAGGATCCCAATATTGGACACATTACACCCCATCCACCCAGTGATTTTGGAGGTGCCTTTCTCACCCTGCCCCCATCTGGGTGCCTTGTCTTCCCATCCCTTTAAGAGCTCCTTTGGGAGTGGATTTTTCTTGATGCTGTCTCCACATTTCCCCTCCCCTTCCTCCAGTAGGAGCTTGAGCTATGGGAGATTAGAGAAGGCAAGGACAAGTGTAGTATTAGCCCCATAGAAGATGGCCAGAACCAACCTCAAGCTTCATCCCTGTTCACCCATCTGGTTGGACTACTTAAGGGGAATAAGGGCAATAGGCCTATTGCACTTTGTCCTAAGGGGACACTACACAGGCCATCATAGCATCTTTGACAAAAGATTGACTAAGGGCTTGTCTTCCTCTCTCTCCCAAAATAAAACTTGTCTTGGAGCCAGAAACCCCACATTGAAGCTGGGGGCAGTTGGGATGCTTCTTTGTATCCTCAGTGCAGTCTGAGTGTGAGAGGCCCCCGATTTTTCACCCAGAAGAGAAGCCCAGGGATAGAGAGAGGCAGATTTCCAAGGATAGTCAATGAGTCTCTGCCCGAAGACATGTGCATAGAAGGCCCATGAGTCCCCTAGTCCTTGGGATAGGAACGGAGCAATTCCAGTTAAGACCTGGAAGCTAAGAGCCACATACCCTGAGTGTGAGTTAATACTCATCTTCTCTGAGGTTGGTCAGTGGTCATCTCCTTCAATTCAGCACCATCTTCAGCCCCAGTCCCAGGAGGAATGGGGGGGTGGGGGAGGAGAGGCTGTCCCACCTTTACAAAGCCTCCTTGGAGATCAGTCTCTTTCAGAAGCAATCGGAAGAAGAAAGCAGACCTCCTCTAGCCACTGCCGTCTCCCAGTGTCTTCTCTCTAACCATCGGGTCCTTTGCTTTTAATTAAAAAATAACACTAGTACTAAAGATGGGTGTGGGAGGGGTAGCTGGTGGCCCTGGGTCCCTGGCCTGTTATGTGGGGCAGAGCAGGAAGCCAGAGAAGGACGAGTGGATGTACTCGGTAGAGTAGAGGCCGTTGGCTTGGTCTGAGGGCATCTGCACCCAGACCTGGTCATTGGTGCGAAGCTCAAGCACAGCTCCACCCGACGCCTGGTCCAGATAGCCTTTCTTGTACTCATCGTAAGTGTAGGTGGCAGGGACATTGTTCTTATAGAGAGCCACCCACACACTGGTGCCCTTGACATGCACATGGTAAGCAAAGTAATAGACGCCACCAATGGGGCAGGTGAAGATGCCTGTGGCAGGGTTGTAACCGCTGTGGCCGTTGTACAGCGTCCGGTCAAACTTGACTGGCATCCCCGAAGCCGGGAAGGGTGAGGTGAGCACAGCAGTGAAAGCTGGGGCAACTCCAACTGAGAGTTCCCCAAGACCAGACTGGGGTTTGGCCCCTCTGCCATTACCTAGCACTGCCCCCTCAACCCCACCATTGGGCAAGTGTAGACCTGCAATGCCCATCTCATCTAACCCCCCTGGGGGCCCAGGTGGACCAGGGGGCCCTGGAGGCCCTGGGGGGCCATTAAGTCCTGGGTTGCCAGGGATGCCAGGGGGGCCTGTAGGTCCAGCTAAGCCTGGCTCACCCACCCTTCCTTCCCCAGGGGGACCTTGGAGGCCTGGCTCTCCTTTCAGGCCTGGAAGACCCTGGGGCCCTATGGGACCTGATGGGCCCTGAAGCCCAGGAATCCCTGAGGGTCCCCTCAGGCCAGGCTGGCCTGGAAGGCCTACCTCCCCTTTCTGTCCTAGCCCTCCTGCTGCACCTGGTCCCCCAGGAAGCCCAATGATGCCTGGTTCTCCCTTGGGTCCACTTGGCCCTGGTGGCCCCTGTGCCCCAGGTAATCCCCTCTCTCCAACAATCCCGGGCTTTCCCACAATACCACTTGGACCCTGGTCTCCTCGGATCCCAGGCACCCCTGGAGGCCCACTTGGCCCTGCCTCCCCCTTGGCCCCAGGTAGCCCATGCCTCCCTGGTAGTCCCATGGACCCAGGCAGGCCAGGAGGGCCCATAAGGCCTTGAGGTCCTGGTTCACCTGGCTCACCATCCTCCCCTGGCTCACCTGTATCACCCAGCCCTCCTGGGACCCCTGCTGGGCCCCTTTCCCCTTTGAGGCCTGGGATCCCTGGCTTCCCATAGCCTGTAGGGCCTGGCAGGCCAGGAAGGCCCCTGATCCCAGGTTCTCCTTTTGCACCTACAGGCCCCTGGGGCCCAGGCACACCTATTGCCCCAGGTACCCCAATGCCATCTAGTCCTGGGGGACCCCTTGGGCCCAATGCCCCTGGTTCCCCAGTTTGTCCTGGTCCCCCAGGGGCCCCAGTGGCTCCCTTGTCTCCTGGGGCACCTGGAAGCCCATCCAGGCCAGGTTTGCCCAAGCCCATGGGACCTGGAGGTCCTGGAGGGCCAGGGGGACCTCCATTGCCTGGGACACCCGGCTGGCCTGGTGTGCCCACCCCATTATCACCCTTGAGGCCTCTTTCCCCTCGAGGACCTGGCTCTCCTCTGGGGCCTGGCTCCCCCCTAAAGCCTTGTGGACCCAGAGCACCCTGTGGACCTGGTTTGCCAGTGACAGCAATGCCTGATGGGCCTGGAAGTCCAGGGGGCCCTGGTAGTCCTCGAAGTCCCTGGTCTCCCCGAAGGCCTGGCTCACCCTTGGGACCTGGTTCACCCTTGCTGCCCACTTTTCCTGGGACACCTGGGACACCTGGCTTACCCATCCTAGAGAAGCCTGGGGGGCCAGCGGGGCCTGGCTGACCATGCAGACCTGGCTTGCCTGTACCTGGCTTTCCCGGGTAACCAGGAGGTCCTGGAGGGCCCCGGGGGCCAGGCTTTCCAGGTGGTCCAGGTTCCCCTTTCAGGTCCATTGGCAGCATTGGTGGTGGCAGTTCTGAGGAAAGAAATAGACAGGCAGAGTGTCCATGGTCAAAGGCCTTGGGAATGAGCTCACCCCCAGCACTTCTCCCCTTCCTACCCAGCCTAAGATAAAGAACCTCAAGGTTTTGAGGGCAGAAGTTGGGGAGATAAAAGACTCAACAAGCAATGAGAGAAACCTCAGGAAGCTATAATGTGTGTGGAGAGGGCACATTTCCCTGTGGGAGACTCGTCCAATGGGACTGCTGAAGAGGCAATAGGACGTACTCATGTTCTGTAGTTTCCCCCAATCAGAGATTGTGGCGGGAGGGGAACAGCTGCACACCTATAACTTGAGACAGTCTCTCCGTTGACTTTCTCCCTCAGACCCCTAGCTGGGGCCCTCTGACTAAAGCAGACGTTCCCGGGGGCTGGAGCTCCTTCAGTGGGAGGGAACTGACCCAGTACCTCATGGCTGCCCACTCAGAGCCCGACCCCTGGCCTTGCCCAGTCACCCAGAGGAGTGAAGCCCAAGGGCTGCAGGTGTATAGGGGGAGGGGTGTGCCCAAATTATAGAAAATCTTCTCTCCCGGGCATCTGAACTAGGGAAAGGGATAAGAGGAGAAAGCCCCCAGGCGACGGTCAGACTCTCCGCCCCCTTTGCCGCTAGTATAAAGCCGTCACCGGTAGGCAGGATGGAGCCCCAGAAGGGCAGAGACAAAGCATTTCACAGACACAATGGAGGTACTGACAGAGGCCAAGAGAACTAAGGACAGGAGGAGCCATCCGTCTCCTTTGACTGGCTCGGGACACAAGGTTAAGCTGAAGTCCACATAACCCTTGAATGTGCTCCTTAGTCCAATGAGAGACATCCTGAGTAGGGACAGGGCCAAGAATGAAGAGGAAAGAGAACAGACTGAGAAGAGAAACAGGAGTGGGAGAAGTGGGAGTGGCAGAAGGGGGAGTGGCAGGATATTTGAAGATGGAGATGTTGGGTGATTGTTGTTTGTCCTTCCTTCGAAAAGGACCGTGACATCAGAGAGGTCATGCCATGACATGTAAGTGAATTGGATTTAAGTGAGGGAGGGCTGAGCAAAGTCGCCAGCCTCAATTTCTCCTCGGGAGCCATCTGGGTCTAGCGGCCAGATATAGATCAGGAGAACTGGTGATGCTCCCTGGATGCAGTGGGAAACCTTGTTCTTTTTAAGCTAGGGTCTTTAACAGGTCTCAGTTGACTGAGGCAACACTTCCTTCAGTGATTGAGGCTCGGCAAGAAATAAGGCAGAGAATGGCCTCTTTTGCCTAATCCAAAAAGAATCAGTCTGGGAGGGGAAGACTCTCAGGGTTTAGGCGAAGAAACATAGGCAGAGGGGGGAAAAGAGGAGGGAAAGGAGGGGTGGAGGAGAGAGGAGGGGCGGAGAGAAGAAGGAGGGGGGAGCTGAAGGAGGGATGGGGCGACAAGGACTGGGAGAGGAGGGGCGAGGCCCAGGAAGGGGCAAGGTCCAGGAGACTGGGCGGGGCTGGGCAGAGGTGGTGCTTACCCAGGTATTGGCCCTTGCCCTCCCGGAAGGGGGGCCCGGCTGGTCCTTTGACCATGGGCTGCACGTACTTCACTTGCGCGTAGCCTCCCCCACCGGCCCCTCCTCCGGCTGCCGCCCACAGCCCGGTCACCAGCAGCAACAGCAGCAGCAGCAGAGAAGGGGGCGAGGGCCCCGGAGGCATGGCGGCTCCCGCTCCTTTTGGGCTCCGGCTCGGGTTCAAGCTCTGGTTCTAAAGGCGATTCGCTCTGCTGGGAGGAACAGCGGAAGCTCAGTATGGTCACGGGCTCCAGGGTCTTTCCAGGGAGATGAGGCTCTAGGGGTTCGCTATGGGAAGGGGGCGAGGTGTCAGCAGGGTCACTATTGGGAGATGAGCAGGGGCCACTGTTCGGGGAATATCAGGGTTCCTACTGGAAGTCGATAGGTCACTATTGGAGGGAAGTCAGCGTGATCACTATACAGCTAGTGGGGGTGATGAGGCTCTAAGGAAGATCTTAAAGAAAAGGAGCGTAGCAGCAGGAGTAGAGAAAGGCAAATGTTTCAGTTTTCCAAAAAGAGAGAAGGCATATTCTGCAAACTGTAGACCAGCGAGCTTGACTTTGCTTCCTGGCAAAATGAAAAGGGAGGAATCATAAAAGCTTTTTTAAAAAGGAGAACCAGAAAAGCTTTCATAACAGGTAGAATTTCTAGAGTGCCTTAAGGATTGCAAAGCATTTAACTTATCATCTCATTTGAGCCTCACAACAATCCTAGGAGGTAGGGTTAGTGTTAGACCCATTTTACAGATGAGGAAACTGACACTGAAAGAGGTTAAGTTATTCACCCAGGGGTACACAACTAGTAATAATGATACTATTAACTTACAAATAGTATTTTATTTTATACTCACAATAACCCTTGGGAGGTAGGTACTCTTAATCTTCATTTTATAGATGAGGAAATTGAAGCAGACAGAGGTTAAGTGACTAGCCCAAGGTCACACAGCTAATAAGAATCTGAAACCAGATTTGAAGTCCAGCCTTCTTCAGTTCATGTCCAATTCTCAGTCTACTTTGCCACAGGGGTATAAGACTCTATCAGGGAAATTCTGACTGCAGCTGTTTGCCAAGCTTTTGGCGAAGCATGTGACAAAGCTTCTGTTTGTAAGATAGAGACCTGGGCTAGATGATAGTACAGTTAGGTGAACTGGCAATAAGTCAATGTCAGCTTGAAGGGAAGTCTAACAGTGCTCCCAGGGGTCGGACCTGTTCTGGTCCATATGCAGTTCAACATTTTTATCAGTGATTTGAATGAAAGTAGAGGTGGCGTGCTTATCAGAGTACAAGATGACAAGAAACTTGGAGGGGTAATTGACACATTAGATGATAGGAGTCTGGAGTCCCTCAAAAATCTCAGGCTAGAAAAATGTTTTAAATTTATAAAAAATATATGAGATTTGGTAGGGATAATTGTGAAGTCCTATCTTCAATTTCCAAAAATTAACTCCACAAAAATAGGATGGGGGATATTAGACAGCAATTTATGGGGAAAGCTGGGGGGTTTGTGTATTATAAGTGCAATGTGAGTCAACAGTGTGATAAGGGAATCAAAAAGTCAAACGGTCCCTGGCTAGATTGTAGTTAGAGAGAGTCACTAATAGAGTTAATTCCCTCCCACTGAGGGAGTTGTAGTCCCCAGGAACATCTGCTTTAGTCAAAGAGGTCCCCAGCATTGGGAGTGGGGGTCTGAGGGAGAAGGTCAAGGGTAATGGAGGTGGTGATCTTACTGTGCTTTACCCTGGTCAACCATATCTGGGGGCATTTCATTTACTTCTGGGCATCACATTTTGGAAAAACATTGAAAACCTGGAGCATGTCCAAAGATAGTAACCAGAAAGTTAAGACTGGAGTACACGCTTAATGAAGATTGATAAAAGGAACTGGGCTAAGGTCATTCAACTCACACAGAAAACTGGTAAAGATGGCAGAGTCAAGGCTGGAGAGGTGATGGTAAGATGGATACACTAATGCAGTAGTTATCAAACTGTTTAGTCTTAGGACTCCTTAACACTCAAAAATTGCTGAGGACCCCAAAGAGCTTTTGTTTATTTGATTGTAGCTATCAATATTTACTGTATTTGAAATTAAAACAAATACATTTTAAAGTATTAATTAATTTAAAATAACAGTAATAAACCCACTAATATGAGCCTGAATCTCATTTTTAATGAAAATAATTTTATTTTCCAAGCCAAAAACTTTAGTGAGAAGAGTGATATTGTTTTACATATTTTTGCAAATCTCTTTAATGTCTGGCTTAACAGGAGACAGCTGGATTCTCCTATCTGCTTCTACATTCAATCTGTTATGATATATTGTTTTGGTCAAAGTATATGAAAAACATCTAACCTCACGCAGATATGTAGTTGGCAAAGGAGGGAAATATTTTAATAAGCAAATAACATCTTAGTATTATGACAAAAATAGTTTTGACTTCATGGACCACCTGAAAGAGGCTCAGGAATCCCAGTGTGTCAAAGGACCGTGTTTTGAGAACTGATTCACTGATGCATTGTTGGTGGAGCTGTAAATTAGTCCAATCATTTTGAAAAGCAATTTGGAATTAGGCTAAGAAAGTATTTAAAATGCCCATACTCTTTGGCCTAGAGATCTCACTGCTAGGAACATACCCTAAAGTAATAACTGACAAAAAGAAAGGCTTCAAATACACTAACATATTTATAGCAATACTTCTTACAAGAAGTAACCCTGATTATTGTCTATGAATGTAATTCAGTATTAACTAGGTTGTAAGAAGTGACTATGATGAATCACAGAGAAGCAGGAGAAGATCTACAAGAACTGATACATAGTGAAGTAAACAGAACTAGGGAAACCACATACACAATTATTTCTAAGAACGTAAACTGGATGAACAACCATGACAAAATCATTGAAACCAAATGCTGTTGAATTATAAAAACTAAGCCTGTCCCCAAAGGAGGGAAATAAGAGGCCACCTCCTCCTTCTTCTTTGCAAAGGTAGAAGACTGGCTGTGGAACAGTATGTAGGTCAGATTTTTTTTAATATGTTGCTTAGTTTTGCTGAACTGTTTTTTCTCTTCCTTTTCTTCTGCCTGTCTAGAAGCCAGAAAGACGAGAGTTCAAGCCCTGCCTCTGACACATGCTGGCTGTCTGATTCAGAGCAAGCCTCCCGGTGCTCCAGGCAATTTTCCAACCCTGGATGCAGTAGAAAAGGAGTTTTCTCACGTGGGTGCTCTCAATACCAAGAAAAAGTCGACCCCCTATCCCTGGGGGAGGACCAATAGAAACAAAAGCAATCAACAATTTTTTTTTAAGGAAATGGGCAGGGGCGGGAGGGGGGAAGGGTACAGCTAGGTGGTGAAGTGAGTAGGGTATTGGCCCTGGAGTCAGGAGGACCTGAGTTCAAATTTGACCTCAGACACTTGACACTTACTAGCTGTGTGACCTTGGGCAAGTCACTTAACCCCAATTACCCTACCTTCCCCCCTCCAAAAAAAATAAGAAAATGGGGACATTTAGCCTGGAAAATAGAAGGCAGTTCATAGTTGCTATTAAGAATCTGAAGAATTATCATGTGAAATTTGTTCTCCTTGGTGCCAGGGGACAGCGATGGTCAGGGCAGATTTAGGCTTTCCTAAGGCAAAGCTTCATCATTGGAGCGCTCCCCAAGACTCAACGGTGTCTTCAAAACAGAAGGAGTGTGATCCTCCCTTCTGGGAAATCTTCCTGTGGTGGTTGGATCACCACATGTTCAGCATTCTTGTAGAACCAGTAGGCTCTTGTAGGAGCCAGTTTCCAGCTCAGAGAGTCAGTGAATCTATTTAGGTCCACTAGAGAAGGAGGCAGTACTATTACTCTTGTGGCACAGTCAGCAGTCACCGGAGATCAGCATGGTCCTTCTTAAAGGGGAGTATACAGAGACCTGGGTTCAAATCCTGCCCCTGACATTAGGTGTGTGATTATAGTCCAGTCAGCCTCTATTTCCTTTTCTGTAAAGTGGAGACAATATTGGTACTTGGCACATAGGAGGTGCTTAATACATAATTTGTGAATGATGATGATGATGACTATATAGTAATACTTGCTGTATTACATGTAATATATGTTGTTTTGAGGCTCAGATGAGATAAAATGTGTAAAGTGCTTTGCAAATATTAGAGGGCTGTAGTAACTCAGCTGATGCTATTATAGAGAGGGGACCTGGAGTCAGGAAGACCTTGGTTCAAGTCTTGCCTCTTACATGAGATTTTATGACCTTGGACAAGCCCCTTAACCTCTCAGTGCCCCAGGCACTGGGAGTTGGTGAGCAGGTGTTCATCTTCATTCCTAGACCTAGTTTTATCACTGGGAGCTCCTTATACCAATGCAACCCACAGGCCTGATCTGAAACATTGTATTGTCAATTTTAGTGGAGCTAGATTTAGTGTGGAAAGTGGAGAGGAGAGGAATCAGAGAAGAACAGAACATTAGAACTGGGAGGGACCTTAGAAGTTGTTTTATCCAGTGTCCTTACTTTTTAAGAAGAGAAAACTGAGCCCCAGGGAGGGGCTGGATCACAGGGTCAGTTGGGAAAGGAAGAAAAATGGAGGTTTTGGAAGAGAAGACTGGGGAATTAGGGGGTGGGGGGCGGGGATGGCTGAGAGGACTGTGGAGGTAGCGAGAGAAGGATTTGGAGCCTGAGCCATGACTGTGGGTTGAACCAGGTAAGACAAATACAGGAAGTGCTGATTCAGGGGGTTTGGGAGGAGTCCATTCTGTATTGTGACAGCTGTAAACCCTTAAAGGAGATTTTTCCCCCCCTTTCACCAAATCCCTGTGAAATAGCGTTTTATCCAAGTCAGCGATTCTGCAGTAAAAGCCTAGCTGGAGCCAGAAAACAGCCAGAATTGTCTTGGGCCAGGGCCCTCTCTGCTTTCCTGCCCATGGAGGGGCCAGTTTAGCAGGCCAAGATGGTGGAGTTCACCCCTGTCCTTCCTGAGGGGTTCCTGAAGATTGTGAATGTCTCTAGGGCTGGACTGCCTTTTGCCTTCTTTTATATCCCTAACACTTTGCACAGTGCCTGGCACATAGTAGGCATTTGGTAAGTGTTTATTGATTGACTGACTAGCTGTAGTGAAGGGTGGAGGAATACTGATTTTCATGACATTTACATGCCCATTCATTTCTCATCTGACTTTTTAACTGCTGAGGGGATGGGACCAGTAGAGTAGATGGGGAAGGGTTGGGTAGAGGTCTTTCCCCTCCAGAAACCCTCCTGACCAATAAGATTGAAGGATTAAATCCAGACTCAGAACCTAGAAGGATCTGGGAAACCATCAAGCCCAATGCTTAAAGTCAGACTCAGAGAGGGGAAGAAACCTGCCCTATCCCAAATAATCGGTAACTGTCAGAAATGGGCTTTAGCTACTGTACCATGAACCTTGTCCAATATCACCTAATGAGTCAGCAAGAGGGAGCCCCATCTTCCAGTCTCCTCCTCACCTCTTCCTCATTGTCATTCTTTTTTTCAGGGCCAGGATAGTAAGGGAGTGTCCAGAAGTGGAGGTGGTCATAGAATGAACTAGAAAAAAGGCCACCAGACTTCTGCCCTCTTCAAGGATGCCAAGTTCCTGGAATTCACTCCTTCCAAGGTTTGTTCTCCTCTACCTCCTTCAGAGCTTAGGACCACAAGCACTAGCCTTGCCAGGGTTCTGGGGCCCTTCTGAAGTTGCCATGGTTCTCCTTTCCTCGCCTACCTTCAGGATAACATAGGAGGGATTAATCCCCACCTCACAATGGAAATGCCCAGAATACTCCCAGATTCTGTCTCACTGCTGCAACTTCCTGGGCCTCACAACCTTTTGCCATTAGGTCTAGCTTAGAGAAGGAAATGGTTAGGCCTCACCTAGGCCAGTGTATCACAAGGAGAACCCAACACAGCTGGGAAGGACATAGAGGTCATGTCTCCCACTCTCCCTTTACCCAGACTCCCTTGGTTACCTGTGCCATTGAGTGTCATATTTCTTATGTCAGAAAATTCATCTTGATATCTTAATACCATCCAGTTGGCATTTCTATTTCCCTGATCTAACTCAGGATGGGTGATGGGGAGTGGCGGAAGGTATGTGATACTTGGGGTCTTAGATTCTTCCAAAGGAAGCTTTCTTCTCTGCTCACTGTTCAGCATTCCCACATCATTGTGGCCCATAGTCTCTGCTCCCAGAAACCTCTTCCCCCCACAACCAAGGGGCCTCCACTGAAGTACTCCCAACTGTACTCCATGCCTCTCCCTTTTCCCTCCTCCCCATCATGGCCCCAGATCTCCCAGACCCAAAAGAGTGTGGGGAGCCCGGCTGCCTTCGAGGTGCATAACTCGGTCAGCCCCAGGGCCTGGCCAAACCACAGGTATTTTATGAGACATTTCCTGTTATGAAGATATTTCTGTGGGGATTCTTGCTGCTCCATTCTGTCACTGCCCCCCACTTTCATACTTCCCACACCCATTGCCTTGTCTCTCTCTATCTCTGCCACAGTTGGTCTATGTCTAGTTCCATATCTGTCTTTTTTTTTTTTTTGGCAACTGTATCTCTTGGGATCAGTTAAGACATCAGGAAAAAACTGAGTTTCCAGACCTAACCCTCTGATTCCTACCCTTTCACTTGGGGGGAGCTAACAAGATAGGTATGTGAGGCCAGAAAGGGGACTGGTGGTATCAGAAGTAGGGCCCGTGTAGCCACAGACTGGGCAGCCCGGTCCTTGGCTCCCACTTCTGCAGAAAGAAAAACCTAGGGAGATTTTTGGGGAGATGATAGTGCTTCTTCCTCTGCCCTGCGCAGAGCACATGTGATGCAGGATTATGGGCATCTCTGGGGTCACAATTCAGGAGGAACGTTGACAAGCTGGAGAATGTCCAAGATGGTGAGGGAATTTAAAACAACCGTGCCCTATGAGGAAAAATGGAAGGAAGTGAGAATATTTGACTTGGAGAAGAGAAGCTTTAGGAGAGACACAATTGTTGACTTCAAGTATATGACAGTCTGCCACGTGAAAGAGGTGTTGTTCTGTTTGGCCCCAGAAGACATAACTGGGAACACTAGAGAGGAGTGGGATACAGTGTTAAAGAGGCTAATTTCATTTTTATGTAAGGAAGAATGTATTAATGATACATTTCTTGGGGAAGGACTGTCTATTTGACAAGAACTGCTGGGAAAAAGTGGAAAGTAGCTTGGCAAAAAAAAAGTTCATACAAATATCTTACACCACATAAATTTCAAAATGATATTCAAGTTAAATGTAAAAGGTCATATCATAAAAAATCTAATAAAGTAGGTGAGGGTACCTTTTGCAACAATGGCTAGAAGAAGAATTTTAACTGAGAAGGTCCCAAAAATTAAACTAAGTAATGTCAATTATTTGAATTTGTTTTCCAAAACAAACTATCACGTGAACAAAATCAGCAGAGAATAAGAAGGAAAAGTGTTGACTGGTAAAAAAAAAATTATATTTTGTAAAGTCTGGTATCAAAGATATGTAGGGAAATAACACCCATATATAAAGACCAAGAAATATCCCCCAAAGCATAAGTGGTCAAATGACATTAATAAACAGTTCTTTAAAAGAACTGCATACATTAACAATCATTTGACTGCTCTAAACTGCTAGTAAGAGAAGTGAAAAATAAAAAAAACACTGAGTTTTTACCTTATAATCAACAAAAGTGGCAAAGATGACAGTAGTAAGTGTTGGAGGGGCTGTGGGAAAGCAGGCACTTGAAAGCAGGCCTGGTGATTCTGCAAAACAATTAGCAATTATAACCCTGCTCCCCCCCCCCCAAAAAAAACCATGACTACCACTTCCCATCAATCAAAACTCTTCAACCAAGGATGTGGAGGAGTGAGCTCCTACTGCTAGGCACATATCCCAAGGAAGTCAAAGACCGAAAGGTCTCATATAAACAAAAATATTCACAGAAGCACTTTTTGCAGTATCAAAGAATTAGAAACAAAGAGAATGCCTGTAGGTCAATGGCTAAAGAAATTATGGTACCTGAATAAAATGTAATATTACTGAGTCATAAGAAATAACAAATATGAGAAATTCAGAGAAACATGGGAAGATATACATGAATTGACACAAGATAAATTTAAACAGAACCAGAAAAACAATATGTATAATCACTACCAAAAAAACCCCTTAAACTGAATGATGTATAATTTTAATGATCAAGGTTGGGCATAGAAAAGAGATGAGAAAACACCCTTCTCTCCTTCCATTGGAGATTGCACATATGAAATATTTCCTATGCTGTCAGACATGGTTGATGGAACAATTGGATTTTTTTAAACTGTTTGTAAAATTCTTTTGTAAATTTTTATTTCTTACATGGGATAGCTCACTGGGCAAGGAAGCAGGAAAGGGGTAAAAAAATGAGGCAGTTCAGTGTAGTGGACAGGTGTTGGACTTGGACTTGGAGTCAGGAAGACCTAAATGCAAATCCTGCCTCAGAAATTTACTACTTGGACAGGTGACAACTTCTTGCAGGTTCCTTTGCTTATCTTTAAAATGAGAACAATAAAAGCATTTATCTCACAGGGATGTAGGTATCAAATAAGATGATATGCATAAAGTGCTTCGAAAACCATAAAGGGTGACAGAAAATTGTTAATATAAGGACAGAAAATGTTAATACCAAATGTAATATGGACTGCTACTCCCTTAAATAATCCTAGTAATGTCAGAATTTCAGTAATGTCCTTACATTCCTACTTTTAAGACATTTCTCTTGACTAGATTGAGCTGAACCCCACCCTAGGTACACCCCCCTATCCCCACCTAGGGATTTTGCCTTGTGGGGGGCTCAGCTCCAGTTGTGTCTCAGCTTCTAGTGTCCTTGCCACCTTTCCATTGGGATTTATGGCATAAAGGCCAAAACAGCCAGAATAAAGTGGCTTTCCTTGCCCAGATTGCCAAGGGCCACTGGCGTCTCATGACCAGGCCTTGCTACCTCATACTGTCTCCTCCCCTTCTCCTCCTGAAACTATAAAAACTTTTTCGTGGGTCTCTTTGGCTGGAGATCCACTGGACATCCCCCAGGGTAGAAGGTTTGCTTTCCTGTTGTCTCAATTAAAGACACTCTATTCCTCAACTCATGGCTTTGATTTATTTCAGGACTTGACAAGGGCTATGTAAATGTTCGCCACTATCATTGTTGTGGGAAAAGAAAAGGCATCAACACTGAAAACAAAACAACTTCCTATCAATCAGAACTGTCCCACCAAGGATATACCTGTCACTGAAGATATTTAAGGAAAGGCTGATCGATTCTCCATCAGAGATGGTGTGGAGGGGTGAAAGGTTGGACTAGATGGCCTCTAAAATCCCTTTCAGTTCTTCAAGTCCTCATCCCTAAAGCCTGGGAGCCTGGGTTCCTATTCAAGACCTTCTTCCTATCTACAAGAAAAATAGGCTCTGAATTCCCAGAAGGGACATCTCCACCCCCTACCCCATGACTGACACTATGTTCCACCCTCTAAAGCAGGGGTGGGGAACCTGCGGCTTCCAAACCACACGTGCCTTCTAGGTCCTTGGGTGCAGCCTTTTGACTGAGTCCATGTTTTACAGAACAAATCTTTTTATTAAAGGGATTTTTTTTCTATGAAGTTTGGATTTACTTGAGGACATAGAGGGCTACATGTCTAAGGCATTGGTCTCCAATGGTTTTTGTGCTGTGGAGTCCTCAGAATGATGTATTTAAATGTACAACATAAAATACATTGGATTACAAAAGAAACCAATAATACAGGGTGTCCCAAAAGTCTTAATGTAGTTCTAAGCTTTAATAGCCTTGTAACAATTGTACTGAAATGGAATTACCAAAAGATTTTTTTTTCTTAAAGTTGACAGACCCCTGATTAAGAACCAGAGCTTGAAGGCCTGGCCTGAGAATCTGGATCCAGGCTTGGCTACTTATTTGCTGTGTAAACTTGGGAAAACCCTTTTCCCTCTTTCCTGGCTTTAGTGTCCCCTTTTATACAATGAGGGGTCAGGGAGCGGTTGGATTAGCTAATCTCTAAAATCTCTTTCTGATGCAATATTCTGTGATCTACTGCTGCCCTTCCCCATCATCCATCATCCTAAGGGGAGCCTCTGGGCTCAGTGTGGGTGGTACTGAATCCCTTGACTACTGTCAGAATAGCCCAAGTATTATCATCTATGGCTCACAGACCTGTGGGCTGGGTGCTGGCCTGAAGCCCCAAGTCTGGCTTTCAGCTATTCTTTTCTCTCTCAACAGCTTGAACTCAGCCAGAGTTCCACTGGATCCTTTGATCTCCCCTTTTCGCCAAGGCTCATCAAGTGAGGGATAAATCAGACCCAGAGTCTAATAAGGAGCTGTCAGGAGGCCCACAGGCAACCTGACCACCCCAGAACCCCGTGTCTTCTTACTCCAGCCCAGTCTGAACTTCAAAGGAGATTCCTCTGACTAGCAGGGCTTTCCTGAAGTCATCTGATCCATCCTCCTGCCTCTAGGTAGAATTGACCCCACATTAAAGATCTCACCATCTCCCTCCCTCACCTGCCCCAAGGTCTTGCCGTAGCTGTCTCTTATTTCCATTAAGTCTCTTTCCGAAGACTAGGAAATTCTCCCTTTTGATCAACCTCAAACTTTCTAGCTCCATCCCTTGCAGTGGATGGTTCATGGTTTTAGCCCTGGGCTAAAAGACATGGACAGGAAGGAGACCTAGGTTTTAGTCCCAGATGTATTGCTTTCGTAGTCATGTGCAAGTCACTTCCTCCCTTTTTGAGCCATAAAATGGGAACAGTAATGCACGCAGTATGGAGAGAAGCATCTTTTTGAGGGTCAAATGAGAGAGTGTATGTAAAAGTGGGAGAGTGGGAGCAAGGCATTTTGCATTCTAGACAAAGTTTGAAAATAGTGACTCTGTGTGTGACTGTGCCCTGGAGGTCCTACACTCCCTCCTCCCCCTTACTCCTACAATTTGATTTCTTATAAAATAGTGGGAGGAAGCTTGGTATAGTAGAAATAGGTTAAAATCTGGAATCAGAAGACCCAGATTTGAGTCTGAGCTTTGTCTCTTGGCCCAACTTCACTTCCCCCCACTCTGGGCTTCAGTTGCCTCAACAATAAGATAAGATTATTAGAAGTGGTAGCCTGGAAAAAATATTTAAATCAAATATCTCTTATATGGGAAAACCAACACAAACATAGGACCAGAACCCCAACAGATAAATGATCAAAGAATACGGACAAACAGTTCTCCAAAAATAATATACTATTCATCACCGTGTGAAAGTTTAAATGACTAATAACAAGATGAAAGAAATTAAAGTCAAAACAACTCTAAGGTTCCACCTCATACCCAGCAAGTTGGCAAAGAAGATGAAAGTTGGGAATAGTCAATGTTAGAAGGGGTGGTAAAAGACAGGCGCACTAAGTTAGCAGAACTTTGAATTAGTCCAAGCAATTTGGAATTATGCTGAAAAGTAACTAAAATGATCATTCCTTTGATCTGGAGGTCCTACTGTAGGTCATGTCCCCGTAGAGGTCAAAGTCAGAAAGAAAGGGCCCATAGACACCAAAATATTTTTAGCAGCATATTTTCTTTTTATAGTTGCAAAGAACTCCAAACAAAGTAGATACCTGTCTATAGGGAAATGGCTAAAAAAAAGTTTTGATACATAAAAGTAATGGAATTTTACTGAGATGTAAGAAACAATGAATATGAAGAGAAGCATGGAAAAACTTATATGAACTGATGCCAAAGGAAGTAACTAGAGCCTAGAAAGCAATATATGAATAGACTACAACAACAACTGAATGCTGTGCAATTATAAGGACCAAGTATGGCCTCAAAGGAACGAGATGAAAAAGTTCCTTCCTTTACAGAGGTGGGCGACTATAGCTGTGGAACAGTATGTACAATGTTAGACTGGATTGCTGTTTTGTTGGTTTGCTTTGCTGAACTGTTTTCCCTCCTCTTTTTATATCTTTGTTGATAGTTCAACTGGAAGGGAAGGTAGAGGGAAATATTTCAAAATGAAGATGACACAAAGAAAAAAAATACCAATTCACATTTTAAAAAATAAAACAAAAGTGTTAGACTCAATGAGTTTTAAGGTCCCTTTTGGTTCTGAAGTTAGACAAACCTATGAGGAGAAGTTAGGTGGTATAGTGGATAGGGAATCATTCCTGGAGTCAGGAGGACCTGAGTTCAAATCTAGCCTCAGATACGTATTAGCTATGTGACCTTGGACAAGTCACTTAACCCCCATTGCCTCAAAAAAAAAAGTTAGACAACCTATTGCAAATATAATATGTGACAATGGACATAGTGGAAGTCTTCAAGTTCAAGAACCAAATACCATTTGTAGAACCTATCATTAGATGAATTGCCCTGGCCAAGACACTTAATCCCTATGTGCTTCAAGTATCTTCCTATATCTTTTTCCTAAGTCATAAGTGATTCCATTTCTTTAATATGAAAATAATCCTTTCTGTTTGTATAGAGCTTTAGGATTTGCAAAGTATTTTTCATCCATCATTTCATTTGAGCTTCATAACAGCCTTGTGAAGTAGATTCTATTATCATTCCCATTTCACAGAGGAGGAAGATGAGGCACTGAGAAAGTTAAACATTTTTCCTAGGGCACCACTATCTGGCATGGAATTTGAATCCAGGTCTTCCTGACCTCAAATCCAACATTCTAGCCACTATCATCACAATGCTACAAGCCATGGAGCCTAGGATTAGCTGGTATTAAAAATATGTGAATTCATCAAAAAGTCTTATTAAAATGTGCCCCTTCCTGCTACTTTCTCCCAGTTTCACCCTAAGCCCCTGCCTACCTAGCCTAGCCCCAGGCTTAGGTTGGGAAAATACTTTGTAAAGCTTTGTACAAATATAAGAGATTATTGTCATTATTACTGTTATTCATTCCAGAAAGGTCTAGCCCTGAGGCAAGAAAGATATGGGAGGTAAATACCTAAGGTTCCTCCCAGCCCAAGCATTTCATCATTTCTACTTGCAAATGCTGTGTCCTCAGAAAGGTCCTCCTAGAGTGCTTAGGTCTATGCTAATCTCTCTTATCTTGAATTCTCAGAACATTCAGCATATGTATTGAGGTCCCAGGAGGGTCCCTAATTATTTCATAAGTTTTATCTCCCCAACCATGGCAGAAATGAGGACGCCTTCTCCTCTTCTCTAGCCTGATAGCATAAGCCTAGTCTACCCTAACCATGGCAGAAGAGTTGAAGTCAGTGGGACTTCTTGCTTCCTTCCAGCCAGGCCTTGAGAAATGGCTTGAGGCCTCTGACTGAACCAAACCTGGAAGCTTAGCCCTTCCCATCTAGAGTTAAGGATGGTCCCCTTCAGGGCCCTTGTACAGAGGATATGTGAATAAAATTATTGTTTTTCTGCAATCTGCCCCTTGGAGAAAGATGCTTCTACTACCAACTCTGGAGATACTTCAAGAAGATTCTTTCTTTCTAGCTCTTCCTTATCTCCAGCTCCATCTCTCCACTCCATGACACATCCCCTCAAACTTCTCAGGCTCTCCCCGCCCTCTGAGACCGTCTAACAGTTCCCAGACTTCCAGCCTAGAGTAGAATTTTATAAGCAGTGTATCTGGACAAGCAAGGAACAATGGAGAGGAATTCTTGGGCAACTCTGTATCTGGACAGACTCCTAACAGAAGGCTGTTATATAGATGCTGTCAGGGCCTTTAAGAAATATCCACCCTTGCAAAGGAAACGAGAAAGGGGGGGGGGGGAATCTGGAGATCTCTCTTTCTATTTTATATATGAGTTTGGGAGAGCACCCTCTCGGCCAAATATATATTCATGAGTTTGGGAGAGCACCCTCTCGGCCAAAAAGAAAAAAAGACGCAGCCAGCTGCAGCCAAGCAGGAGCTGGGAGAGGGAGAGAAGCAGAAGACGCAGAAGGGGACCGCTTGAGCTGAGCTGGCCGGAAGGGGGCAGTCTAGGGCTGGAGGTGGGGAGAAATCACCTGCCAAATACTCCTTGGGGAGGGAGAGCCCAAGCCTTTCTGCCTGCCCTGGGACCCGGCAACTTCCCAACCTCTCCCGGAGGCAGGAGCCTCTGCGCAGGCTGAGAGGGCTGTGGTTTCCAAGATTGGGGCTCAGAGTCTCCGGGGTGGGCCAATGCCTTGGGGAAGCAGCTCTTTGCACTTGTAGCTCCTTCCCCCTCCACACACCCCCAAAATCCCCAAACCCCAAACAAACAAACAAAAGTAGCCCGGGAACCGAGAGAGCCAGCAAGGCTGCATAGGATCTGGAGCCTTGGAATCCGGATTTTGGCGTCGGTTTGCAGCCGACTTGGGACCCCAGACCCAGGACCTCGGAGACCTGGAAGCCTGGATCCTGGAGCCTGCAGGGAGACCGGCCCCAGGCCGAGCCGAGCCGAGCCGAGCCGAGCCGAGCCGAGCCGAGCCGAGCCGAGCCGAGCCGAGCCGAGCCGAGCCGAGCCGAGCCGAGCCGAGCCG
>CM053622.1:752697999-752725783 GCA_028646595.1 Phalanger gymnotis
AAATAGTTTACAAATGAGAAAAAGCTGCTTCCGAGCTGGGTTTCCATTCAAACCGCCGTCTACAGTGAGGGGGCGGGGGCGCCGCGGAGCGCCGAGCCAGCGCCTGTGTCCTGCGGCTCGCCAGCCCGTCAGCCAGCAGAGCGCTAAGTGGTCACCGGGAAACGAACCAAGCGGCGCATTTTTCCTTGCAGCAGGAGGGAGTATGGTTAGACATCAGGGAGGACAGGCCTCGGATGCTGGCTAGAGGGCAGTGACTAGGAAGAAGCGAGCCAAGACCAGCACGTACATACCTTTAAATTGGGGCGCTCTTCGCAGCTATGTCACCAGTCCTGGGCCCTGAGGAAAGAGGAAGGCAGAAAGTGAGGACAGAGGGGTTGAGAGGGAGGCGAAAGGGAGCTTCTTCCTTCCAGTTCCAACACCCTAAAGGAGGGCATGCTTCCCCCTTTCCAGCTGCTTCCTTCTTCCGCCTTCCCAAGCAGTGGGGTTCAGTAGGAATAGCCTGGGAAGTTCTGGGAGCCCCTAAAAACTCAAGGTGAGATCACTTTCCCCTTCATTCCCAACAGTTTTAAGGTTACATCAGAGATCGATGACCCTTCTCTCCAGAAGGAAAATCTTTTCCTCCCACTCGGACCCCTCAAAAAATCCTAGATTGAGTCCAAGACTTTGGAGGGGGTGGGTGGGTAAGTCTTCCCCTGCAGGGAGTCTCAGCCAGGACTTTGCCACTCTCTCCCCAGCCCTCCATCTGTTCACATGGAAACTCTGACGGTTCCCTTCCCCTAGTCACTGGCTGCCAGAAACCCTCAACAGTCTGGGCCCACAGCTCTGTGGGTTTGTTCTGCAACCTTGGGGCTGCTACCCACCCGTCCCCAGAATCTTTCTTGTACTCCACCTTCCACCCTTCCCTTCCTCTCCCCTCCCCAAAGCCTATAGTGCAGCCAGCCTCCCTCCCCTCCATGCCATCTGTTCCCCTAAGCCTAGAATGCCCTTCCCACTCCTTTCAGTTCAAATCCACATACATTTATTAAGCAGCTACTGAGTCCTGGGCTATAAACACTAAAAGGAAACAGTTCCCTGCCCTTACAATCTTCATTCTACTAGACTATTGACATTTTATCCATTCTCTAAAAGCCCAGTACAAATGCCACTTGTCCAGGAAGTCTTTCTCTTCTTGAACCTCACGCAGTACTTTCCTTTGAAACTTTCTAATTCCCTTATCAGGCAATACAGTTATGTCAAAGTCACCTGGGTTCCCCTACTGGACTGTCAACTCCGTGGCCACAGGGAGGATGTTCTACCTAAACCTGGTATCTCTCCTAGTACCAAGAACAAGCACAGTGCTATTCACATAATAATAATTTAATGATGATGATGATGATGATGACTAACATGGGGGGGCACAGTGAAGAGTGGATAGAGCTTCAGAATCAGAAAGACCTAGGTTTAAGTCCTGCCCCTTTCAAAATCCTCCCAGTGTCCCAAGGCAGTCATGGGTCTGCTTCAGAAAAGAGATTTTTCCACACTGGGTACCCCCTAAACCAATGAAATGCAAGTCCAGTTAAAAAATAAAAACAGCATCTGAAATTTAAGTAGCCAAAGTCTGCAGAGTACTTATCTCATTTGGACCTCACTGCATCTCTATAAAATAGATATTATTATCGGCATTCTACAGATGAAGAACTGAGACTCAGAAAGCTTAAGTGACTTCATCACAGAGGTAGTGTCAGAGACATGATTTGAACCCAGGTCTTTCTGATTCTAAATCCAATACTCTAACCAGTGTTTGCTGATACTTGGTGAATGGAATTTAACTGACTCCACTCTCTCCATCTCCTATCCCTTACCAATCTTCCCTAGCACTATAAGATGCTGCCAGATACTTTTGCTGGAGCAATCATAGGGCTAAGTTGAAGAACTGAGGAGAGGTGGAAGGAAAAGAGAAAGAAGGGGAGGGAGGGAGAGTACAGCCCACAGAATTCTGTCTCAGAACTTTTACTGAAAATTCTGATTCTACTAAAGAATGGTTCCCCTCTCCTTCCAGCCTAAATCCTAAGCAGAAGGCTCACCTTAGGGCCCCGAGCCCAGATGGGCATTCATGACAGGCTTTCCTCTCTTTGGGGTGTGAGGAGAATACTAGCAGCCTGAGAATATTGAGGATGGTGGTCCTCAGAGGCCTGTTTCTCTAGCGAGTTCTTCCTGAAGTCTGAGAGTCCCTCTGACTCTGATATTATCTTCTATTATGGGAACCAGGCAGATTGGCAACCCAGCTCAGAGTCCCCCTGAGGAGGGAATTAAGAACTTACATAGAACCAGTCAGCCTTTTAGTGCTTCCCTGATCGAGATCATTCCAGAATTCCAGATTAAATATGCTTCCAGTTAAATTCCAGATTAAATACGCTTCCAGTTGAAAGCCAGAGAGACAAGGAGCCTAGGGCTCCATCCAGGGCCTGGGATGAGGAAGTCCTGGGAACAGCAACATACAGGAGCACCAGCAGCTGAGTGGCCCTGGATAAGTCACTTAACCAGTCTCACAGATGGGTTTCTACAAATGTGAAATGGGGGATGGGGTGGGGGAGGGAAGTACCATAGGTAGCTAGGTGGCATAATGGACCTGGAATTAGGATTCAGCTTTCTGAGTTCAAATCTGGCCTTGGTCTTACTAGCTGTGTGACCCTGGGCAAGTCCCTGGAGAAGGAAATGGCAAACCACTCCAGTATCTCTGCCAAGAAAACCTCAAATGGCATCGCAAAGAGACATGACTGAAAAAATGACAACCACAGCAACGATCAAATGAGCTAACATATGTAAAACACTTTGCAAATCATACAGTGCTGTCAAGGCTAGCTGTCATCATGATTGCAGGCAGCTGAGTGGTGCTGGGGTAGGGTTGGATTGGGATTCAGGAAGCCTTGAATTTGAATCCTACAAACAAGCTGCTGCTGTTGTCCCTGTATGTGGCCTTGGAGCTGAGCTGTGTTGCCCGGCTGTATGCATCTGTGTGCATGGGTTTTGCCTGCGCCTCAGGGCTCATGAATATGTTTGGGAGGGGGCAGCTAGAGAGCTGGCCTTGGAGAAGTCAGGTGAGTTCAAGTCCACCTTGGCCACAGCTGGCTGTGGAAGCCTGCAAACATCACTTAACCTCTGAGGGCCCCAGGACTTCTCTAAGACTAGAAGTGGCAGGCAAAGCAGGGGCTGATCCATACTGAAGAAGGAATTCTTCCCCCGGGGAGCTCACTCCCGGATGAAGTCACAGATTTGGCAAAATCGTCATCTCCGTCAGGCTCTGTGTGTGTTGGTCTGAATTTCCTTCTGTCTGAACGTTCTCAGCATGTGGCCCCCTTTGGGGCAATGGAGAGGTGTTCCAGGGGCCGTGATGGGGAGGAGAGGGCTTGGCCTCTCCCCTCCAGTCCCAGTGAGCATAGCTGCTGCCTGCCCTTGGTCTGTTGGGCAGAATCAAAACCTGATGGGAGATGGAGTCCTGAGTGACCTCCTGGAGGACCTGGCTCCCCCTGATGTGGGTGGAATGGGAGTAGGCTGAAGCAGAATTGAGGAGTAGCAATCCCATCTCAGAGTCTCTATTCCAGAGCTCAGTAGTTGCTTCAGTCCCAAGACCACAAGCATTTCCTGCACTAGCATTTCCTGGTCTGGGCTGCAAGGGTCCCAGTGGGACTCCCATTTTCCCTCAGGAGGCCCAGGGCACTGGTTGAGGTGCCTCACTAGCACCCTCCCCCATGCTGAGCAGATATCAGGCACCTCCTTAGTGCTCTAGGCTGGCCACAATGGGGGGCATTGTTCTCAGCTTGGTTCCTCTAACCTAGGCTGGGGGAGGGGCAGGGGTGAGGAGGGGCAGGAGAAGTTTCTTCTTTCCTTCATCCCTAGTCCACCCCTGGGACAGGAAGAGACCACGCCCATTGCCCCCTGGTCATCACATAAGTCCCAATTGAACTGAAGTCTTCTTGTGACCAAATTCTCTCCATTCTCTACAGCACTCCCAGGTTTCCCCTCCCCATAACTTCTCTCTGAACAATCCATCAATGTGTTTGAGAGTGTGAGGATGAGTAACTGTCAGGTAGCCAGCAAAATGGAGCGCTTAGAGCATTAGCCTTGAGGCCAGGAAAGCTCTGGGATCAAATCCTGCCTTAGACACCGATCTGTTACCCTTGGCAAGCCAGAACATTTGAGATCTAAAGTTGGGAGGGATCTCAGAGACCATCCTCCATTTTATAGAGGAGGAAACGGAAGCCCACAGAAGTGACTTGTGCAAACTCACACAGGGAGTAATAGTAGAGCCTGAACCTGAACCCAGATCTTCAGTGAATCAACATTTATTAAGCATACAAGCCACTGTGCTTCTCAGTTGAAACACAAACTTGAGATTCAATATGAGCCCTGATCTCAAGGAGCTTACATTCCAGATGTTTCCTCTCCTTTTAGTTAACACCCTCCCCTGGACTCATTTTCCCCCTCCTCATACTCCCTTTTCCAGGATCATTTCTTCTCATAAGCTCATAAGTATAGAAGAAGCCCCCACTTCCTGATGGAGCATTTGCTCCATCCTTAATAGGTGAATTTGGGAAGGTGATAAGGGAGGGAGAGGAGATGGTGCTGAGATCTCATTTTCCCCTCTGATCTCAAAGCTCCATCCTTGCCATTATTCTACCTCCCCTCTCCAGCTCCCTCCCCTCTCTACCCCCAACTCAGGCTCAGGAGGCCACTTGGGGACATTCCCGATGCATTCCCGCAGTAAGTCGCCTGGATTTGCTGTGCTCCAGGAAATATGAAAAGAATGTTTTACATGAGCCCAAGTCTCCTGAACTGGCCTTGGTCCAAGTGCCCACGCGAGGCTGTTTAGCCTGGGGCCTCCCTTCCACTCAAGCCAATGCAAATCCATGATCTGGTGAAGAAGCCCTCCGCACAGCCAGGGCCAGCTTCACCTGTTCAGACACCTGAGGGGGAGGGGCAGAGGCTGGATGGCCTGAAGAAATGGGGAGCTGCTAGAATGGCAGACGAGGCAGGAGGAAGCGAGGAGGGAGACTGAGGGAGGCCAAAAATCCTTCCCTGGAAATCTTTCTAGATAGAAGGGACCTCCATGTCCTTATTGGGGCAAGATCCCCTTGAAGCAGGAGCTGAGCAATCTCCGTACATTGTCACCCAGGGGGACAAAGGCCCTTGTCAGAAAGAGGTCAGTGAATGACCTCATCTAGACCAGGACAGGGGCTGTTTATACTGTCCTGGGAATTCTCTAAGAAAGTGTGAAACTATTTCACCTCAGCCTCTTCCCTTAAAGGAGTGAAATACTGCTTTTCTCCTCTGCATATGCTTCTCCCCCTGGAGACCCCCTGTGTCTGAGGTTGGGTGGTTAGTCAGGACTATCCCTTCACTTAGTGATTCTTTGTGTGAGAGGACAAAAGTGCCTTCCCCTCCCCGCCCCCCCACCCACACTCTGGCAAAATCTCAACTGCCTCACACGACCAATTCTGAGCCTAGGGGCCTAGGCTGCTGTGGCACATGGGTCATAGGACTGACCTGAAAAGGTCATCTCTCCCATCTCCTTGGCCCTAGACTAAACACACTCCCTCACCACCCCATCCCTGCCCAGCCCTGCTTCAGCTGAATGGATAGAGTGCTGGCCATGGGTCAGGAAGATCTGAGTTCAAATCTTGTCTCTGATATTTACTATCTGGGTGAACCCCTCTGAACCTCAGTTTCATCATCTGCTAAATTCATATGATACTTGTCTCACAGAATTCCTATGAGAATAAAATGAAATATTATCTGCAAATCACTATGCTAATCTTAAGGCGCTGTATAAATATTACTATTATTATTATTCAAATATTCCCAGATACACTAGGATCTTTTCCCATTTTTACTGTCACATCCTTTCTGCCCTCCCAAGAAAAGGAGTCACTAGCCTCCTTCCACCTGACTTTGATCCCTTTTCCTAAAGCCCAGTCCTGGATCCTCACCTAAGTTTCAGAGCTCCCTCAGAGCTGAGGTATTTGAGACCTCGGCCCCTCCTTCTTCCTAGAATCCCATAATCTTAAGAGATGTAGAAGGGATTCTTGGCCAGATGTGGGTTGAACTAGAGCGCTTGTGAGGTTCCTTCTAGCTCTAAACTTTTTCTGATTCTGGAAAGGAACTCAATTGAACCTAGTCCAGCTCCTACCTGAGGCTGAATCCTTTCCATAATCTACAGGACAAATGACTCTTTAGCCTCTTTACTGCAGATCTGCAGCATTGGGAGGCTCATTGCTCTCCCAAAGCAACTCATTGCATGTTAGCAGGAATTCTTAGAAAGTTTTCCCTTTACATCGAGCTAAAATATACCTCCCTGGCACAATTCCCCATTGGTCTAGCTCTGCTCTGTTCTGGGTGGGCTAGAAAAAGCTTACTCCCTCTTCCACGTGACAGCAGGTTAGAGACTTGGGGACTGCTGTCATATTCCTTCATGCCTCCCTACATTCTGTTTGGACATGTAGTGCTGAACTTTAATCACTAGAAGAAAGAATGCAGGAATCATGGATTGAGAACCAAAAGGGTCTTAGAGGCCATTTTGTCCAAACTCTGATTTTATAGATGAGGAAACTGAGGCCCAGAGAGATTAAGTCAATTTCCCACATGTAAGTGGCAATGCCACAGTAAGTGGCAGAGGCGAGATTTGAATCCAGGTCCTCTGACTCCAAATCATTGGTTTATTGGACTAAAATGCCTCTCATAGGAGAGGAAATGAGTCCAGTAGGTAGTAGGGAGTATGAATGAGAGATATGAAGAACATCTGAGAAGTGGGCAGCGGGCAAGGACTTCTTGATTCTGTCTGCCTCACCCAGGTCTTTGGGGTCATTCCCCGTTCTGAGTGTTTCCTCAGGAGTGACTTCTACCTTTCAGCATCATTGGATTAGATGATCTCTAAGGTTTCCAACCTAGCTCTCGATCAGCAACCTTATGATTTTGTCCTCTTCTTTCTCCTCCCTATCATCTCCTCTTCATAACCCCCTTCTCTCTTTCCTCTGCTCAGATTTCCTTTCTTTTCTGGCGATGAGCCACCATCAAATGACCTCATCAAGTGAGACAGCTACTGGTTAGGACAAGAAGCTGTGGACCTGAGAGCAGAAACAAGGGGAGCGGTGGTGGTGCTGGTGGTATGTATGTGTGTGTGTGGATACATACACACACATATATATACATATGTAATATATACATGCATGTATAATACACACACACACACATACATACACACATATATACCAAAGTCATCTGCAGAGGTAGAGATGAGGTAATCTTGAGGGACTGGAAGGATGAGGTAGGAAGGAAAGAGGGAGGGAGCAATGAAATAAAGTCCAGAGAGACTTGCTAGATGCTAATCAGATGCTTAACAGAATATTTTCCATCAGAATCATATACTGCGATCTGAAAGGGACCTTAGTGGCTATCTAGTCCAAGCCTCTCATTTTACAGATGAGGAAACTAAGACACAAAAGGTCAAGTGACTTGCCCACGGTCACAGAGGGGACATATAGGTAGGGATGGGTACCGTGTGCATGTATTAATGGAGCCATGATCTCGAGGCTATGAGATCCAACAAACAAAAACCATCCCATCCCTCTCAGTTCTAGGCAATTCTTGTCCATCCATACAATTCACCACATAGGATCTGACCAATGTGCCCAAGGCCTTCCCTGGAGTCTTTCCACATCCTGTGGGTGCCCCTGCAGCATTTAGGCTGCAAGCCTGTAATGCTTCGATCTTACTCCATAGCCCACCCACATGCCTTTTCAGCTCTATGGGGCCTCCCTCTCTTTCATTCCACTCCTTGTCACTAGAGGAGCTGCAGTTTAATCACAGACTGGGACCAAACTGGACTAATATCTGCTACCAGATCATATCCACTGTTCTGCTTTTCCCATGCCTTTGCACGTGCTGGATTCCAAAACTTGCAAAATGTGAACTCCCTATGTTTACCTGTTAATAAATAAATATCTCCTTCCTTTATGGAACAATGCATCTTCTCCATAGAACCTTCCATGGTTTCCCAGCTAGAAATTATCTTTTCTTTAGAATTGGAAGGGACCTCATCATCCACACAATTCAACATATAATTGAATCTACAATATCTATTAGAAGAAATCTGACAGCCTCTGCCTGAATACCTCTAGTGACAGGAAGCTCACTATCTCCAGACACAGCACAATTTATTTTGTGAAAGCTCTGGTTACTATGGCAAGTCTCTCCAGCTCTCTGGACCTTTGTGCTTGTCACATTCCGACTTTTATTATAGTCGTTTGTGTTTGTGTCGTATCTTCCTGCTATATTATGAGCATCTTGAAGACAGAGACTGAAAATATATATATATATATATATATATATATATATATATATGAGTTTGTTTTCACTTTTTTATTAGGGAGATATGCACATAGGAGGCTTAATAAGTTTTTTGAGGTGAATTGAATTAAATTGAAAAGTCTGTTCTAACTCTAAATCTGTGATAGTCGTTCTGGGCTCTCCCATCTCCTTCCTCTGCTCTTCCGTCCGATATCTCTGCTCTAGAAGAGAACAGAACATTGTCTAGGTTCTTCTTGTCAGAAGCAATATCCCCTATCCCCATCCCACCTCCACACTGATCAGGGACACAGTCTGGAGGGAGCTGAGCAAAGGAGACAGTGGGTGGAGGTGGTAGAAGCTTTTCATCTTTCTGAGTTTAGGGGAGCCCAGAAGAGATTCAGGAAGCACTACCTAGCTTTCTCTCAATCTCTCTCTCTCTCTCTCTCTCTCTCTCTCTCTCTCTCTCTCTCTCTCTCTTATCTCTCTGTCCCTCATCCCTTTTTCCTCACTGCCTCTCTGTCCCTCTCTCCCTGACCTATGCCTCTGTCCTTGCCCCCATCTATCTCTCCTCTTGTCTCTCTTTTCCAGTTTCTCTGAACCTCTATCCCTCTGTTTCAGTTTGTTTCTTTCTGTCTTCAATGTAACAAGTATTTATTACCTACTATATGTAAGTCACTATGTTTCCCACATCCTTCTCTTTGTCCCTGTTTTTCTATCCCTTTGCTTCCACTCCCTAGGTCCCATTTTCTGTCTGGCTCTGGTTCCCTCTTCCTGTGTTCCTGTACCTCAATTCCATTCTTATTCCCTGGAGCTCTTTCCTTCTGCCTCACTATTCCTATTTCTCTTTCAAGTTCTCTGACTGCTTTTCTGCCATCTGTCTACCTTTCTTTCCCACTGTCTCCATTATACTATCCCCAACTCTCTGTTTTGTGTGTGTGTGTGTGTGTGTGTGTGTGTGTGTGTGTGTGTGGAGAGAGAGAGAGAGAGAATAGTGTTCAGCTTTCAAATCAATGTCTTACTACAGCGATGTACAGCACATGCAAAATTTGTAAAAATTCAGGTCAACTTACATTGAAGCACTAGTTATTTTTTCCTCTCCCTGCGTCCCTCCACCCCTCTGATCCCTGGTCTCCCTGGCTCTCCATCCAGTCCTTCTCTCCATCCTTCTTCTGCCTCTCAGTTACCCTGACCCTCAGCAGTGAGCCGTGGCATCAGGACTGATTGGTAACAAGCCCCAGGCAGTTCACAAATGACTGAACCATTCTGGGCTTCTCTTTTTTAAATGTATAAATCCCATAGAAAAGGTAAATGCATAAGCACATACTGACATGCACACAATCATTTGCACACACAACACACATATGTGCACATGCACACGCACACACACACACACACACACACACACACAGAACAGCCCCCTTCACATATACCTGTACCCACCCAGATACATTCTCCCATGCCTACTCACGTAAATACAAACCCATGTGCATATTTACTCACATTGCCGTCATATACCTGACTCACAAAAACATAGCACATGGCTCCTGCTAGGTCCTTCATGGATGCACACATGCATCTCTTATCACTGGGCTGACTTCCTATTGTCTATTATCTCCAGAACTACCCCTTCCCCCTGAATATCTGATCTGCCAGACAGGAGCCTCAGTAAACCCTATACTTAGAAGCATCAAGGAGACCTCAAAGAGTAGGATAATCTATATACAATGCCCCCCTCCCTGCCCTCTCCTCCTAGGCTATCCTGGTGACCAGAGCTGGAAGCAGACAATCTCCCAAGAGAGATGGAACCTTTGCCCAGGGGAGACTAAAGACCCTCTCCTCTGGGCATGTGCCCCAGCCAGCTGGAGGAGCAACTCTCAACTGGCTTTAGGAGTTGAGTGTCAATAGGGCCTGGTAGGACTGCGAGAGAAAAGCCGGGAGGAGGCTTCAGGCCTTTGCCTCACCGGATCTAGCTCCAAAGACAGAAGGAGAAAGGCAGGGAGGACTGGAGGATTGGCAGTAATTAGACCTCAAGCTGACAAACCAATTTAGGGATCTTTCCCCTCCCCCTTCCTCACAGACACATTCATTTCATTTTTTTCCCCCTTCCCTCTCCTCTGAGCCAAAGAGAGGAAACACTCATTTTCACTGCTGTGGATGGACTGAAATAGGAGACGGAGGCACTCGGTATGTGTGTGTCTGGGTGTTAGGATTTGTGTGTGTCTGCACGTGTGAGTGTCTCTGCTGTACCCAGGAGTGTGTGTGCCTGTGTGTGTTCCTGGATGGTTACTGTCAGCGTGTCTGTGGGAGATTTTGGGTGAATGGCCAAGCGTGTTTGTCTTTCCCTGCAGGATTCCATCTCCCAACCAGATTCACTGCCCTGACTTTGCTCTTCTGGTACCAGACTCCCTGAAGTCAGCCCAGTTGTGCTTCTGCTTCCTTCGGCACATAGAGCCCAGCTCTTTTCTGAGAGCTCCCCACTCATCCATCCCTTTGCCAAGCCCCTTGGAAGAACTTGGAGGAAGAAATTCTCCTTACACACTCACATTCACTCACACACACATAGCCTTCCCCATATGGTCTAACCTGGTACAGGAAACAAGATCACTGGGAGACCCTTCCTCTTTTTCCTCTGAATATCTAGTTGGTTTGGGTTCAGTTCAGTTTGGCATTAAGAAGCTAGATAAAATGACCTCAGAGGGGTCTACACCTTCTCCCCTCTCCCCAGACTCATTCATCATAATAAGCCTGAGACTAGCATGTAGATTCTGGGCTCCCTGCAAGTCTAGCTAAGTTTAGCTAATGCTAAGCCTAGTTCTTGGGCCTCCACATAACTTTTGGCCCTCCGTTCTGTCTGTCCTCTGAGTCTCCACCTTCCTCCTATCCTTAACCCTGGGTCTTACCCCAAGACTGGAGAGGAAAGGGAGGCAGCCCAACATTCCACAGAACCCACAGTCACCCAGCTGTGGTGGGTTGAAACCAGGAAAACAGCTGGAGAGCCCCAGACTGAAAGAGGGGGGGGGAGCACAGAACAACAGAGACAGAGACAGGAGATGACAGAGGAGAACAGGAAGATAGAAAGAAACAGGGAAAGAGAAATAGTGGGAAGCAGCACAGACCAAGAGACAGAGGCTGAGACCCATACAAGAGAATGAGAAGAAGCCCCTGCCTATGCCTGGGGCATGAGTTTTAGGAGAGGGTGCCCTGTGGTCTTGGGGCCCTGCCAATCCTCAGCTATGTCCCCAGCTGAGGTCAATTCATGTAAACTACCACTCAGGGTCTCTGGAACCAGGCAGAACTTAGCAGCCCTGGTCACTTGAGTGATTCCCAGTGGCAGATACTTACACTCTTAGTCTGCATCCCCAAAGGCACGGAAGCCAACAAAGGACCCTAGGCTAGAGACAGCCCTTCTCCACACCCATAATCTTCCTCTTCCAGCTGGAATGGGAGAAGAGGAGGCTCTTTCTCATGCTCACCATTGGTTTAGCCCTAAGTGGTGAGGCGAGGGCTAAATTTGGGAGAGAGCCTCCCTCCCCCTCACCTGTTTACCTCTTCCCCCACACCCTGCACCCTGACCTCTTGCTGCTCTGCCAATCCTCCTTTCACTCACTATGTCCCCGGCTCAGGTCATTTCATGTAACTCTTGTCGCGACCCCTGTTCCTGGCCCCCAGTTCTTAAGACATCTAACTCTCAGGTCCCCCACTCACAGTTCCTCACTCCCCATCCCCTTTTCCTGACCTTCTCCATCGTCTGCTCCCAGGCCTAACGACCCTTTCCCCAGCTCCACTTCCTGACCTCATAGGTCTCTCTGTCCCCAAGCCCAGATACCCCTCTCCCTAGCTCCGCTCCTCGTGCCCTTGGCCCCAGTCCCAGCTCCCCTTCTCCCTGGCCTCCGCTCCTCGTGCCCCTCGCCCTGTTCCCCGGCTCTCCGTCCCCAGGCCCAGCTCCCCCCTCTCCCTGGCCCCGCTCCAGGATCCCCTCTCCTTGCCTCCCTCTCCCCAGCCGAGTTTCCAGCACTCACTCTCCGCAGCCCAGAGCCGTCGGCTAGGCTCGGTCTCAGCCGGGAGAAATGTGCTGAAGGCGGGGAGGGAGGGAGGGAGGGCCGGCGCTGCGGAGCGCTCAGTCTGACGTGGGGAATCTCCCGAGCCTCGCAACTCCTCACAACACACACTTACACATCAGTCACCCCAACCTCCCCCGGCCCCAGTCTATACTGGGCTCCTTATTCCGGAAAAAACACTTGTGGTCCAGGAGCAAAGCCCCTCTATCCTTCCCTCTGATCCCACTTGCAATGGCCAGGGACCCAGACATCCAGGCTACCTGGCATTCAGTTAGAAAGGGACAACCCTACAGTGAAGGATCCGTCTATGACCCATCCGAAAACACCCCTTGGGCCAGGGACCCTGGCGTCCGAGCTGTCTGACTGTTCAGTTGGAACCAAACAGATGCTCAGCACCCAGCGCCCCCGTCAGGCGTGGCAGCCTACCTTGTACCCGGCTCGGACCCCGAGCCACGCCCTTCCAGCCCTAGGGCAGTCCGAGTGGGTGCTTACCTGGGCTGTCACTCAGTCCGTCCGTCCGTCGGGCCGGGCCGGGGCTCCTCACGCTCCCATGGGGCCTCCCGGGGCCCCAGCGGAGCCCGGCCCGAGGCCCGCAGCAGCCCTGCCTCCCTCCGCGCCTCAACCTCTCAGGCAGACTCGGGCTCGGACTCCAGGATATCCGTCAGAGCCGAGCTGAGCCGAAGCGAGCCCACGGGATCTGAGCCGGGCGGGCCGGGCAGGCGAGCCAGCGCTATGGGTCCTGGGGAGCAGAGAGGAGCGGAGCGGACCCGGGCCAGGGCCTGGCAGGGCAAGGCCGAGCGGGGCAGGGCAGGGCAGGGCAGGGCAAGGTCGGGCAGAGCAGGGCAGCGCGGGCAGCTCCCAAGCCCGAGAGGAGCAGACGGCTCCTGCTGCGGGAGGTGAAGGCTAGACGGGACAGAGGGAGGGAGGGAGGGACGAAGGAAGGGAGGGGGAGAGGAGGAGGGAGGGAGCAGGAGCGCAAGATGGGGAGAGGGAGGGGAAGAGGGGCTGGAGCTTCGGGTGAGGGCCAGGAGAGGGGGCTGCGGCGGCAGCTGTCGACTTTTTTTTTGAATTGTCTAAGTCTCTTAGTCTGTCTCTCTGTCGCTCAGTCTATACAGACTCTAACTCTGATTGATTCTATTTGAGTCTTACACTGTCTCTAGTTTCTTTTCCCCCAATGGAAAAACCATTTGCCTTTGCCTGGGACTAGTCCGTTGTGAACTCAGTGCCCAGAGCTTGGGATTGGGGTTCATGTGGTGCTAGGGGGAAGGGGCGGGGATCCTGCCTGGAGAGAATGGTTCTGTTCTTTCTTTGACTGAAGCCAAAGGTTCCTTGGAAGAGGTTGTCACCCAAAGATTCTTGGACCACATAGCTTCAGTACTTCTCATCTGCATCTGGGCTTCTACTCAGGCTCATTTCTCTGCGCCCAGTTAATATTAAACTCCAAACTCCTCCTCCAAGAGTCAAGGGTTCCCAAGACAAAGGGTGTTCCCACATTCTCTTTGTCTCACCTTGGCCACAGGAGGATGCCCCTCAGTCGGCCCCACCCTTCAAATCAATCACTGGAGACCTACTGGAAAGGACCAAAGGATTTTTTTTACCTAGTCTAAAGTCGGGCTCTCAGGCACATGAAATAGACCAGTAGGACAACTGAGAGCTTAGAGCAGCTGACCCCTGGGCACCTGCCTCTGCTGTCCATTTGGAGTCTTCTTTTCCCCTCTTCCTACCCCACCCAAGCTTTGGACATTTTGGTTTCAGGTCTTGCCTTTTTTTCCTTACCTGGGAACTAACCAGGAGGCTCTTCTCTACTGTCTGCTTCCCTTTCCAGGATTATTTGATATTTTCCCATGTACTCAAGTAATCTTGAGGCCAAAGGGCTCAAATAGAATTCACACAAAAATGACAAGAACCGAGTCTCTGAAATCCATTTCCTTCTATTCCTGTCCCTTATCTAGGTGAAGTCCTGGGGTCCCAGAGAACTAGACTGTCCTCACATAAAAGTGGCATCTTCTCATTTTTCCACACCCTTCATCTAGTCTCAGTCTATGAAATAATATCTGTAAAGCATTTAGCACATGGTGGGTGCTTTATAAATGCCTGTTCCCTTCTCCTCTCTCCCCCTTTTTCCTTCCCTTTCATCCATCTGCTCAGAATCCAATCTGCACATATTCACACTCACAGGACACACGATGAGTGTGTCATACATGGACACTCCTAAACAGTAACTACAGTCACTCTCATCGATGTCCACTCACGTCCAGTTGGATGCATTCACAACTTCACAATTGTGGAAGGAAGGAAGGAAATATTTATTAAGCACTTACCTGGACTCGGCAGGAAGACTCATCTTTCTGAGTTTAAATTTGGCCACAGCCACTTACTAACTGTGTGACCCTGGGCAAGCCACTTAACCCTGTTTGCTTCAGTTTCCTCATCTGTCAAATGAGCTGGAGAAGGAAATGGCAAACCACTCCAGTGTCTTTGCCAAGAAAATCCCAAATGGCATCCTGAAGAGTCAGACACGACTAAAAAGTGACTGAATAACAACTGGCACCTCCTATGTGCCAGCCACCATGCTAAGCGCTTTCCAAATATTATTTGATCCTGACAACAACTGTGGGAGATAGGTGCCAGCCTACTTTACAGTTGAGGAAACTGAGACAAACATGTTGAATGACTTGCCTAGGGTGATACAGCTATTGTCTGAGGCCGTATTTTAACTGAAACTTTCCTGACTCCAGGCTCAGTGCTCTATCCACTGTACTGTCTAGCTGCCTCTACTGAGGTCACCCATATAACAATAGCTTATGTTTAAAGAAGGCTTTTTTATATTTCATCTGATCCTCATAACTCTTCAGAGGAGGTGCTATTGTGATCTCCACTTTACAGAGAGGGAACTGAGACTCAGAGAGGTTGTGAGGCAAGGTAATACGGTGGAAAGAACTTTGGCTCCAGAGTCCAAAGACCTGGGTTCCAGTATCACATCTGATACTGCCAGTGTGACCTTGGACAAGTGACTTGAGCCTCAGGTTTTTTATCTCTAAAATAATATGGTTGGATTACATGTCTTCTGAGGTCCCTGCCAGCCCTAGAATGGGGGCCTAGAGTCCTATGACTTGCCAAAGGTCACTCAGCAATTGGTGTCTGAAGTGAATTTTGATTCCAGGTCTTTCCTTCCCTCAAGGCCAGCAAAGGAGAATGAGATTGAACAGTCAGACTGTCTGGAAGCCAACCAGGAGAGAATAGTATCTGGAAAAGTGAGAGAAGAGAGAGGCAGAGAGGGCAGAAATGTTAAATGTAGCAGATAGGCTGAGGTCATGAGGGCCAAGAAATAAAGCATCAGATCGGGCAATTCAGAGATCATCAGGAACTTTGGAAAGAGAAGTTTCAGTTGAATGATGAGGTTGGAAACCAAATTGCAGAGAGTTAAGAAAAGGAGAGGAAAAAGAATCGGAAGCGTCTATTGTAGACAGTCTTGATTCAGCTGAATCATGAGGTCAGAACCTGGGTTGCAAAGGACTGAGGCAGAGGAGAAGAATGTTAAAAGCTTTTTAAAGACATTGGCTGAGAAAAAGAAGCTATCAAGGATGATAGCTTAAGAGGATGGTGAAGTCTAGCGAATGGTTTTTGTTGGTTTTGCTTTTGTTCTTTGTTTTCAGGATAAGGAGACTTGGGTATGTTTGAAAGCAGTAGGAGAGGAACAGGCTGATGAGGAGAGGAGAGTTTTTTGGGGGAAAAGGGAAATAATTGAGGATGTAATCTGATGGAAAAGAAACAAAGCGATGGGATCGAGAGCAACCGTCCAAGTGTGGGATGACGAAAGCCTGCCCCAGCATGTTGGCAGTGTCAGAGGAGAGAAATTACAGAAATGAAATCAACAAGACTTTGCAACAGATTGGATATGGAGGAGATGGGAGTGCGAGAAAGAGTGAGAAGCTGGGGATGACACCTAGGCTGCAAGCCTGGATGACTGGTATAGTGATTCCTTCAATAGTAACAGGGAAGATAGGAAGAGAGGAAGTTTTAAGGGCAGTTGGAGTTGTGAGGCTGGGACTCAGGAGATGGGTTAGGCCTGGACAAATAGACCCAAGAATAATCTAAATAGAGATGACAATTGAATCTATGGGAACTGATAAGATTTTCAGGTAAAATATTATATAGAGAGAAGATAAGAACACCCAGAATAGACCCAAGGGGGACACTCTTGGTTATGAGGTTGTTGTTTGTCCTTCATTCTCGAAGAGGACCACGACATCTGGAAGGCTGTGCCATGACTTGCAAGTGAGGAAGGGCTGTGCAGTCACCAGCCTCACTTCCTCCTCTGAGGCCATCTGGGTATAGTGGCCAGATATAGATCAGCGTGACTGGAGACAGCCCCCAGTTACCCGGTATGAAATAGATGAAGATCCCAGCAAAGAAGACCGAGGAGAGGAGAGCATTAAGAAGATGAGGGTTATATACAGTGTCAAAGGCTACAAAGAGGACAAGAAGAATGAGGCTTGACAAAAGACCATTAGATTTGGCAATTCGGAGATCATTAATAGCTTTGGAGAGGGCAGTTTCAGTTGAATGATGCCAAATTGTCAAGGATTAAGAAAAGAGCGTGAGAAAAGGAAGTGGAGCATCTATTGAAGACAACCTTCTTAAAGACTGTAGCCATGAAAGGGAGGGGAGATAGAGAATGATGGGTAGCAGAAATGGACAGATCAAGTGAGGGTGAGGGTTTTTGAGGATCGGGGAGATATGAACATGTTTATAGGCTATGGGGAAAAGTAGCCAAAGGACAGGGAGAGTTTGAAGATAAATGAAAGAATATGGGCTAGAGAGGGGGCAATCTTTTGGAGGAGATAGGATGGAATGGGATCACTTGTGCATATAAAGGGGCTTGCCTTGGCAAGGAGAAGGGCCACCTCTTCATGTGAGAAAAGGATGAAGGAGATAGTCGGGGAAAGCATCTGACTGATGTAGGAGAAGGAGGGAAGAGAGGGAGCTCTTGGGGAAGACCAGGTTCTTAGCTGAGAGGGTTGGGGGGAGGGAGAGCCATGGGAGGTATGAGGAGAAATGAAAAGGTTTGGTGGATTAGTGGGTGTAAAAGGATTGCCTAGAAGAAGTGAGGGCCCAGTTGAGACATTATGTAACAAATTTCTAGTGGACCAGTTTGCACAGTTTCATGATTTTCTCTAGCTTTTTGCAGGATTCAAGGAGGAGCAAGGGCAGCTTTTGATGAGAATAATTCAAGGCTGGTGTTTAGAAGGGCAAGACTTCTGATAGGATGCTGGGGAAGGGGAAGAGAAGTCAGCATAGAATTGAATTTCCCATCTCTTAGTCAGCCTCCTACCTTGTAAGAACTGGATGGGGTGATCCACTAAACTTTCTTCCAACTCTGATGTTCTGTGGTGCTGAGAGAGCCAGGAGGGCTGGAGCTGCCAAAGTAGGATTCCTGTGGGGTATGGCCATGGGAAGTGGTCCTTGGAAGCTGAGGAAGCTTTGGAGAGGAAGGGGAGGGGAGAGGAGTGAATCCGGGTTTTGGTGGGGAGGGACAGAGTGGTCATGGGGGGAGCGAGGAGTCCTGAGATGGGGAAGTCCTTTATTCATTCATCCAGTGGACATTATTAAAGAGCATGGGTAGCCAGTGCTTGACTCTAGTCTTCCCATAGGTGGACACCTCTCTTTCTGTTTCCCAGTCTTGAATCCTGAGTCTATGGTGTGGCTCCATCCTGGAGAGCTTGGGGTTTGGTACATTTGAGCAACAGGGTACAAAGAGAGGAAAGCAAAGGGCTAAGATGTGAGAGAGCAGATGGGCATGGGAGAAGGAGAGAATTCCAGACCTAGACTAGATGATTTAAGAAGGAAAGGTCAGTTTTCTTCTGACCAACCCAGGAATGCTTCATGGAGTAGGTGGCATTTCAGGCCTAGCTGTTTGACTGGAAATCTCTTTGATGGGACTGAAGGGCTGTAAACACCCTCTCTGTGCTCTGGCTCCTGGAGCCCCTGTCTGGAGATAGAGGAAGAGAGCTTGGACTTGGCTGAGCCAGGGTGCCCTAAGAGCATCAACAGGAATGAGGAACCCCCCAACTCCCAACAGAGGCTGGAGAGCACCTGGTTTATGGTCCTAATAAATGTTGATGGGAAGAGTCCTGGCCGGTTATTTATGGGCAATAAAGCTAAGAGCCAGGGTGAAGCTCCAGCCGGACTGGCCAGGCTAGGTTCAGTGTTGGCTCAAGACTGGAAAGGGGGAAGTGACTGTCTTGGATCTCTCGGTGATGGGCTGGCTCAAAAACTGGGGGCCTATTCTTAGTACAGACCCCCTCCCCCTGGCTTTCTTCTGAGCCAAAACCACTTGTGAGCTCCACGGGGCCAGGGGGCAGTGCTGGGGAGGCCTTCGGCACCACTCCTGAAGTGTTCAGCTACTGGGGGCGCGGGGGCGCACATCAGTCCCCAGAGACCTCAGCCAGGCATGAAGCCAGGATCCACAGCAGAAATGTTTTCTTACTCCCACCCCCCTTTCTGTCTGGCTGCTGCCTCCTTGACTTTACAAGCTCTCAAATAAAGGCTCAAAGATAGAGACCTAGTGCAAACCTCCATCTCCTGATCTGAAGAATGGGCTGATTGATTTTCTCATCCCAGCTCATCCCCACCCCTGTCCTGCTCAGGTCCTTCCTTTCTAGGCTGGGGTTGGTACAGATTATGGCTCTAAACCCCCAAACCTCCCACCTTGGCAAGTGTGATTTGATCTCCCGGCCCAGGGCCTCCTTAATCCAGCTGGGTCCCCAGGCACCCCCACCCCTTGTCAGCACCTCCCCTTTCCCCTCCACCCTAGCCTGGCTGGCCCTCCCACTTTGCTGTCTGCTGGCCAAATTACACACAGTTTCTCCTTTAAACTCCTTCCTTCAATCTGGGCTCTGTCTCCTCATCTTTCTCCCCTGCCCCACCCCCATTAGTCTCCCTTCCATTCTTACTCCTTCTCTTGTTTTCCCTTACATACACACACCCTGCCTCGAAATTGGGTTTCTTCTATCTAACGTTCAGTGATGGGATGGGAGATTAATGAAGAGGATAAAGGTTTGGTGACGGTGTAAGGGCTCAATGACAGAGGTAGGGTGGCTCAGTGATTGGGGATGGAGGTCCAATCGAGGAGTTGGAAGCTCAATGACAGAGATGAGGGACTCAGTGAGAGGGACAGGGACGTAATGAAGGGGTTGCGGGCTCAGAGGACTGAATGAAAGGGATGGGAGCTCTTAACAGGATTTTTACCAAGTCTAACTTCCTTTCTCAGAGCTCACTGAGAGGACAAGGAGTCATTAAGGGGGATGAGAGATTAATGAAAAGCTTAGTAACCAGGCCTAGCCCAGACTCTGGAAAATTCCCAAGGTCACAGAAATTAGCCTTTTCCTTGGGGGTTGACCCCAAACCTCATTCTCAGCGCTCACCATTCTCATCCTCAGTCCGGATTCTCTCTGATCATGGATGCTCTTCAGGATACTACCCCTTCAGTCTGAATTCCCACATAGTCAGGGTTAAGAGGCTAGAGGAGTACTCAATCTGGCAGCTGACCTTACATGTCCAGCTCCAGCCCAGCCTTCCCCCAGCTACTTCTTCCAGGTATCCAAATCCCTTAGAATTCCTAGTTCTAGGGAAGAAAGGCCCCCTTCACTGCCTTTTCCTGGCTCTTAGATGGCTATGGAATGGGGAGGAGCAGAGTGGAACACAGATGTCCCCTAGCCTTACTCCAGTGAGCAAGACTGGCTGCCAACCTGGGAATCCAGAGGGAATGAGAGGACCAGGCCTCAGGGAGGGAGGGAGTGGGGGCAAGGCATATTCTTCTACTTGTCTTTTCTTCAGATTTTCAGGGCTAAAGCAGCCTAACAAAGGTTTGTAACCTGCCCTCATTTCCTCTCTTTTCACTCCAACACCATCCCCCCCCAAAAAAAAAACAGAACCATCCCCTGCCTCCACCTTCCAGCCTTGCCAGAGCCTGGGCTAGGAGATTCCACTGAAATAACAGTTCAGATTCTGAAGGAAGCCAGACCTGGCACTGAATGGACAGTCTGTCGGGGGAATGGCACTTGGGGATGAGGGTTGTTTGGGAAGAGGGAGGATAAACTGTTTTTCCAGCTGTAGGACTGAGGAGGGTATGAGTCAAGATCCCCTCACCTGGGAGAAGGGGAATTGTCTGCCTCTGACCCCACACCCTTACTGCTGCTGAGGCCCCATCCCATCTCAAACCACTCTCTCTACCAAATGTCCTTGTTTCTACCAAAAGCACCACTGGCTTTTGTTCTGCCAGTCTCATAACTTGGGCATTATGCTAGACTCCTTTCTCCCTCATCCCACATAGCCAATCAACTGCCAAATCTTGCTTTCCTATCTCCTCAGCATCTCTCAATTATGTTCCCTTCTCACTACTCACATTGTCACCACTTGAATTCAAATCCTCATTGCCTCTTGCCTGGACCACTGCAATAGCCTCCTAATTGGGAACCTTGCCCCAAGTCATTTTGATACCTGCCTGTGGTAAATGGTTTATGTCTTTTGATTCTTGGGTAAATTGGATTTAAGTGAGGCTGAGTTGCATGAAGTCCTTGGCTTCACTCTGTCTTCCAGAGTCATCACAGTCCAGTGGCAGGACAGAGTCAAGATGACTGGTGATGGCTCAAGATGCAGTGGATGACCTTGGCATCTTTGATGTCTAACCAAGCTTTAAGGGATCCGCAGCACCTGCTCCAGCTGCCTTCATGACCACTGGAACAAATTGATCTCATCTGCCCATTTCACAGGGGAGGTCTTCACACATTTGGGGTACACACTCCACTAATTCACTGACAGATCTGAGATCCCTCAGTTACCCCAGCCTGGTTTAGCCCATCCACTGAAATGGTTTACTGGGTTGTGGCTCCTGCATGCGCTTCAGCTTCTTGGAGCCACACGTGAGAGTCAGGTAGATTAGGTGGACACCAAAGGTGGATGAACAGCCCTAAAAAGGGCTCAGCAGTCCTCAAACCAGAGGTACTGGCCTTGCCTGAACACACTCTACACCCCTACCTGCCCATAGCCCCTACAGAGATAGCAAAGTAATTTTCTTTAATGTAGATAGGACCACACCATTCCCCTATTCAAGAAGTTCCAGTGGCTTCCTGTTCCCTGTAGAACACAACAGAAATCCCTCCATTTAGCTTTTAAAGCCCTGGGCAATCTGACCCTACCCCACCTCTCTAGACATGATCTATTCCCTTCCCACACTCCACAATCCAGCCAGACTGACTTTCCCTCCACTCTTTGCAATGTCCACGCTTTTGCGTTAGCTGTCCTTCGTGATTAATATGCTCTCCCTCTTTCTCTCTCCCTCACAGAAGGAACATGCCACCTTCTACATCAGGACTTCTTAACCTTTTTGTATGGTGGACCCCTTTGGCAGTTTGGTGATACCTGTGGACCCCCTTATCAGAATAATGTTTTTAAGTGAATAAAATAAAATACATAGGATTCCAGAGGAAACCAATGATATTGAAATACAGTCTGATCTTTACAGCAAATTTCTCTGAAAAAGGTCTACTTTCCAAGATATAGAAAGAATTGATTCAAATGTGTAAGAAAAAACTCCATTCCTCACTTGATTAATAGACTAAGGATATGAACAGACGGTTCTCAAGGGAAGAAACCCTTATAATCTCTAGATATATTTAAAAAAATGCTCCAAATCACTGCTAATCTGTGAAATACAAATTAAATCAATTCTGAGATTCTGCCTCGAACCCATCAGACTGGCGAAGATTACCAAAAAAAGGAAAATGATAAATTTTAGGACTGGGAAAACACTGATGCACTGTTGGTGGACCTGTGAATGGGAACAACTTTTCTGGAAAGCAATTTGGGTTATATACAAAAAGTAGTGAACAATTTGTGCCCTTTGACCTGGCTATACCATTGCCAGGTCTATGTCTAAAAGAGATCAGGGAAAGATAAACAAAGAAACTTTGTGGTGGCAAAAAAAACAAACCCCAAAATTGGAAACTAAGGGGATATTCATCAGTGACATCCCCTGAATAGGGAAATGACTAGGTTGTGGTATATGAATATGATGGATTACTATTGTGCTGTAAGAAATGAGGGAAAAGAGCACTTTGAAAAGACATGGGAAGGCTTGAATGAACTGATGCAGACTGAAAAGAGCAGAACCAGGACAATAATTTACACTACATCACCATTACAAAAAGGAATAATTTTGACAAGGAAAGAATTGAGTAAACAATTTATATAATAACAACCCTGTGAAAACAAGTTATTTGGGGGGGGCAGGGCAATTGGGGTTAAGTGACTTGCCCAAGGTCACACAGCTGGTAAGCGTGTCGAGTGTCTGAAGCTGGATTTGAACTCAGGTCCTCCTGACTCCAAGGCCAGTGCTCTACTCACTGTAACACCTAGCTGCCCCCCAAAAAGTTATTTTGAAAGTTGTAAGAACTCTGGTCAATGCAATGACTATCTACAATTTCAGAGGAGTAATGACAAAACATATTATTCATTCCAGTGAGATGATAGATTTTGGGTACAGAATAAGATACTGATATTTTTGTATAAGGCCATTGAAGGAACTTATTTTGCTTGACTATGCATATTTTTTACAAGAAAAATTTTTTTCTTTCCTATGGGGGTGAGTGGAGGGAGAGAAAATAGATTTCTGTGCATTTTTTTTAAAACAGAGGTGGAAGGGGGCTACAGACGTGGAATATTACATGTGGTTCCAGATGAGGTCACCACGTTATTAATATTACCTTGTTGCAAGAGATCTCTCATGAAATGGGAGTAATCTGAGTTTATATAAGGTAAAAACAAAATGTACCCATGAAACTTAAAAGGAATTCAGTCCTCAGACAGGCAAATTGTTATCATATGAAGGCTAATGGCAGATTCAATTAGCCACAGCAATTTTGAAGTGGCGATGAGCGTAAGAAATATTTCAGAAATATCTGTAACAACTGTAATGTGATATGAAAACATCTGTGATTTCTATTTGTGACAGTCACAGTTACCACATATGGGGGGGGCAGCAAAGGCAACAAACATTTATTAAGTGCCTTTTATGTGTCAATCCTTTACAAATATTGTCTCATATTTAATACTACTGTAGTATGTTGTCTTCATTCCTAATGGAAGGGAATGCTAAATTTCAGTTAGAGGTTAGTAAAAAGAAAGGTTTTTTCCCCATAAAAGGTTAAGAACTGTTTCTACTTTCCTGACCCCCACAACTGCCTTGCATTTATTCTGCGTATATTTATTCTGGATATATTTATGTTTGTACATACTATCTTTCCCCATAGCATGTGAACTCCGGGCACCAAAGCAGGGCATGTGGTTCCATTTTTTTTTTTTGTCTGTGTGTTCTGGACACATAGTAGGTGCCTAATAAATGCTTGTTGTTGGATTGCTTGGTTAAGTCTTAACTATAAGGCCAGGCCCCTCATCATTATACCAAACTGCTTCTTGTCACATATAATAAGAACTTAATAGATGTTTGTTGAAAAATTGAACTGGATTGCTTAAAAAAATAGATTTTTTTTTTTGGAGGCGATCTGGGTTAAGTGACTTGCCCAGGGTCACACAGCTAGTAAGTGTCTGAGGCTGTGGATTGATTTTAAAATGTCATAGTTAGAGGGTTCATTAGAAATTATCTAGTTTGATCTCCTGGTACAGAGGGGGAAACTGAGACTTAGAAAGGACAGACTTTGCCAGAGGTCACGTGGTAGATGAATCAGCCTTAGTGGGCCCGTGTCCAAGCCCAAAAAGAAGAGTGGGCTGGGGGAGGGGGAGTCATGAGCAGAGCCTGATAACTTAGTTGTGAGGTCATTTAATAAGGGTCAAAGGGACAAACTGATGGGTGTGGCTGTGATTCTCTAGATGTTAGGGACTTTGACTGCAAAAGGGGAGACTGAGGTAAGACAGTAGAAAGTAATTAATGATCGTAAGAACTATTAGATCTAGGAACAGGGTTGTCAGGGGAAGGCAAACTACCCAAGGATGGCGGTGGTGGGGTGCATCTTTAAAATTGAGAGCCATACCAGATTGTGCTCAAGGCAGTGGCAGCGGGATAGACAAAGTGACCTCTCAGGATCCAATCCCCGGCACAAACCTCGCTTCCTTCAGCATTTCCTTCTAGTGTGTGATGTGGGGCTGAAAGAGCATTGGATCTAGCCCCAGGGCTGGTCCTAGGGCAGAGAGAGGGGAAAGAGAGAGCCCTTGAAATGCTGGAGGTCTGCCTGGCTAGCCTTGAGGGAGGCACCCCAGAATAGGTGAGAGGCAATCTCCCCACCTATTCCTAGGTTTCTTTGGACACTCAGTCCTGGGGATAAACCCCGCTAGAACTAGGGAAATGCTTCTTGCTAGGGGGCCTTATGCCAGGAATATGAGATGGGAAATCCTGGAGGGCTGCAGTGGGGGTGGTGGTGGTAACAATGTGGGTATTGATGCTCCCATATAGGCCCCACATTCCAGGCGGCCTGGCCCCTACCCAGACCTAGTCCCCTTCTATCCAGCGACCTACCAGAGAGGGGCCTGCAACTCCTTTGTCAGTTCATGCTCCCAGTCCCCTGAATGCAGCTCTGGGGGCTGGGTGGGTAGGGAGTAGACAGAGGACTTCCCCTGGGGGTCCATGCAGAAGGATGCCCTGTTGGCCTCATTCATGAGATGGTGCAATTTAAGCTGCCAGACATTAGGCCCTGTGTCCTATTCTCTTCAGGACAGTGGGTGGGTACAAAGGGCAGTTATGTAGATGCCCCCATGCTTCCCTCTTGGCCTCTTCCCTCTCCCAGAGGTTGTACAAGAGGGTTCCTTCCCTTACTGAGCCCACTCTGGTAAGATGCCAGTGGCTCTTGGCCCCTGAAGAGTGTGTGTGCCTCCCAAGCCCTTCCAGGCACCAAAGCAGGGCTTGTGCCCCAGCCCACAGACATACTGACCCCAGAGTGTTGGAACAGCTGCTGAACACTGTGACCCAGGGCTAGAAGGGGCATTCTCAGCTCCTCAACTGTTTACTCAGTAAACCCTAGCATAGGAAGTGGGGTCACCAGCCTCCTGCCTGGGCCAGGGGTCACTGACACCACTCCTGGTCTATGGAATCACAAGGACCCCATAAAATGTCAGATCTTTTGGGGGGAATTTGGAGGGAGGAGGGCAGGGCAATTGGGGTTAAGTGACTTGCCCAAGGTCACACAGCTAGTATATGTGTGCCAAGTGTCTGAGGCCGGATTTGAACTCAGGACCCCCTGACTCCAGGGCCGGTGCTCTACCCACTGCACCACCTAACTGCCCCAAAAACATCAGATAGATCTTAACCACTCTTAACCAGCTGTGAGAAAGCCCAGGGCTTAGGCTGCCTCCCAGCCTGGGCCCTTTGCCCCTTTCATCTCTGTCTCTGCCCCAGTCTCTCTATCTCTTCTGTCTCTGCCTCTGTTTCTCTGCTTGTCTCTACCTCTCCCTCTATGTTCCACCCTGTCTCTGCCCCTCCATCTGTCTCTACCTCAGTCTTCCTCTACCTCTCTCTGAGTCTCTATCTCTACTTCCACCTTCATTTCTCTCTGCCTCTTTCTGCCTCTTTCTGTCTCTGTTTCTTGTCCCCCACTCTGCTTGTGTCTGGTTCTACCTGTCTCTGCTTGTCATTCTCTCTACTTATATATCTTGGTCTGTCTCTCTCCCTGTCTCTCTTTGTCTATACCTCTGTTTCTACCTCTGCCCCTCCTTGTCTCTGTCTTGGTTCCAAGTCCCTTCATTGAGCAGCTTTCACGTGTGATGCCCTGTGCTTGAGGGGCAGGTAGGGAAGAGGAGGGCAGGAGAGAGGAGGGTTGACGAAGGAAACTAGGCTCTCTTGGGTTCCTTCCAGCTTGAAAGCCCATAATCATGTCATGTTCCTTCTTAGGCCCTGCCCTCATGGAATTCAAAAAGCTCCTAGTTTCCTGTCTGTATTTTTCTCAGCCTCTATCTATCTGTTTTGTCTGTCTGTCTAAATCCCCACAAAGATAGGGACTCATACTCAGTGACGTCCTCACTTTTTATCTCCCTGAATTCTCTTTTCAGGCTTCCACACTGCCTACACCTGAGCTAAAAGCTGTCCATCAGTAAATGGGTCCCAGGATGAGCTAGGAGGGTTCCCGTCTCACTCTGTGGCCTGGCCTGACTCTCACTACTCCACGAGGTCGGGGGGCACAGTGGCGTAGGGAGGGAGGCCAGAGGAGGGAAGCTGTCTGCACTGATGTATGACATGGGTGTGCAAATATGGCTTGGGTGGGAAAGGGTGACTTCTTGGCCCTGTCCCTCCTGGGAGACATCTTGTCTCTGCTCCCCCTGCCCAAGTCCCTGGAACCTCTATTTTTACTTGTGTCTCACTAGATAGAAAAACCAAACCTATAATAAGAGGAGGGTACAGAGGCAGGAAAGGCCTGTGTGATTTTGGACTGAGTTTGGAACACCTCTGAAAGGACTGGAAACCTCAGGACATCTTGTCCAACCTCCAGCCTCCAATCACAGCACAGTGATGTCTCCACTTCTAGTGTGGTATCAGAGAACTCCATGGTCTTAGAGTCAGAAGATCTGGGTTCAAATACTGGGTCTCCCACTTAGCTGTGTGACATTGGACAAATTTTTACTTGATCTCTCTAGCTTCAGTTTACCCATCTAATTGGACCAGATGATCTTTAAGTTCCTTTCCAGTCCTAACATTTTGTGATTCTTTTGGGAAGAATATTCCATGGACTTCTATGATTTCTGGTAGGTTCTTCTTGGTATCTACTTTCAGCTTCTTCTAGTTTTCTATAGGAGGAGACAGCGACTCAACAGGTGCCCAGCGAGAGGGGAAAGGGGTTGTTGCACAAGGGGATCATCCTCTTCTCCAATCTTTCTCTGAAATCTTGAGTCATCAGGTGACCCCACCTGGTCCTGAAAACCTCTTCCTTCCTTCCTTCCTTCCTTCCTTCCTTCCTTCCTTCCTTCCTTCCTTCCTTCCTTCCTTCCTTCCTTCCTTCCTTCCTTCCTTCCTTCCTTCCTTCCTTCCTTCCTTCCTTCTTTCTCTCTCTCTCTCTCTTTCTTTCTTTCTTTCTTTCTTTCTTTCTTTCTTTCTTTCTTTCTTTCTTTCTTTCTTTCTTTCTTTCTCTTTCTTCTTTCCTTTCTCCCTTTCTTTCTCTTTCTTCCTACCTTCCTCCCTTCCTTTCTCTTTCTTTCTTTCTTTCTTTCTTTCTTTCTTTCTTTCTTCCTTTCTTTCTTTCTTTCTTTCCTTCTTCCTTCCTTCCTTTCTTCCTTCCTTTCTTTCTTTCTTTCTTTCTTTCTTTCTTTCTTTCTTTCTTTCTTTCTTTCTTTCTTTCTTTCTTTCTTTCTTTCTTTCTTTCTTTCTTTCTTTCTTTCTTTCTTTCTTTCTTTCTTTCTTTCTT
>CM053622.1:752725883-752752928 GCA_028646595.1 Phalanger gymnotis
TCCCTCAGCTCATGGCCCCATCCTCAAAAATGCCAGCTATGCGACAAGAATCAAGGTTACCCTAAATATTTCTGATTTTTTTAAAAAAAACAATTTTGCTTCAATCACCATTTAAACTTGAACACATGTGTCCAGACCACCCAGAGACCTAGTTGGAGGGGTGAGAGAGAGGCCCGGCTAGGAGATGGGAGACTCACAGGCTAGCCCAGGCCAGGTCAGGCCAATCTAGGGGCAGCTCCAAAGGGAAGGAAGAGAGAAAGGGGGAAATGAGATCATCTCCTAGACGGTGGCCTGGCCCTTGTGAGCCTAGAGGCTGGAATGAATTAATGGGAAGGTGCCTTTCAATGGGTTCTCAGCTTGGGGGTCCCTTTGGAGGGTAGTTCTTTGGGCACCCTCCCCAAGGGTTCTTCTGCGGATCCTTTTTGTACCTCTCAAAAGGTCTAACAGGTGGTATGTCTTTCTTCATGGTGCACTTTCCAGGGTCCCTTTCCAAGACACTCAGGGGCAGAAGGGTCTCTCAATATGGACTCCCTCTGTCCAGAGCCCAGAAGGAACCTTGGGAGGTTATCTTGTCCACGCCTGATCCACTTTTCTGGGTTCCATTCTTTGATTTCTGTATTGCCTTGTTTATATAGATTTTGTTAAATAGAATTTGAAAATAACTTTTAAAACCTCCCTTGTACCCCCTCTTTTCTGTCTCCCCATCTCGATTCTTTTTACTTTATGTTTACCTCTTTGCTCATTCCTCTCCTGGATGTGTTTCTCTACTCCGGGTGCCCACTGCTTCCTTTCAACATCCTTGTTGAGGTAGAGGTTACAATGTTTTGCCCTCCTCACCCTCAAAACTAATCAGTGTGGGGAGCTCCTTTAGGAAACCCAAATGGGAGGTCCATTGGGAAGACCAATGGGGCCTGGGTAATGATTCCATGGCCCCTTTCTGCTCACTGGTCCCTCTCCAAATATGTTCATATACCTCCTCCTGAACTTCTCTGGACTTCAGTTTCCTGATCTAGCTGAACTAGATGCCATCTAAGGTCCTGTTCTCTGGGAGGTATCTCTGAGGCCTGGTATGTCTCTGTGATGGGTGTCTGGGCCATTTATCTTGGGGGTTGGAGAATGGGCGGGGGAAGAGCCTGTTGAGAGAATGGGGAAATTTTCATCCTTCTGAGAAGTGAGTTGGGCTGTGTAGGCTGGGGAATGGGTCTTGTCAGCTACTTCGGGTATCATCAGAGAAGGCTGCCTGGAGAAGACGGGCAAAGGAGGTTCATTTCACCAAGATAAAGGAGGGAGAGAACTGAGCAGTTAAGTAAGGGGAGGCAGAGAGGGCCTTCCAGAAGGGCTGGAGCAGACAGGCAGGAGGAGGAGCTGCCTGCCCATGTCTGTGTCTCCAGGCCTGTCTGCCCCATAGCCTGCTCTGTCTCTGTCTCTGTCTCTGTCTCTCTCTCTCTTGGTCTCTCTCTGTCTCTCTGTCTCTGTCTCTGTCTCTCTCTGTCTCTGTCTCTGTCTCTCTCTCTCTCTGTCTCTACTCCCAGCATCCTCCTATCCCTATCCTTTGGTCCCAAGGCCTCCCCATCCCCTACTCTGGCTGAGCTGGCCCCAGCCCATTCCCCCCCAATCATACCACAATCCCCCCCAATCATACCACAATCCCCCCCAGAGCCGAGCCCTGAGCCCAAGCCACGAAAGTTTCCTCTCTCCTCCTGCCAGGTTAAATTGCCCTCTCGGAATGCAACTGCAGTTTTCCCCCGCAAGCTGCCTCTCCCCTCCTGGGCAGCCGCCTCCATGGTATGCATCCCGGCCTGGGGTCCGGACTGGCGGAACATCAAAGCCCAGGGTAGCCAATAACCTCAAGCATTGGAAACCCTTCCATCCGTCCTTTCCAGCCAGTGGCCGCCCGCTGCCCGCTTGGCTGCCCCCCGCCTGCCTAGAGCTAAGCTGAGCTGGGCTGGACTGAGAGGAGCAGGCCCTGGGCCTGCCCGCCCCATTTGTTTCCTATAAACAGCACATGGGAATGTTTAGGAGGCTGGGGAGGACTTTTTCTCTGGGCCAGGCCTCCTCCCCCTCCTCCTGCCCCACAACTACCACAACCACTCCCCCTGTCTACAATGAGCTACTTGTTAGAAGACAATTTTAATTTTGCTTAATGCAATTTCTGCTGGGGCTGGGGGGGGTGGGTAAGGGGTGGCTGGACTCACTCCTTTGACCCCAGCTCTGTAGTCTGCTCATTCCTGAGGATGGGAGGGGAGCAGTCCCAGACCTGGATGCCAGACCGGGGAAGGATGGAGGGACAGACAGCCTGGTACAAGTCAGAGCCCAGGGTAGGCATGGGCAAGGAGATCTCAGGATCACCAGGAGCAGAGCAAGAAGATAAAACTTATTTTACAGATAAAGAAACTGAGGCCCAAGGTCACATAGCTAGTAAGTAGCAGAGGTGGGGGTTGAGTCCCCCCTGCCCCATCCAGAGCTCTTTTCACTCACCGATGCGGCCTTACCAGTTCCAAGTCTATTTCCCCAATCTTCCCCCAATATCCCTATGATGAGATTCATAGCCAGACCCTCTAGAAATCAGGGTAATCCCTGCTCTGGCCAGAGGTGGTCCCTTTTGTTCTCATATAGTCCTGGGAGAGGAAATCCTACAGCTCATGCTGGTGGGAAGTTCTGACAATAATAATAATGATCACGATAGCTGGTATTTATATCATGCTTGGAAGTTTGCAAAACATTTCATGCATGGCAATAGTTTGATCCTCACAAAAGCCCTGTGAGGTAGGTGCTATTATTATCCCCATTTTACAGATGGAGAAACTGAGTCACGCAGACATTAAATGACTTGTCCAAGGTCACAGAGTTATTAAGTGTCTGGGATAGGATTTGAACTCAGGTTTTCTTGACTCTAAGTTCTGGTGGGCTATCCCCCAGCCTTATTGCCCTGGTGCTGCTAATAATTAGGGTCCCCTTTGATTTCTCACTCTTACAGCCCTGGTTTTTCCACACTTCTCTTTTTATCCTCCCTGAAACCACCTGACCTGTGTTAGGAAATCCAGCCTCAAGCTCAATGACCGGGGCTTCCCAATGTCCTCCTCAGTAGTTCCTCTAAGGGAAAAGGATAATAACTATGGCAGGGTCACAGAAGCTCTAGATCCTCCTGCTGGAAGGGGCCACAGAGCATAGCTATAACCTACAGCCCATAGGACCATAGAAGGATCCCCTCTGTGACATCCCATTGGGCGTTCTCTCAGCCTCTGATCAGACACCTCTACCAATGTGGAGCTAACTTGTAAGATGACTGTTCACCCTTTTGGACATCCCTGCTCACCAGGCTCCTGGGCCTCACTGTCCCTGCTGTCTCTCAGAACCAGCCTGGAGATGGGGTTGCTCAAGTCAGAGGGCCACACCGAGAGGGACCCCACACCGGGCTATTCTGGGGGTGGGTTTAGGGCAGCACAAGGCAGATAGCACAGTGTGTGTGGATGGATGGTCTCCAAACGTCAAGGGAGGCTTCAAGAAGGTGAGAGCTTTTCTGCTGGGGGCAGCCAAGGCCTCAGTGAGTCGTCCTCGGCGGGGGGGGGGGGGGGGGGGGGGGGGGGGGGGGGGGGGGGGGGGGGGGGGGGGGGGGGGGGGGGGGGGGGAATTTTAGGATAGTAAATTTAGAGATGGGAGGGGCTTTAGAGATCACTGAGTTCAACCTTCTCCTATTAGAGATAAGGAAACTCACGCACCCAGATTGGTTAAGGGACTTGCTGAGGGTCACACAGCCAGTAAATGAGGTAGGATTTTAAGGCCAGCTCTTCCAAGTCCAAGACTGTATTTGTTCCGCTACTTCAGGAGACCTAAGGTACCAAGACTGTGTTCGCGGGCTGCCCAGAGCTACCAGCTTAGCTCCAGCCAAACCAAGGAGGGTGTCAGCCCTAGACTGGGCCTGACTTGGCCTGGCTTGGGGGATTTTTCTCACCCTCCTTATTTCTAAGTCCAGGTCAGCTCAGCCAAGTATGCAGAGATTTTGGCTATTAGCCCACCATGCTTCCAGTCTCTCAATGGCAGCCAGTGATCCAGGAAAGCTGGTGGATGAAGGCTCTACCAGACTGGCCAGGTGGGGCTGGTGGTGGCAGGGCGGGGGCAGTGGTCAGCTTACTGCTATTCTATCTCCTCCCGCACCTAATCAAGGAGCCAGCAGTTCCAGTCTCCTGCAGACCTCCTGGCATTTTAGGACCCCCTTGAGGATTTCTACCAGCCTGCCTCTATGTAGAGGATGGGGAGAGGGGTCTGTACCTGTGATTTATCTCCCTCTATTCATGCACATTAACAACTATTCTGCACCAAGTCCTAGAGTTCTTGGAGGTATGGAAAGGCCAAGTGCCCAGGGTCTTTGTAGGTATCTGTGGGTGTCAGACGGGGGACTCGAATGTGCATTTACCTGACTCTGAGAACAGTTCTCTATCCACTGGGACATACTGCCTCTACTCACATAGCCCACAAAGGATGCAAGGGAAATCAGGTCAGGTCCCAAAGAAATTAGTGGGGAAGCATTGGAAGAGTAGAGAAAATTTCTAAAGAGTAAAGAAACTGCCCCAACCCCAACCAGGGCCCCAGCTGTGGCAGGACATGTTGGCAGAGTTCTGAAGCTCTGTGCCATGTGGGGAGGGGGGTTATAGGCTATAAAACAGGGGCCCTGGGGAGACTGATCCACTTCCCTCCCACTCCCCATAAGGGGGGCCCCTGCTGCGGCCCTTGCCTGTATTACTCTGTGGGCGCCAGGAAGCCAACTTCCATGGGTTTTTACTCTTTGCCTGTGAGTGGATTGGTTAGGAGATGCTAGCCCTAGGTGCCGAAGGCCCAGTTACCAGTGATTGGGGGGGAACCTTATAAATGAAGCTTTGTTTCCATGGCTCCACGAGCCATAAAGCTGCCTGGCTGAGGGGGAAAGGAAATATCCCAAGATCTGACATTGTATAAACAGCCCACTTGGAAAGTGGGTGGTGTTGGGGGAGCAGAAGGGAGAGGTCCCTGTTATGTGTATGTGGTGGGGGTGGGGTGGGGTGGAGAGAGTGGAGAGGCAAGGCTGATGTCTCCCAAGGCTTACTTCCAGAAACCACCAGACTTGGAAGCAGAGGACCTGAATTCAAAAATCCAGATTTGTTCAACCTGTGGGACCATGGGCCAATCTCTTCCCTCTCTGGCCTCAAGTTTGCTCATCTATGAAATGAGGAAGTTGATCTCCAAGTCCCTTCCAAGTCCTAAGTCCAACATCTCTATGATCACTAAATCATCAAAGTTGTCACCCCTTACCTGTCCTACTCCCCAACATCCCCCCCCGTAGGTGCCTGTGGGTTCCTTCAAAAACTGACCTGCCTGCAGGCATGGCCATCCCTAGCTTCTGAGAGACAGAAAAGGAAATTTAGATTTCTGCTATGTAAATGGAGGGAGAAGTCTTCAGAGGGTTGCTGTCAGGCATTGTCCATTTCCATATCTTTAGGGAAGAAAACCTGGACAGAAGTTATTAAAAAAAAAAAACAAAACCCAACACCTTTGTTACTTTGAGAAGTCTGGCAACTAGGGCTTTCAGAGGCCCCCAGGCCTTCAAGCATAGAGCAGACAGGTGGACCCATATTCCTTTCCCTGAATATTCACCGTGGACTGATAGAACCCAGATTATTTGTAAATACTCAGTGTGTGTGGGTGTCAACCTGCTGGGCCCTTCTGTGGCCCAGGAAGCCAGAGCTACCTGCTCCATGCAGATAAGAGGAGCCTTTGGGAGGAGTGGTCACCCTGCTCCCTCCCCGCTCCAGGAGGGTCTCAGTGGTTGCAGGGGAGCAGCTAATGACAGCTTGAGTGTGAGAAGGCTGAGCCAGCTTCCTCGGTCCAGCCTAGCCCATTTCTGCTGCCTACCCCACCCAGCCTGGGGTGGATAAGCTGGGCAATGAGGTTCTCAAGCTAAGCAGCAACAGGCCTTCTCAGCTGAAACGATGCTTTGAGCCAGAAGCAACTTGAGCCTAAGAGAAGTTGGATTCTACTTGCCTCTAACCCCAAATATGGGATCGAATTCAGATTCAGGGCCCTAGGCTTCATGCCACAGGCTCTTTATTGCCACAACTGACAACAGGGGACATTTTACATATTCCTGCCATCTTTCCCCGCAAAATTCACTTGGTTCTTTGTGAGGCCCTGGAGGAGGGAACAAACAGTGCTAACCTGTGCCCAAATTCACCACTGGCAGAACCCCCACCAGAGGCTTTTCTGTCTTCTGCTGCTGACCATTCCCAGAACTGAGTAGCATCTCAAACCCACCAACATAGGATGGGGAGCCTGTGGCCTTCGACCTCAGTATTTTCACTGGCTCTTCTAGCAGCATTTAGGAAAACTGGCTTTGGAGCTGAGACTAGGATTTGAACAGCTGTTACTAGTTGTTTGTCTGTGGGCAAGTCATTTCTTCTCTGCACCCGTTTCCTCATCTATAAAACATGGGTACGCAATCGACGTTACAGGATTGTGGTGGAAAAGCACTTTGTGAGTCCTGACATGCTATAGAAATGTGAACTACTGCTTCAAAAACCCCAAGGGCTTGGGTCTCCCCTTGGGGAATTTTCAGACACCAGAGGCCCCGAGGCCCCCCTGCCCCAGGACCCGCACACACATCACTGAATATTCCATGGTTGGCTGCCAGGGTCTCAGAACTCTCTGTTCTCTTGAGGAAAGCTCTTGCTTGAGCACCAAAGGCAAGGCCAGGCTTTGGAGGCCAATACTGGACCTTGCCTGCTAAGTGTGTCAGGCTGGCCCCCTTCACCCGTGCAACAGAATCCACAGGCCAGTTGGGTGGAGCTGAGCAGAGAGCATTAGGAAATGGAAGCGTCTGGGATTGTGCTTATGAACGTGTCTTTATTGAAGAGTGTGTGTATATGTGCACATATAAAAAGATGGACCCTCTGTGAAAAGAGGCTTTACTACCTCCAAATAGCCGAGCGGAACAGGAGACAAATACCTGGGTGCGTTCCCAGAAGTCAGCGTTTCCTGCACTGCTGGCTCGGTCTCTCCTGGCCAGCACTACTGCTCGTCACCAAGGATTGAGAGCCTCCTCCCCTTCCAGGTGCCCGCCCACCCAGCTTGCTGATGACTCTCATGAGGGCACAGGAGTCAGAGGAATGGACAGATGCGCCAGGCTTTTCTCCCAATCGGGTCAAAGAAAGTTTTGCTTTGGAAAATTCAATCAGGAATATAAAGTTAGCTTGAGCTCCTTCTGATCCAAGAAGTAAGAAGTTTCTGTCCTAGCAGTTAGGGGAAGAGGAGACAGAAGGACCTTGTCCCTGGAGTATGAGACAATACCCACTGCGCAGAGTGAGATCAGTAGCACACACTTGTGGGATAAGCGGAATATATCGCACAAGTCTGTTTTTTATTAGCATGGAAAATGGAAACAAGATTAGAAGAATATATAACATCTTAAAGAGTCACTGAGTCCTCTAAGGTGGGGGCACTTGGACTTTACAACCCCAGGGGAGGGTTGAGAATCAGCAAGTGCCCTAGCTGGTCGTCTCCACTGCCCCCGGACGCTTATTCTTCTCCTGCTGGGAGATTGTCCTCAATTCGTTTGATGAACCGCATCCTGATTTCTGTCACCCCGTCTCCTTTCAGTGTGTCCTGAACAAACTTCACATCCACTGCCATCTGGACCTGTGAAAGGAGAAAAACAGCTGCCTGACCGGCCAGTCCACCTCTTCTTACCGACGGCTCTAGCATTTTAAAAATGTTAAGTTTTATTGGTATTTCTTTTTTTTTTTAATCAGTAAATTCTGGACATGCACCCTCTTCACTACTACCCCTCCCAGGGAGCTTCCCCTTGTAATCAAAAAAACTGTACAGCTACCCCAGCCACTCATGTGATCAGAGCCCTTCGCCTCTCGGACGGAAGGAGGGAGGGGGGCCTCCTGGGGTGGGGAGACCCAGGCTGGCTAGTGCAGACACAGCGCTTTCCCACCTCGTTTAATGCTCTTCTCACTTCCATTAACTCAATCTTCTCATCCTGCTCAGTGCCCTTCTCATCAGTCCACACACATCCCCCCCCCCGCATTTCTTTGAACACCTCCTATTAGCCTAAGTTATGGTGCAATAATATTCCAGCACCTTCAGATGTTACAATTTGTTCAGTCACTTTGCGGCTCATGGGGACTTACTTTCTTTACAGTTGTCTGCAACCATAAAAGGGGCCGCTCTCAGGAATATTGTGGTTTCTATGGGCCCTGTCTCACTTCCCTCTCCTCAAGGCACGTGCCCAGCAGTGGAGATCTCAGGGTCAAGGGTGTGAAGAAGGAGATGCCTTTGCTTGCATGAATCCAAATGGCTTCCAAGACATTTAGACCAATGTGCAGTTCCACTAATGTCGCATTCTTGTGGTCACTCTAACACTATTTCCATCTTATGGCATCTTTGCCAATTTGCTGGGTGTGAGGTGAAACTCCAGATTTGTTTTAATTTGTATGTTGGTTTATTAGTGATTTATGTAGCTGTTGAAGGTCTGCAATTCTACTTTTGAGAACTGTTTCTACCCTTTGACCTCTTATTTACTACGAGGAAGCCAGGACACTTTTCCCAGACGAAGCCTTCCTTAGCCATCTTTTCCGTCCCTTAAAAACTCAACACTGCTCCCAGCCTCCCCTCAGATGGCTTATGCAGTACATTTTGTGACTCTTAAAGGCTTTAGAAAATATCACCGATTACTCCATGTCAGTGATGACCTTTTCTGTAGTGACCTCAGTGAAGGGTCACTACTAACAGCTCTAGGTGGTGGCTAGCATCCAACTGGGGCCTGAGCACAGTTTTTTAGAGCCTGTCCAAGGCAGCTGATGGTGCAGAGAATAGAGAGCTGGGCCTGGAGTCTGGAAGGTCTGAGTTCAAATCCAGCCTCAGTCACTTACTAGCTAGGTAATCCAGGGCAAAGCACTTCACCTGTGCTTACCTTAGTTCTCTCTACTGAAAGTGGGGTGATAAGAAAACCTAGCTCAAAGGATTGTTGTGAGGATCAGATGATATTTGTAAAAAGAACATAGTAGGCACTATATTAAATGCTTATTCCCTTCCCTCTTTATTCACCTCTCTGTTCCCTTCTTGCCCCAAATCATTTATTTATAGACAAACCACAAATGCCCCCAGGAAAGAAAGGGTCCCCCTCCTCTCATATTCCTAATGAGAAAGTCAACCAGGGCTATGGCAGGGACCCCAGTAAGGGTTAGGGGAAGCTCTCAGACCTCCAGTGAGTGCAGTCAAGGAAGGAGGCCCGACACTAAGGAGAAAGTCATGGGCAGATCAGCCTACTCCAGCCCCACTCCTAGAAGGAAAGAGTTGCACTCACCATCTCCAGGGCTCCCCTCAACACCCCACACAAGAGATTGGAATAAATGAGGGATGAGTGGTTATCAGGAAGCTCCACAAAATCCACCAGGGGGTTGTTTTCCAAGATCAAAGAGAATTCGTCACCAGCGGGGCTCCAGTTGGTGATGCTTGGGGTGATGCCCAGGTACATTTTAAAAGCTACCTATTAGAGGTACATAGAGCAGCAGGGGTAAAGATGGGGCACTGAGAGATCCTCCTTTCTCTTCCTTCCCATGGTACCTTCCTAGGTAAGGTGACTATACTGGCAATACAGGGGAATGAGAGGCAGAGGAATGAAACTTTGGGCTGAGGGTTCACCCTCCAGAAATAATTAATGGAAAAGTATTTCTGCCCATCCAAGTCTATGTGCTCTGGAGTAACACAGTGGAGGCTGAAGCTCCCAGGGGAAAGCACCTCTCACTGTTTCTTAAACAAATAGTGGCTAGCATTATAAGCATCTGAGCCAAATGCAGAAAGAAAATTCAGAGAAAACAGTCATAGCTACCCAAGGGGTAGCTTCTCCACCTCCTCACAAAGGGGACCTTAGGTCATGCTGTGCATTTCTTCCTAGGGCAGAATCACTCTGGACACGTCATTTTCTCTGTATAGGAGGTCACTTCCTCATCAGTTAAAAAGATAGACCAATGTGGGTTCTACACTGCAAGGAGGATGGCTGTCTCGCAACTATTTGAGCCTGAGACTGATAAGGAGTGGTCTCCATGCTGAAACAGAAAGAGCCTCTTTCCATGACTGACCTGAAAAGAATTGCCAACAGAACACTTCACATTTTTGCCACATTGAGGAAAAGCTGATTTTGATTTAAGTGGATTTTGGAATTCATAGGGGTGTGTCCTATGGCCATCCCCCTCCCTCACAACTCAGCCATCTCTTAGCCAGCTCCTAGAGGTTCTGGAAGCAAGACCCAAAGTGTTCTGCAACTCTAATGGCTATTAATTAGCTGCCCAGTATAGCCAGAGCCCCTTCTGAAATAATGAAGGAGGCAATGCCTGGGGGCCCTTGGGAGATGACCTTGGCAATAACATCTGCTGTTTCCCGAAAGTCATGGCACCTGCCAACGTTTGACCGAGCCAGGAAATCTTCAATCAATCGGACACCAATATTGTAGCCCCTGGAAAGGTGATCAGACAACAACAAATCACAGGGTAACCTCAGGAATAGGCGGTTGTCACAGCTCAGGGATGGGAACAAAGGATTCTAAAGCTTCACAATAAATCTACTCAGTAAAAGCACAATCAAAGAGCTGGCACTGAATGAGAACAGCTTCCAAGGAAGTCTCTGCCGAGTTCCAGAAGGACAATGTGGTCCCAGAGCACAAGGTACCTCCCTCCCCACACCCCAACTTCCCAAAGAAGAAAAGTTCTTGCTTCAGGCACAACTCACTCACATTTTGTCCAGTTGTTTGTTCACATCTTCATCATTTTCATAGTCCTTGCAAAGCTGAGTGACCAGGGCTCCATAGGTCAGGGTAAAAAGCTCAGAACTCTAAGTGAGATTCAAAAGGCAGTCAGCACCAAACACAGGAAAAGAAAGGGCTGTGTAAATGGGGTAAAAGACACTGGTGCTACTTTCAGGCTTCAGAAGAAAGTCACTTGTCTGCTGGGAGAAAAAGTCGACTCCAGCAAAGCTGCAGTGAGCCTGGACACCCAGTACTCTGCCCAGGACTAACCCAACAGAATTTGGGCTAGGCTCATTTAGGGAAAGGGTGGAGAAGGGCGCTTTGCCCAAGAGCTCCTGTCTAGCAGTCAAATGCCAACAACTCATGCTAACTACTGGCCAAGGCTGGATTCCACATAACAGAGGCTGCCATCCCCTGGTACAGAGCCCATAGCTCAGACCTAGACCACAAGACCCTAGCTCAGGAGATGAACCATGGCTCCCCCTGGTGTCCTTCTTGGACTGTGAATCCAAGACATTAGAAGACGGCAGAATGTTCCATCATTTATCAATTATCCTTTGCTCATTAGTATGCAATTTGAAGGATTTCTTCAGAGTCCCCAGGGAATGCCTGTCCAAATAACTAGCCTGTAGCCTCGGCAGTGTCTTTATAATAGCTCCAGCCCTTGGACAGCAAAAGGAACTGCTAGTCAGGAGGGAAGGAAACCAGGCCAGGGTGACCTGTACCCTCTACAACAACAGATTATAGCCTTCACCCTGAAAAACAATATCAGGAAAAAACAAGGTTCCCTCTCTACGTATTGCTCCAATGTTTCCTGGGTGGAAATGACTTTGTCATGCACTGGGTTTGCTGGGTGTTTTGATGCTCTAGGCTGTGCAGTTTGGGAACAGGATGGGGAAGCAATGGAGGGGAGGGCTGCAACATCTGAAAACATTTCTGATCCAGCTCAAAATGTTGCCCTGAATGCCTTTCAACAACAGCTGTCAGACAATCACAGCAACTCTTTTCTCAGATAGATGAAGAAACCTATCACCTACCATGAGACGCAGAGATGCCGAAGGTAAAGGGAATGGCAAATACCAATACTACAGAATGAAAGCAGCAGGCAGGTGGAAAGAAGGGAAAAAAGACAATATCAGCGTTAAATAAGAAAGACAGACACATGGGTAAGACCACAATCTCTACAACTAGGTCACAAAGAAACAAGGCTGAAAACAGAGGCCAACCCAATAAGCCCCCATCTAAATTGGCAGGTGAGTGAAGTAAATTAAGGCACTTAGAGAACTGCCATACTGAGATTAAAGATCTCTGGAACTAAGACACGGAGGACAAAGCTGAAGGTCTTAGGTCAAATGAGCACATCAGTTGCTTCGTCCCATCTCCCATTAATAAAATTACACTTTAGAATAAGTCAACTGGGGCAGCTAGGTGGTGCAGTGAGTACAGCACCGGCCTTGGAGTCGGGAGGACCTGAATTCAAATCCGGCCTCAGACACTTGACACACTTACTAGCTGTGTGACCTTGGGCACGTCACTTAACCCCAATTGCCCTGCCTTCCCCCCCATGCAAAAAACAAACAAAAAATATAGAATAAGTCAACTGTGGGTTGACTTTATTTAATACTTTATACATGTCCATGGTATGGTGCTGGGCTTGAACTAAGAGCAAAGAAGATCTGGGTTTGAATCCTGTTACTGATACTAGCTATGTGACCATAGACAAGGAAGAAATTCTTTGAACCATAATTTCCTCTTCTATAAAATAGGTTTAATCATATTGGTAGAATCTACAGGGCTGTTGTGAGGCTCAACAGATTGTATATAAAACACTTTTCAATCTTTAATTTGCTAAATAAATGTCAGCTCTTACTTTGAAGCACCACTGATTTCACAGGTGTGGGAACTCCCTGTGCTGATATATGCCCTCCATATCTTCTCATTTTATGTTATTCAGGTCCGTGTCTGCCCAACCTCCAAAGATTTACCTAGGGGGCTTTCCTTGGATTCTGTTAGTATCTTGATGGAAGTAGTATAACCTGGGAGCTATCCCTTGTCTCTCATTTTCTTTACATGTCTGACCTACTCCTTTCCCAGTAACAATAGTGATACTTTCTTTTCCCAGAAAGCTTTTTACTATTACTCCAGCTGATTCTCATAATACTCCTAGACAAGTTAAGCAGGTATTCCCACTTCACAGGTGATCTCCATGCAAGTCCTACTCCAATATGATGCTTCAGCAAAATACACAACACAGTGAAAGAGACTGGTCTAACCATACATACTGGGAAAACAAAAATAGATTAAAAATAATATTTCTCAGATTATGATATGCAGTTGGCTATCAGTCTATAAAATTAGTCTATACACACACACACACGCACACACACATATCTTGGACGGGCACCAAACTCATAACTGAACAGGAAGAGATATCATTGACTTCATTTGGGAAATTGCAAACTACTTGCTCATTCTTGCAAAAGCCTATTTCTTTAACACCAATATTCTCCAGGTGCTGTCACATGGTTGAAAATCAAGGAATACCATGGGCTTGGCGAAATCAAAATTACAAATAACTAAAAGGCAATGGAAAGATGCATGATGGGTGTAAGTAGGCTGCAAAAATGTTATCACTGATGAACTGTATATAAGAAGTGCCCTGAAGGGCACTGCTGAGGACCCATATGAATTAAAAAGAAAGTAGGCAGGTCATGAAGCAAGAATGAAACATAGAGAGACGGTGCATGTGGTACGCTGGTGCTTCCAAGATATTGAAAGACTAAGAGGAAAGCATTTAGCCCATTGAGTAGATCTTCTAGGTACAATTTATGAGAAAGTACAGACAGTAATTGTATGGGATGAAAAGGCATGAATTAGGATCTGCATTGGTGGAGGAAACATCTATAATAATGAAATCACAAGTCCAAAGTATCAAATTTTAGAGATGAGGAAACTAAGGCCTGGAAAGGTGATGTAACCTACCCAAGTTCATACAGCTTTTTAGTAGTAGAACCAGGATTATAACCTAGATCCCCAAAGTCCAGTGATCTATTTCACTAGGCTGTCTCCTACAACTTTATTGTTACTAATCACAATTTTTTTATAATACAACAATAACAATAATAATAATACGCCCAAAACATTAAAACCAGTTGTGAAAGTCTGAAATAGTCATGCTAAGAATTACAAAGCTCCTTTAATTCAACTGAAAGATTCTAAGCAGGGCATCTCCAGGAGACAATTTACCAAACATGGCAAGTAAGGACAGGTATTAAGGAAAGAATTTTTTTTTCAGTAAAGTCAAAGATCTGGCATATGTAAGCCTTGGGCATGAATGGATGGAGTACATCCAGCAATTACCAGTCCAGAGATTTGGCCTTACTGCATTAAGTCATGAGAGCTTTCTATCCATTATTAACAACCTGAAGTCGAGATATCTGCCCTTAATGTCAGAAGCCCCAGTCCACAGTGATGCCAAGTAATTTGCAAATCATAACTATTTATACTTTTCATATGAAGGCAACAAGCATTTTATTCATGCTGCTGCCCCCAATTCCCTGCCAAGAACAACAGGTACCAAGAAATAACAAAATCTTGCCCAGTATCATTGAGTCAGATTCTCCCAAATCTAAGATGGAGGCCCCTGACTTTTGATACTCTATTCTCCATCCTTATTCCTAGGTCTCCACTTAAGAACTCAAGTTTTCATGCTTTAAAACATAAATATGCTACTTTCTGAGGGCTTTTGGGCAGCACAAATTAGGCTCTCAGAAGGAGCACTGAAAATCTGCTATTTGTCAGTTAACTTCTCCCAACTGAAACTGGGTTTCTACCCCTAAACTTAAAGAGTTTGATATGAATGATTAATTGCCCTTTGGAACCAGCATAGAAACCATCATTTTAACGTAGGAACAAATCAATCCAACATTGGCCAGCATTCAATTCTCATAGCACATCTGTGAGATAAGTCAAATATTATTATCTCCATTTTACAGATGAAGAACAGTAACTTTAAGGATATGATTTTTCCCTGTTTGCAGGGAATGTTGGTAAATAAGGATGACCTCTTTCCAGGTATGCCACTCTTTTGTTCACCCATCCATTTTCCTCCTTCAGGCCTCAGACCTCAAAGGCCAACATCTCGGATCTCTAAGGAATGGAGATAATAAACTCAGGTTACTAACAATAAAGAATGGAGACGATGGTGATTAGGGTCACTGGCTGGTTTTTCAGCAAGAATTAGGGAGTAGTCACAGACAGACAAAAAAGCAAGTGAATTGCCTTTGTCTTTCAAATGCATAAAATAAAAAAAGGAACCTCATTAGGAGGATAGCTTAGCTTCCCATTTCTACAAAAGAATTGGTCATCAGCGCATTGAAATAAGTACCACAAAAAGCAGAGGGGGCTTTTGTTGATATAATACTAAAGAGGTAAAGCATCCTATCTAAGCCCACACCAACATTTAGACAGCTGACTCTGTATAGTGAGTACTGTAGGTATGAATTATTTTCCTCAAGCAATGAAGGATGGAAGAGGAAGTGACTGAAAACCAGGCAGCAGAAAACAATCCTGAGCTGATCAGTGGAGCACTGGATTTCCAAGTTAGATGAGCCCTATCTCTCTTAGCTGTCACCTCTAAAGTATTCCTATCTCTAGGAAAAGAAAGCCAACTGCTCATTTCTATTCCCACTCTCTAACACTAAATTCCAAAAGAAATCTTGGTGTTTTTCCCCAATAAAATCAGGCCACAAGACTTTTGAGGTTGACACTGACAAAAGTTTCATTGTTTTTTAAAGGAAGATAGTGTGGACACATATGTAGAGCTAGAAGACACCATCTCATCCAACCCTGCTTTTAATATGCAAATGAGGAATCTCAGGCCAAGAAAGGTGAGTTGTATAAGTTTTAAAGGTAGATGTTGCCACAATAAGGATTTCTGACCTTTTAGGTTCTGGGTTCCTTTCTACTCATGATGTAAGTTGTAGGTGCTGGGTGAAGGTATATGATCTCCCCAGCAAGCTGAGTGAAACAATCCTGTCATGGGATGGAGATCTTGACACAGGGCACTTGGTTTTACATATCAGAAAATAAAAGGAGGGAGTGTGACCAGTGCTGGGGTAGAAGTGAAAGGAAGAAGGTATATGACACAAGAAAAGAAAGAACGACATGGAAGGCCCACTGGCCCTGAGATGAGGGTTCTGGTCCTCATAAAGACCCTTGCCTTTCCATACATATCAACTCCTTCAGGTGTGCATAAAACCCCTGTTCTCAAGGTCATAAAAGGAACCCCCACCCACAGCCACATTTCAACTCCTCCTTTCAGTCTTTGATCTGGACTGGAGCTAGCTGATACAGTGGATAGAATACTAGGCCTGGAGTCGGAAGGACCCGAGTTCAAATTTGACCTCAGACACTCACTGGCTGTGTGACCCTGGACAAGTCATTTAACCCTGTTCGCTTCAGTTTCCTCGTCTGTAAAATGAGCTGTAGAAGGAAATGGCAAACCATTCCAGTATCTTTACCAGGAAAACCTCAAATGGGGTCATGGTGAGTTATACACAACTGAAATGACTAAACAACAACAAAGCTCCAATTACAGACCTGCCCCTAGCCTGTACCATACCAGCTCCCCTCTAGCCTCCCTCAGCAAGCCCTATAACAGACTTTCTTCTCCAGTTCTTTCAACCTCATAACAGACTCTCCCTCCATAAGGCTACCCTTTGGTCTCTATACACATCTTCTCTCAAGTCAGGTAGAGATAGCCATCTAACCCTGTTGCTCTCATTTCAGACCTTACCCTGAGTCTCCATATAGGCCTACCTTCCTTCTCCTCCCAGTTCTCATTGCAAGCACCCCCAACTCCCAGTCTTGGAAGAAGGTCCTCTCCTAATGTCAACATTCCTCGTTTGCCTCCTCCCTCGCCTACGGCATACCTCCAGAACACCCCCCCCCACACACACCCCTTTCCTCCCTTCCTGAAGTTTTCCCTCTGTCCTGGGAAGCCCCTGACACAGCTGGCAATCCGAGTTAAGTACTCACTCCAACAGAGAACACCTCAATGACCTCATGTCCCCTTCCTCAGCTCCCTATCCCGTTCCTATCCCGTTTCTTCACCTCTACCCCTTAGTGCCCCCACCCCTCCTCAATGCCCCAGCTCTCTTGGTTCCCCTCTCTCTTCAACCCCTTGACCCCTCATTCCAAAGGCACCCTCTTGTCAGCACCCCTTCCAAACCCACCCCCACCCCAGTGCTCCAGGCACGATGCTATCCCATCCTCCAGGAGCTTTGGTCTTAGGGAGGGGAGAGCTAACACGCAGGTGTTAGCATCGCTACCCCTCCCTCACCCCCAGCATCTCAGACTCTTCCTCCTCCCCCTCGGCACCTCTCCCCGCGTACTACTATTACCAGAGCCCCTTTTCCCTTAGCATCCTGTTCCCGCCTCCTTGAGCACCCTGGCCCTTTGCCCACTCTGCACCCCAGATTCTGGTACCTCGCCACCACTCCTCCTCTTAGCTCTCTTTCCCCTCAGCCGCCCCTCCTCCTCAGTACCCCCTTCCTTTCCCCTCAGCGCCCATTCCTCTCCCCCTCAGCCCCCCTCTCATCCGTCCCTCTCCCTTCCCCTCCCGCTTTTAGTCTCCCCCTCAGCAACTTCTCTAGCCCCCCAACCCCTCCCGGCACAGGTCCCACACCCCGTTCCCAGTTACCATTTTCTTGCTCTCAGTGCCTCGGTTCGCTTGCCTCGACATGGCGCCGGCCGCCCCCGCCTCAGGCCCGCTGACTTACTCCCCGGTGCCCCTACCCCCCTATACCCCCGAACTCCCCAGCCCCGTTCCGGCCCAGCAGCGGCAGCGCAGCCTGAGCCTCAGAGACTGACAGACCCCCCCCCGACCCACTGCGCAGGCGCGGCCTGCTGCGGGGCACCACGGGAGTCGTGGTCCTGCTTTGAAGAGAAAAGGAAGCCGCCCTCTCTTCCCGAACCTCTTCCGGGGGTTGTGAACTACAATTCCCATAGGATCTTTCGGCAGCATCACTCCCCGGGGATCGTAGGACTACAGTTCCCGGTGTACCCTACGCGAGGCTGAGGAGTCCGGGGTTCGGCCTAGGCAAGAGCCTGCGCTTCGGGGTTCTGACCAATAGGTGGTGCCCTCCACTTGCGAGATAAACGGCTGTCCTGACACACACTACCCAGCCACAAAGGGTCATGCCTCCCAATTCCCTGCTTTAGGTCCCACCTCCCCTTCCCCAGATGAGAAAAATGGGAGTGCCTTTGCGATATACAAAATCTGCCTTTTCTAGTGTCTCACAGTCCTCTCAGAAATGTTCATTTTTAGGGGCAGCCGTGCTACTGCAACAGAAAGCCACATTATAAAAGGTTCGGCGTCCCAAGGAGGAAAAATTGGGGGTGGGGGAGGGGAGACACAAAGGGAGGCTTACCATTATCAGATGTCAGACTACATTGTAAAACAGTTACCATCTAATCAATATCTCATTGGTTCAGCGAGAGAAAAGTGGATCAGTGGAACATACTACATAAGCCAAGGCTTAGAAGGAATTGAACACACACTACCAGGAAAACTGGAAAGCAGCTTGGCAGAAAATATGATTAGACCATCATTTTATACCACATACTATCATAATAAGTCGACTATGCAGTCTAAGCATAAAACGTCACATCATAAAAGAATCAAGAGTGAAATTAAGTAGACACCTTTTAGATCTGAGATTAAGGGAACTAAACAAAGGTTGGAGAAGACCTAAAAGACAAATTATTTTGATTATATATTCTGGGCCACTCCTCTAGGTGGCCTATTTTCAGTTACAGCCTGGGTAGTCATCTATTCAAATCCACAACTCCAAAGCCCTATCAAAATACTTCTATAACAGACCAGAACAGATAACACATGAATTCAAAGGAAAAGAATTCAAGCAAAATTTGGCGTAAGAAATTTAATTACTTAGTAAAGAATTTGAATGGTTACTACCCTCGAATGTCGTCTTGTGTTCTAGTTAGCTCCCAGTTAACCCATCTGTCTCTCTAACACAGCAGAAAAGGTTCATATCAATTTATTCATGGGAAGATGTTAGATCTGTGAGTACAGCAGGCTCTAACTACTTCTTTCCTTTCCTTTCTATCTCAATTTAGTAGCAATCTAAAGAGCACAGGCTTCTCAGCATAGACACTAGGGAGTGCTGTTTTTCTAGGTGCAGTACTTTTTCAGGATTACCTTTGGTTTTTCTTAAGAATTGAAGGGGAAGTTACTTCATCTGCTTCTCTGCTCCCTAAGCTAGTTTGGCTTTGTAGCTCATATCCTTGCTCACAGAACATATTTATGGTGACCCGCTATCAGTTCTACGTCACTGGTTTTCAGTCTCAATCCTGAGCTCCTGGATGGCCCAAGGCTGATATCAAGGCCCAAGGCTGATTTGACCTGTTGGCCTGAAGTTCCCTTTCTGATTTTATGGATGGTTCGGCCTGGCTATTGCTGTTTCCAGTCCCCCAGTGAATAGATGGTCTCTGTTTCCTTGAGGATATCCACAAACTCTTTGGCTGGCAGAAAAATGGAAATCTCTAGATTCATACCTCCCCTGTTGTCCAAACAGAAGTCCAGCTTCATATGAAGTGATCTTGGAAACTTCTGTGACTCTTGAGAGGATACCAACCTACAAGTTATCCTTTATTGGAATCTTAATCCAAATTCTTTTTGTAGAAGCTATTGTCTGGTTCCAATAGTCCATCTCCAGTTAATGGACAGGCCCTTCTCAGCGACATGTAGATGGCTTTCCATTGCTTTTACCTTCCTGTTCACTAAGGAATGTAACTCTTATGGGCAGCTGGTGATTGTGATGTAGTCTTTGTAGGACTGATCCTTCCCTGGGGCCAGTTTGTAGACTGCTAGAGTGCCTAGTCATTCAGCTTCATGGTATGAGTGGCTGTCTTCTGGTGTACCATGTTATGTTTTCCCTGGATGCCAAGATTTCTTAGGATTTTATTTCCTAACTGGAGCTCCTAACAATGAAACATCATCATGCTGTCAATTATTTCATTTTGAGCTTTTCTGAGCTGAGGCCATAATCAGGTACTAGACTAGCTAAGACATACTGGCAATGACTCTCCATCTTCTTCCTCTTCTTCTTTTCTTCTTCTTCTTCTTCTCTTCCTCCTCCTCCTCTTCCTCTCTTCCTCCTCCTCCTTCTTCTCCTCCTCCTCCTTTTCCTCCACGCAATGTAGAGAATTCCTAGTGCAAAACTTCCTTTACTAATGCAGCTCAGCAATGTCTCTGCAACTTTTGGTCTTAGAGAGTTCCCCAGGGCATTGAAAGGTTAAATGATTTTCCCAGGATCTGTGTTTTTTATCTTAAGAAATACTCATGCACCAATCATTAGACAAACATAGTTCCAGCCCAAACATCAACAAAGAAGTAAAAATCTGTGACATCATTCTTGGTGGTGACATTATATGGCCACACTAGAAATATCATATGCCAACCCCAATGATCCTTTTGTTTAGATTTAAGGTGCTGCCACCCCCACCCAGCATGTTCAGTAGCATTTGATTAAAATGTTCTGATTGCAGATTTCTTTGAATATAGCAAGGGATAGTTCTAGACTTTTTGATCCCTGCCAAATCTAACACCTTCTTGGGTAGCTTGCTCTCAAAATCTTGACCCTGGTCAGAATGGATCCTGGCAAAGAAGCTATACCCAGAGAAATATATCTCCCACAATACTTTGGCAACCGTAGAAGCTTTCTGGCTCTTGGTTGGATATGCCTACTGAATTAAACGATCTGTTACTACCTGGATGTTGCTTATATTCTTCCAAAGTCTTACCAGAAATAAATTGACAAAATGCACACAAGTTGCAACATTTTGCTTGTTCTTATTTACTCCAGGTACAAGTTGCTAGCACTTTCCTTTGAACATAGCAAACACAGGCTTCACATATACTAAATATGTCAGCTATTATTTTAGACTAGTGGAATCTATTTCAACCAAGTTCCAAGGGTCCAAAATTATCAGATAACACGTGTATGGCCCTGTAGCAGTTGTACTTTTTGTAGGATCAGCTGTAGTCAGGTTTTGTACTCCATTACAGATGCGCGCGTGCACACACACACACACACACATACACACACACACACGAGCTTAATGAAGGAAACTGTTCAATCAACTTGTTGAATTTACAAGGTGGTGAGCCTTTGCCTAGGACTTTTGAAAGAATCTCTCCTCATAGAGTATTTACTTATCCACCAAATTCACAATATCTCTCCTATGTGCCCTCTTTCCACTCACAAATCTACCATCCTGGTACAGGCCCTTATCACTTCATATCTGGGACCATGGCAATAGCCTTCTAGTTAGTTTCCCCTAGTTGGTCTTCTCCCCACTTCAGTCCATCTAACACTCAGCTGCCAAAGTGATCTTCCTAAAACACAGGTCCAAGCACGTCAAACCCCCACCCCCAACTCAAACTCCAGGATCAAATATAAAATCTTCTGTTTGCATTTTAAATCCATTCACAACTTGGCCCATTACTACCTTTTCTTATACCCTCCACCCCTCCACATACTCTATGATCCAATGACACTGGTCTCTTTGCTGTTCCTTCTATAAGTCACTTCTCCTGACTGTGTCTTTGCACAGGTTCTTCATGCCTAGATTCTCTCCCTCCTCATCTCCGACTTCTGGCTTCCTTCAAGACTTCAAGCTCAATGACCACATTCTGCAAAAAGCTTTGCCCTATCCCCTTCCTTTATCTCCCCACTAGCACCTTGTCTCTGAGTACCTCCTATTTATGCCATTTACATTTTGTACGTACATAGCTGTTTGCATGTTTTATCTCCATTAGAATGGGAGCCCCTTGAAGGCAGGAACGACGTTTTTTGCTTTTCTTTGTATCCCTAGAAATTAGCACAGTGCCTGACATAAGGTACTTAATAAATGCTTGATGATGATGATGATAAATGATACAAAGAAAATAGAGGACCTTGGAATACAATATTCCAAAAGGCAAACAATATTGGTTTATAGCCCAGAATAAGTAGGCTGTAAAGCCTAGGGGGAAAAAATGGATTTTTAATGAATGAAATAGATTTCTTCCAAGCATTTCTGATGGAAAAAAAATCAGAGTAAGTACTTTGAAATACAAACACAAGAGTCCAGGGAAACCTCAAAGTATTACTACATTTAATAAGAGGAGGGGAAGCAAGTGTCCCTTCAGCACCTTATTCAGAGTGTTGAGGGAATTAAATAAGGAAAAAATTTACATCATAACCTTGTTGTATATTTGGAGGGAATAGCAAATTGTACATAGTAGATTTGCAGTTTTGTGTGCAATCATCTTTTTTATGGAAAAAATCCATGTTAAAGAAATCCTTATTTTGTTCAATAAATTGAAAATAAAATAAATTGAAACAAGAAAAATAGAGGTTTGGAGTGGTTGATTGGTTCTGTTCTGAGAATTTTAAGAGGGGAAAAAGAAAAGAAGATGAAAGAAATACACTAATGTAGAAAGGAAGAAGGGGTGGAACTCCCAATTAGGTTGAACAAGAAGAGTAGACATCAGATGAACCTCACTCTTATGTGAAATGAATGAAGGAGGGTTGAAAAGTACCTATACTTTTAAAGTAATTTGCTACAGAAATACATCAAACTTCGCAGAGAAACAAGTGGGAATTTGGTAGGGGGTGCTGTTAAGAGGGAGGATTACACAGGGAAGGGAATAGTCAAGAGTAAAACAAATGTTCTGTTTTACAAGGGATTAAAGGTGGGGGGGGTGAGAGAAAAGAACTAGGCTCTACTGGAGATTGGCTAAACAAGTAGTGGTATATGACATAATGGAATATTATTGTGTCATAAGACATTATAAAAGAGGTGATTTCAGAAAATGCTGGGTAGTATGAACTGGTGAAGAATGAAGTGAATAGGACTAGGAGAATAATTTACGCAAAAACAACATTGTAAGGAAAAACAATCTTGAAAGATATACACTCACACACACACACGCACACATTAAAGCAGGCAATATGAAATGGAGAGTCCTGGTTGCATATACAATTCTCTTTTTGTGTTCTGATGTGTACATGGAATGCTCATTTTGTGGGTGGCGTTTAAGTTCAGAAATTTGAAATTTTATTTAATTTTAAAGAGAAAAGGAAACAAACCCAGACATGACTTGGCCAAGGTCACAAAGGTTAAGTGGTAAAGCAGAATTAATACTTGGGTTCTCTGAATCCAAATTCATCAGGTTTTTTTCCCACCTGATTCAGTTGTGTCCAATTCTCTGTGACCCCCTTTGGGGTTTTCTTGACAAAGATAATGGAGTGGTTTGCCATTTCCTTCTCTAGCTCATTTTACAGACAAGGAACTGAAGCAAACAGGGTTAAGTGACTTGCCTAGGGTCACACAGCTAGTAAATGTCTGAGGCCAGATTTGAACTTGTCCCCCTGACTCTAGGGATGGCAATCTATCCACTTCTCCATGTGATGTGCTACAGTCCCTCCTGGGAATTCCTGAGCATTGTACCTTTTGGAAGAAGATTGCACCTTAACCTCTTTCAGAAGAGTGAGATATAAAAGACAGAGCCATGAGATGAGGGAACAGAAGACCTTTGCCCTCCCCTCTCCTATAACTGTGAGTTATTTCGCCAGTGCAGGTGCAATAATGGAAAGGGAGTTGTCCAGCAGTCCCAAGTGCATTTGCTTTCTGGAAGGAGTCCAAATCACAGAGTGGTACTATATATCTCAGAGGGACTGTGCAGAACATTATAGGTTAGGAATTTAGAATATGTGTTACCACTCTGGCACATTCAAGTCCAGTTCCCTGCAGAGAAGAGCTGTAGTGTATTAGGTGTTTTCTGTATCTATTTATGGGCTCCTATTAGCTCTTTAGATTTTCTTCATTTTCTATGGGTAAAATGCATGCCTTCCTCTACACAATGTGCATTGGTTAGCTCTTGAGTCTCCCCTCCCCTATCCAGCTGGCTTTTCATTTTATATAATCAAAATTATTTATTTTGTCTCCTAGCACCACTTCTCTCATGTTAATAATTTTCTCCCCGGTCATAGTTCTAAAAAGTATCACTTATCCTTCTTTCCCTTTTTAAAAAAAGTGAGCTTTTGAAATTAATGTTGAAAGCTAAAAATATTAAATAAAAAAAATTTTAAAAAGCAAGCTCAAAAAAGTGAACTTTTATATTTATGTCACATGTTCATTTGGAGCTTTATTATGGTATATGGTATGAAATGTTGGCATATATTTAATTTTTGTAAGACTGCTTTCTGGTAATGCCAAAAGTTTTTGTCAAATAAGGAGTCCTTACCCTAGTAGTGAGTATCTCTGAGTTTACCAAATACTATGTTGCTGTGATTACATGTATAAATTTTTCTGTATATATATATGATATATATATATATTTGATAGAGTATATCAAATATTATGTTGCATCTAGGTCTGGCATGAGATTCATTTCTTTAGTTTCATATATTTAATGCTATAATATATATTATTGAAGTTGTATTATATATTATGTTAACTACATACCAATATTACCAATGTTAGCTGTCCACACTTCTATTGTGAATGCTATATTTACGTGAAAGGGTGAGCATTGTATTATGTAGTTAGAATGACTGCCTATGAGTATTATATGTTAAACCATGATGATTATGATATATAATCACAGATGGTCTGGCGTGCTCCATATGATTTGCAGGGAATGTGAGTGGGAAGGGGGAAGACATATAGAGGATTATAGCTGTGCCTGGACAGAGATATAATGGGCAGTCCCACTCATAAATCTTCTAAATGTAAACATACCAACCCAGCTTTGGCTGTTACAAAAAGCACCAAAGAGAAAGGGGGTAGAAAAATTGTAGGATGCAATAAAAAGATATTCACAGACTGGTGACTCAAAAGGGAAGGAGACAATGGCAGGCTCAGGAGTCTCTCTCCAGGCCTGGGTCGGCTCTTAATTTAACTTCACTCCTCTGCTATTCATAAACAGGCAGCAAGGATTGATTGATGTCCCAAGCAGCCCAGCCAATAACCAAACCACACTGAGTTGCAGTCAGAGGGCAGGATCAGAGGTTTCTGCCAGTATCAGAACACAAGAGGAAAAGAAAAGTATCAGGTGCTACAAGTTCCCTAAATGACTTGCTTTTACTCTTTGGGAGGCTATGAGTAGAATGACAGATGGCTGGTGTTTGTCAGAACCTCGTGGGAACAGATGACAAGAAGACTCAACTCTCTGAGAACCACAGAGGGCTTGATGTCTCTCCCCACCCCCACCCCCCAGCGCCCTTGAGTGTTGGGTAAAGTGCATAACTGCTTGGGTGAAAATAGATTTGTGGAGTCTGAGCCCTCATCCCTAAAAAGGATTCATGACTGGACAGTAGCTGGCCGTGGGGGTTAAGTGATACTCTTAGTGACCTAAAGAGCCCCAAGGGCTCAATTATCATTGTTATACAGATGACTCCCAAACCTACTTATCTAGCTTTTCTTTCTCTCCAAAGTTCCAGTTTCCAAAGCTTGCTGGGTATCTGCTGGTTGTCCCATAGGCATCTCCCATTCAGACTGTCCAATGGGGAGCTCATTATCTTTCCCCCTGAACCTATACTTTCTCTTGACTGCCTTATTTCTACTACCATCCTTATAGTCACCTGGGTTCAAAACTTCAGTCATTTTCTTTTTTTGGGGGGGGCGGGGAGGCTGGAAGAGGCAATTGGGGTTGAGCCTGGGATCACATAGCTAGTAAGTGTCTGAGGTCACATTTGAACTCAGGTCCTCCTGGTCTTTCTGGGCCAGTGCTCTATCCACTGTACCACCTAGCTGCCCCCAGAGTCATTCTCAAGTCTTCACCGTCTATCCCCACATTCCTATCCCTGCCCAAATCTATCAGTTGCTAAATCTTGTCACTGCTACCTCCATAACATCTCTGATGTCTGTCCTCTTCTCTCCTCTCACATAGGCACTGCCCTAGTTCAAGACCTTATCACATCTCCTCTAGACTATTACAATTGCATCCTATTTGCCTTCCCTGTTTCTATCCTCTCCTCTCTCTAAACCATCTTCCAAAGAGCTGCCATATTGGTATTCCTAAGCCACAGATCTAATGACATTCTCCCCTGCTCAAGAGGCTCCATGAACTCCTTATTGCCTTTAGGATAAAGTATGTATATATGTGCAAATTTCTCTGTTTGGCATTCAAGGTCCTTTAAACTTCTCCAGCCTCAGCCAAGATGGTGGCTGGAAAGCTGGGACTTGCCTAGGGCTCTCCCCCAGGACCCTCCAAACACCAATAAAAAATGGCTCTGAACAAACTCTAGAACTGCAGAACCCACGAAATAGCAGAGGGAAGGAGGGCTCCAGCCCAAGACAGCCTGGATGGTTGCTGGGTAAGGTCTATGGCACAGAGCTAGGAGTAGAGCAGAGCCCAGCGTGAGCTGTGGCGCCCAGACCAACCAGACCGGGAGCCAGGTGGAATAGGCCCTAGCACCCTGAATCAGTGAGCTGTGGCAGTTACCAGACTTTTCAACCCACAAACACCAAAGACAACAGAGAAGGTTAGTGGGAAAAGCTGCGGGCACAGAGTGAAAGGAGTTCATGGTTAGGCCACCATCCTGAGAGATGGTGGAGGCGGTGTATCTCTGAGGACAGAACTACAGCTACAGTTGCTTCCAGCCACAGGCCCACCTGGTGGGAGGAATTAAGTGGTGGATCAGAGCTGGAGTGCACAGCCTGCTTAAGATCTGAGTCAGGAAGTCCTGGTCGGCAGTTCTTAGGGGAGGAGGAGCACCAATGTGGCAGAGCTTGCTGTGTAGAAATAGCTCTGAAAACAACAGCACAGCCCCTCAAGCTTGGGACAAAGTACTCCCTACTCTACGAGCAGTCAATATCCTGACAAAAAACTCAAGGGTTGAAGGGAATATGCATGTGTGTATATGTATGTATATATATGTATATGTTTATATATGTGTATGTGTAGGTATATAGGTTTACATGTGTGTATATATACATGTATGTGTATGTATATATATGTATGTATATATATTTACAGAGAGAGGGCATAGGATGAGCTGAAGATGAATAAGGGATGAGAGAGGAATATATTGAGAGAGGGAGATAGGAAGAGATAGAATGGGGTATATTATCTCACATAAAAGTGCCAAGAAAAAGCAGTTCTGTAGGAAGAGAAGAGAAGGCAGGTGAGGGGGAATGAGTGAATCTTGCCCTCATCAGATTTGACCTGAAGAGGGAATACCATACATACT
>CM053622.1:752753428-752859636 GCA_028646595.1 Phalanger gymnotis
GGGGATGGGAGGGGAATGGGGGGACGGAGGGGAGGGCAAACTGGGGAACAGGGCAAACTGGGGAACAGGGCAACCAGAGTGTACGCCATCTTGGAGTGGGGGGGGTGGAAATGGGGAGAAAATCTGTAATTCAAACGCATGTGAAAATCAATGCTGAAAACTAAACATATTAAAAATAAATTAAAAAAAAAAGAAATAGGAAACCCATTATACATATACATTCATGCAAAGTGTATTTCCACATTAGCCATGAAAAACAAGAACAGCCCATCCCTCCAAAAAACAAGAAAAACATGCTTCAATCTGTACTCTAAGTCCATCAGTATTCAGTCCGATGGTGGATAGCATTTTTTATTATCAGTCCTTTGGAACTATGGTGGATCACTGTGTTGATTGAAGTTACTAAGTTTCTCACAGTTGATTTTCCTTACAATATTGCTGTTACTGTGTACATTGTTCTCCTAAAGTGCTCACTTCACTTTGTATCAGTTCATATAGGTTTTTTCTGGTTTTTCTCAAACCATCCCCTTCATAATTTCTTACAGCACAATACTATTCCATCACATTTATATGCTATAACTTATTCCCTTATTGATAAACATCCCCTCAATTTCCAATTCTTTACTACCACAAAAAGAGGCTGCTATAAACATTTTTGTACATATGGGCCCTTTTCCTTTTTATTTGATCTCTTTAGGATATTGCTTGGTCAAAGGTTATGCACAGTTTTATAGCCCTTTGGCAATATTGCCTTCTCTTCTGTTGCTTTCACAGCTCAATCTGGGACTTGCATTGTTTTCAGTGCTTTCAAAGGGGTGTGATCTGAAGAAAGGTTTGTTCACTGTCTTCCTGGTCTAAACTCTGCAAGTCAGGTCTGTTGGCTTGTGTATAGTTGAGTTTCAATGTACTGCTTTTGGACTCAGTCATTCTTTTTTTTTTAATTTTAATTTATTTTTGACATGTTTGGTTTTCAGCATTGATTTTCACAGGCGTTTGAATTACAAATTTTCTCCCCATTTCCCCCCCCACTCCAAGATGGCGCACACTATGGTTGCCCTGTTCCCCAGTCTGCCCTCCCCTCCATCACCCCATTCCCCTCCCATCCCCCTTTCCCTTCCTTTCTTGTAGGGCAAGATAAATCTCTATGCCCCATTGCCCGTGCACCTTATTTTCTAGTTGCATAAAAAAAAACTTTTTTACTTTTGAACATCTATTTTTTTAAAACCTTGAGTTCCAAATTCTCTCTCCTCTTCCCTTCCCATCCATTCTCCCTAAGAAGTCAAGCAATTCAACATGGGCCACATGTGGACTCAGTCATTCTTAGCCTAATGGGAGATTTTGCAGGTTCAGAGCAACTGAGCTGCTTTCTCTAATATTTGTTGCCTTGGTTATTCCATTGAAGTATTATGTGCTAGCCTAAAAGTTAAAACTGAGTTGCTAAAGGACCCACATGTAGGGGCAGCTAGGTGGTGCAGTGAGTAGGGTATTGGCCCTGGAGTCAGGAGGACCTGAGTTCAAATGTGACCTCAGACACTTGACTAACTTAGTACCTGTGTGACCTTGGGCAAGTCACTTAACCCCAATTGCCCTGCCTTTGCCCCTCCAAAAAAAAAATTCCTTAAAGGACCCATACATACAAAAATGTTTACAACCACTCTTTGTGGTGGTAAAGAATTGGAAATCGAGGGGATGCCCATCAATTGGGAAATGGCTGAACAAATTGTGGTATATGAATGTAATGGAATACTATTGTACTATAAGAAATGATGAGCAGGCAGACTTCAGAAAAACCTGGAAAGACTTAGATGAATCGATGCTTAGTGAGTGAGGGGAGCAGAACCAGGAGAACTTTGCCCATAGTAACAGCTACATTGTGCGATGACTAACTTTGATAGACTTAGCTCTTCTCAGCAATGCAAGGATCTAAGTCAACTAAAAAACTCATGATAGAAAATGCTATCCACATCCAGAGAAAGAATTACAGAGACTGAATGCAAATGAAAGCATAATATTTGCTCTCTTTTTTTGTTGTTTTGTTTTGTTTCTTCTTTCTTGTGGTTGCTCCCCTTGGTTCTAATTCTTCTTTACAACATGACTAATGTGAAAATATGTTTAAAATGAATGTATATGGAGAGCCTACACTAGATTGCATGCTGTCTTGTGGAGGGGCAGAAAATGAGGGGGAGGAAATTTAAAACTCAAAATCTTGTGGAGGTGAATGTTGAAAACTAAAAATAAATAAACTAATTAAAAAAAAAAACTGAGTTTCTGCTCTGCTCCTAGGATCAGAGCAACACGGCTAACACTTCTGGAATATTTTCTGTGCTCAATACTCAGCTGATCCCCTCTCTGCTCTGGATCTATGACCCAGAACTGCATAATAGGTGACAAATCTGCCAGATGGCACCCAAACCTGCTCCCAGTTCAGAGGCCTCTTGGTTTCTCTTTCTGCCCCTGTGCTTCTTGCCCTGTTGTTTAGTCTCAGCTCCCTTGCTGCACCTTGGGTGCTGGAATGCTCCCTGCCATTGCCACCACTGCTGCCACATCCTCCTGGCCAGCCCCTCCCCCAAGATCCACAGACCTCTCTGTCTAGCTTCCTCAGTTGCCTTGGGCTAGAAAAATGACTCACTGTGACTTTGTCTTGGCTTTCCCATTCAGAATTCTGTCTGGAACATTTTCTAGGTTGTTAGGGGAGGAGGTGTTCTTGGAAGCTAAGGCAAAAGTGCTGACTCTCGCTCTATCATCTTGGCTTTGCCCTCCACTGAATTACTGTACAATAAGAGTTCAACAAAAGGAAAATGTTTTCAGTGTAATAGGAAGGCAGTTTAAACTTGACCCCAATACTCTTACTAAGTACTCTTACATCCTAGATGAGCCCATATAAATATAGCCTTGAATCCCCTTGATAAGTCTCTTCTGCACAACTATGCCCAAATTTGTGGCACTCTCTCTTGGTTCTCCTCCTACCTGTCTGACTGTTCCTCGTTCTCTTTTGCTGGATTTTCATATGTGTCAGACCTAGTAACTGGGTGAAGATCCGAGGACTCTCTCCTGGGTCTTCTCTTTTCTCTCTATATTGTTTCACTCAATGATCTCACCATGTCCCACAGATTTAATTATCATTTTTATGCATATGGTTCTCAGATCTATTTATCCCATCCTAACTTCTCTCCTGACCTCCAGTCTTACATCTCCAACTGCTTTTTGGAGATCCCCAAGTGGATGTTCCATAGATATCTTGAACTCATCACGTCCCAAACTGAAAAAATTATGCATTTTCCCCAAACCTTCCCATACTCCTAATTTCCCTATTACTGGAAGGGTACTATCATCCTCTCAGTCACCCAACCTAGGTGAAATCTTCTACTCCTCACTCTCACCCCCCAATATCTAATCTATTGCCAAGTCTTATTAATTCTACCTTCCCAACTGTAATGGCAAGCAAAGTGGGCAAGCAAAGACTTTTTTGTTGTCTTTTGTTTTGGAGCGCTTCTCAGCACTAAGGCAATCAAATGCCTTTTGAGCCTTGCCTTTGTTTCAATCAAGAGTCTTTGATTGAATCAGGAGTCTTTGATGATCTGCTTAAGTCAAGGGCAGGTTTAGGTCACATAGTTTTGAGTCACACAGTTGTGACGCCCTCTAAACCTGAAGAAGTATATATATACTCTGAGGTTAGCATTTTGTTTGGAGCTCACTCGCTAGAGGAGTGCCATGTGATTTGACCAGATGAGAATCTGGGTAGCTGTTAAAGAGCCCCCTGGCTTTGAAAAACCCAGATGTTGATGCTTCTCTCTCTGGTAACTATGTATGTAATGTCTTAGACAGACAGCTAGAAGCCTGTCTGCTGATTTGTGTTATATTGCTCTGTTTATATAATTTCTGCTTGTAATTTCTGTTTCTGTTTTTTCTGAAGTTCAGGGTGCTGACTTTTTCCCCTGAATTAAGTGAATGATATATAATGTTTAATTAAAGTGAGATTGTAAACCCCTTAAAGTTGCTTTCCTTAGAAAAGCAGATCAAAGAATTTGTGCCAGCAGCCCTCCTGTGTGCTGGTGTTATTGTTCTTACGCAGCCACAGTAGCTGCAAGCAGCATAGTCCTCTGCTTCTGATATCTCCTCACTCCAGTCCATCCTCCACTTGTCTGCCAAAGTGATCTTCTTAAAGTGTAGATCTGACTGTGCCACTCTCCAATTCAATAAGCTACAGTGGTTCATCTGTTACCTCCAGGATCAAATATAAAATCCTCTTTGACTCTTAATTAACCTTCATCATCTGTCCCCTTCCTATATCTCTGGTCTTCTTACACCTTCCTCCTCTCCATAAACTCTTTGATTGTGACACTAGCCTTCTTGCTGTTCTTCCCACAAGATACGCCATGCCTTTGGCTAAGCTATCCATTCTCTGTATCTCTGTCCATTCTCTCTACTCCTCATCCTCATCTCCGCCTCCTGTCTTCCTTCAAGTCCCAGCAAAAACCCCACCTTCTACAAAAGCTTTTCCCAGTCCTCTTCATTCTATTGCCTTCTCTCTGAGATAATCTCCAAGTTGTCCTGTGTATCTCTCATATGTACACAATTATTTACATGATATTTCCCCCATTAAATTGTAAAATAAACTCCTTGAGGGCAGGGAATGTACCAAGCATCTGGTACACAGTAAGTGCTTAATAAATGTTGGTTGATTTGTTGACTTTATGGGTCTAAGTCCTAACTGATGCATCTTCACATTAGACCAAATCAAATGACTAATTAATTCAAAGCAAAGGCATTTAATTAAAACCAAATGCATTGTAAATATTAAGGGAATTGAGTTATGTAACAAGCATACTCAACAACCATACTTAATTGGCTAATACCCCCAATTGTTTTTCAGGAACACTAGTCAGATGTCAAATAATTGTTCTGTCCCCCTAATACAGGAAGAAAACCATACACCAGTTCATTCACAGAAAGGGTTTAGGCTAGCCTGCAAAGCAAACTCTATGGTGTTACTTTCTTTTCCATCTAGATGCACTAGCAGTCCTGGGAACACTATAACCTTCTCTTGAGAACTTGAGAGGAAGGCATTCACCATATTTGTCTGTTTCTCCTTTGATTCCAGTGCTTCACTCTTCATGTTACCTAAAATTGACATCTGTGGCCTCAGCATGGTCTAGAGGTGACTGCTATTTCTTTGTTTCTATCTTGTCTACCCTAGGCTGTATCTGAGCCTTTCCCTATGCAACCCTGACAGATCACCCCAGGAGATTGCGGTCTCCCGTTTTAGAAGTATGTCTACTCAACTCCTCAATCATAAGTCTCATGGAGTGATGTCATCATGGTAAGTAGTCCTCATATAGACTTCAGGGAGAAGTAGTTCAAAGAGTTCTTTCTCTAAAGATTGAGGCTCTCTTAGCCTCAAGCATTTTGGGAACATAGGGTTTATTCATAGTCATTCTCTGTACACACCCCCACCTTGAATTATATACAAATTTAAAAGCTTTTGTATGAGCAAAATAAATGTAGCTAGGATTTGAAGGAAAACTATCAGGTAAAGAGAAAATCTTTGTACCTTATACTTCTGATAAAGGATATCTAAGATATATAGATATATCTCCATCTATATAGGCGACAGCTAGGAGTCACAATGCATAGAGTGCCAGGCCTGGAGTCAGAAAGACTCATCGTCATGAAATCAAATCTAGCCTCAGATACTTAATAACTGTGTGACCCTGGGCAAATCACTTAACTCTGTTTGCCTTAGTTTCTTCATCTGCAAAATGAGCTAGAAAAGGACATGGCAAACCACTCCAGTATCTTTGCCAAGAAATTTCTAAATGGGGTCACAAATAGTCATACATGAGTAAACAACAGCAATAACAACCACAAAGCTATATGGAACATCAGCATAAATATATGATTAAGATATTCTAAAATGGATAAGTTGTTCTGAGTTGAGCCCGACTAAGGCCAGTCCCTTGGTTTAAGTCTGATATCATAAGTAAGTGAAACACTCATACATCATTCAACAGTTAACAAAAAGAGATTTACTTAGCCATAACATGAGAAGAATATTCACCAAGAACAGAAATCGAGAATACTTGGAGCTCCTTTCTTGGTGCTACCCGTCATGATTCACCAAGCAAGCCTCTGAGCACCTTAGAGGTTCTCATGGTTGCTTTATATACGAGTGATGAGGAAATAACATAAAAAATCTGACCCTTTAGTCCCCTGAGCCAAACAGGATTCAAGGAAAGTTTCGATACCTTTTAAGGAGAAGTTGGCCTAACTTGCATGGGGTGGGATCCCAGAAGTGGGTGGATAGGAGGTTAGGATATTGCTTCTACTGAATAATTAGTCAAAAGACATGAAAATTTAGTTCTCAATAAGAAATCTGAACTATCAACAACTGTATGAAAAAATGCCCGAAACATTAACAATAAAAACAATGCAAATTAACATAACTCTCAGATTTGACCTCATACCCATCAAATTTGCAAAGTCAATAAAAGACTGAAAGAATCAAGATTGGTAATTTTGGAAGATAGTTATGCTGATACACTAATAGCAGAGCTGTGAATTAGTATAACCATTCTGGAAAATAATTTGCATTTATATAAGAAAAGTAATTAAATTGTTCATAGCATTTAATTCAAGGATTCCATAATCAGGCATACACCTCAAGGAAGTAAGATTTAGAAAGGTCATTTATATGTCAAAATATTCATAGCAGCACTGTTCATATGTAAATCATGTGTTGCCCATGTAAGATGTGTATATCCACATGGGATTTATAAACATATAGACAAGCAGCTATAGGGGAGATATTGATAGATATCTCTTGCCTGTTCCTCTCCAAAGTAGATTTTGATTCCTGCCTGGAAAGGAGCAGGAAAAACAGCCACAACACTAACCACTGTATTCTCCTCTGAGAGGGTTGTTGTTCAGTTATGTCTGGCTCTTCATAATCCTGTTTGGGGTTTTCGTGATAAAGATGCTGGAGTGATTCGCCATTTCCTTCTCCAGCTCATTTTACATATGAGGAACTTGGGCAAGCAAGGTTAAGTGACTTGCCCAGGGTCACACAGCTAGTAAGTATCTGAGGCCAGATTTGAACTCAGGAAGATGACTCTTCCTGACTTCAAGCTGGGCACTCTAACTAGAATTATATCTATTTACCCCTACTAAATATTGTTGGTCCTAATTTTTTAGGTTCAAAGGCAAAAAAAATAGATAACTTCCCTGGCCACTTTCTTAAAAGGGAGAGTGGAGCCCTTAGCTGAAATATACCACCTCAGCCCCTTCCTACCAAATGCTAGATACACAAAAGACCTTCACAAACAGTGAAAAGTGTATAAACCTATTTGTCTAATCAATCAATCAATCAACAAATAAACATTTATTAAGTGCCTATTATGTGCCAAGCACTGTGCTAATTGCTAGGGATACAAAAAGAGGCAAAAAACAGTCCCTGCTCTCAAGGAGCTTACAATCTAATAGGGGAGACAAACAAATATATACAAAGCAAGCTATATACAGGATAAACAGTAAATAATTAACAGAGAGAAGGTACTAGAATTAAGAGGGTTTGGAGAATTTCAGTAAAAGATGGGATTTTAGTTGGGACTTAAAGGAAGCAAGAGAGATTGGTAGCAGAGTAGAGGAGGGAGAGCATTCCAGGCATGGGGGACAGCCAGAGAAAATGCTCAGAGCTGAGATGGAGTGTAAAAATCAAATAGAAGGGGCAGCTAGGTGGTGCAGTGAGTAGAACACCAGCCCTGGAGCCAAGAGGACCTGAGTTCAAATATGACCTCAGACAGTGGGACACACTTACTAGCTGTATAACCTTGGGCAAGTGACTTAACCCCAATTGCCCTGCCTTTTCCCCTTAAAAAAAAATCAAATAAAAAACATATATGAGAGAAGTTATATGTATTAGACTATGTAAAAAAAAAATAGGGAGATTGAATGAGTTTTCCCGCAGAGAGTTGAGATATCTCAACTCGAACTAAGAGAGATAGCCTGTGAAAATTCTCCTGGTCTCACTCAAGAGGAAATTCCCTAAAGAGAAAATTAGGGACCTGTTGAGCAGTCGATTTCCTTTACATGCTTGACATTTCCAAGTCTTTCTTCTCTTTCCTTCCTGGAGTCAGTCCAAAATGGGAATCTAGAACCAAGCATGTCCTCTCATAAAATGAAAATAAAGAATATCTCTCCTCCCCAAAGCTCTAGCACCAGCTCCACCTCTTGCACAATCATACAAGGTGATGTCTTCATTCTCCTCACCAATTAAGAATCACTTTCTTTTTTAAAATTTAAGATATTTTTATTTAAAAAAATTTTCCTCCAGTTACATAAAGTTTCGAGTTCCAAATTCTTTCCCTTCCTCCCTCCCCCCCCACCCCTTAAGGAGGCAAGCAATTCTATATAGGTTATACATGTGTTGTCAGGAAAAACATATCCATAGTAGTCATGTTGTGAAAGAAAACATAGACCAAAAAAAAAAAACCCTCAAGAAAAATAAAGTAAAAAAAAGTATGTTCCAATCTGTATTCAGACACCATCAGTTCTTTCTCTGGGAATGGACAGCATTTTTCATCATAAATCCTTCAGAGTTGTATTGGATTATTGTATTGCCAAGAATAGCTAAGTCACTCACAACTGATCTTACAATATTGCTGTTAGTTTGTACACAGTACATTTTACTTTGCATCAGCTCATGCAAGTCTTTCAAAGTTTTTCTGAAAGCGTAGCAATCACTTTCTACAGGCAGCATGTAATACTGCTTAGTTGAAAGTCAGGTTACAGGTGTTAGCAAAAACTAAAAACAAATTAATTATACATCAGTTGATCAAATAACTAAACAAACTATGATAGATAAATGCAACAGAATATTTTTGTGTTGTAAGAAAAGATAAAAATGATGAATATAGAGAATCACTGGAAGATTGATGAACTGATATTAAATGAAGTATGAAATTATAATGACCAGACCTGGTTCTATAGAAGAGATAAGATAAAGTGCCTTTCTTCTTTCTTTGAAGAGGTGGGGGATTATGAATGTGAAACGTTACAGATAAATCAGACTTTTTCAAAGTATTGCCTAGTCTTATTGAACTCTTTTTCTCCCTTTTTATAAAGGATGGTTCTCCAGGAAGCGGGACATACATTGGAAAATCTAAATGATATAGAAAAAGATGTCTATAAAAGTTTATTATTAAAAATACTGAAGTAGTTGATATTGATAGGGCTGTGGAAAGATAGACACAAACCCTGGTGGTGGCACAGATGCTGACGGAAGAACTGTGAACTAGTCTAACTATTCTGAAAAACAACATGAATTTACGCAAGAACAGTCATTAAACTGTTCATATCAGAGACCTCATTACTGGTCATGTATGAGAGAAAGGTAAAAAATAGAAAGAAAAGTCTCATTTGTGCCCAAATATTCATAATAGTACTTCTTGTGTTAGCAAAAAGTAGAAACAAAGTAGATTACATCAAATGGGGAGTAACTGAACAAATTGTGGTATATGCGCATAATGTAATTACTGTGCTACAAAAAATGATAATGCAAAAAATTCAGAGAAAATTGGGAAGATTTATATGAACTAAGTATGCAGAAAGAACAATATATGCAATAATTAAAATAACTGAAAACAACATGAAAGGTAGGTGAACTGAGATTCAATACATTGATTGATCTTAGTTCTAGAGAATAAATTATGAAATACATTTCTCTGCCGTTAATAGAAAAATGGAGAACTAAAGGTATAGAATGCTACATATGATCTCAAATATATTCACTATTTATGTTGGTTTTACTTCACTCTTTTTCTTTGTTACAAGGAAGTATTAACTGGAGGGGTGTATATCTTTGTTAGGGCAGCCAGGTGGCCTAGTGAATAGAGCACCAGGCCTGGAGTCAAGAGGACCTGAATTCAAATCCAGGAGACTTAACTAGCTGTGTGACCCTGGGCAAGTCACTTAACCTTGTTTGCCTTAGTTCTTCATCTGTAAAATGGCAAACCACTCCAGCATCTTTGTAAAGAAAACCCCAAATGGGGTCACAAACAGTCAGACCTGATTGAAATAATTGAACAACAATAACAAAAAATAACAAAAACAGCATATCTTTGTTACAAAAGGGTACTTTCTGGAGGAAAGATTGTGGAGTAAAAACAAAAAAATACACCTATAGTTTTTTTTTTAAAGTTATGGTTACTACATGTGCAAAAATATTTGTAGCAGCTCTTTTTGTGGTGGCAAAGAATTGGAAATTGAGGGGATGCCCATCAATGCTGAACGAGTTGTGGTATATGAATGTAATGGAATACTATATTCCATAAGAAATAATGAGGAGGATAACTTCAGAAAAACCTGTAAAGACTTACATGAACTGATGCTGAGTGAAATGAGCAGAACTAGGAGAACATCTTACATAGCAACAGCAATGACTAAATTGTGCAATGACTAAAACTTTGATAGACTGAGCTTTTCTTAGCAATGCAAGCAACTCCAAAAGATTCATAATGGAAAATGTTATCCACACCCAGAAAAAGAACTGCAGAGTCTGAATAAAGATTGAAGCATACTATTTACTCTCTCTCTCTCTCTCTCTCTCTCTCTCTCTCTCTCTCTCTTTCTCTCTCTCTCTCTCTCTCTCTCTCTCTCTCTCTCTCTCTCTCTCTCTTCTTCTTTCTCATGTTTCCTCTCATTGGTTCTAATTCTTGTCTACAACATGACTAATGTGAAAATATGTTTAATATGAATGTATGTGTAGAGTCTATATCAGTTTACGTGATGTCTTGGTGTGGAAGGAGGTGAAGGAAGGGGAGAAAATTCAGAACTCAAAATCTTATAAAAGTGAATGTTGAAAACTAAAAATAAATTGATTTTTCAAAAATTATGGTCATGTTATGGGGGCAGAGCCAAGATGGTGGAGTAAAGGTAGGGATTCGCCTGAGCTCTCCCAAATTCCCCTCCAAACAACTTTAACATAATGCCTCAAAATGAATTCTGGAGTGACATGACCAACAAATGGTCAGAGCGAAACAATTTTCCAGATCAAGACGACTTAGGAGTTTGGTAAGAAAGGTCTGTCCCACCAGAGGGAGAGTAAAGTGCAGTGTAGTCAGTAGTAGGCCTTGGAGGCAGCTGCATTGGTGGTAGCTGCTTCTGGAACTCTTTGCCCACAAATGGTAAGGGGGTCAGACAACTGGTCAGAAGGAGATCACAAGAGGATTACACCGGGTGAAAAATTCTGTTCATTGCCCATACACAGTCCCAAGGTGAGGAAGGGCACTAGCACATTAACACTTGCAGAGGAACAGGGACCCTGGTCACAGTGTCATGGTAGAAAAGCATGCCTGTGGTCACTTACAGACCAGAGCACAAGCCAGGAGAGTAGTGATCTTCCTAGAGGGTACAACTTTGGAAGAATGGAAACATAGAGCCTCAGAACTAGCTCTGAACATGAAAAGCCTGAAGTTTGGGACAGTGGCTCCTCCACCCCAGGAGCAGAGCCCAACTTTAAAATAAAGTTAAAAGTCAAGAAATAGGCTAGAAAAATGAGCAAACAACAGAAAACAAACCTCATTATAGAAAATTACTATAATGACAGGGAAGATCAAGACACAAACTCAAAAGAAGACAGCAAAATCAAAATAGCTACATGTAAAGCCTCAAAGAAAAATATGCGAAGTGGTCACAGACCCCAAAAGAATTCCTAGAAGAGCTCAAAAAGGATTTTAAAAATCAAGTAAGGGAAATAGAGGAAAAATTGGGAAAGAAATGAGAGTGATGCAAGAACATTATGAAAAGAGAATTGGTACCTTGTAAAAGAGGAGCAAAAAATACTGAAGAAAATAACACCTTAAAGAACAGAAATGGTCAAATGGTAAAAGAGGCACAAGAATCCACTGAAGAGAACTCATTAAAAACCAGATGGCCAAACGGAAAAAGAAGTACAAAAATCCACTGCAGAAAAGAACTCCTTAAAAAGCAGAATTGGCCAGATGAAAAAAAAAGGTACAAAAGCTCACTGAAGAAAATAATTCCTTAAAACTTAGAATTCGGCAAGTGGAAGTTAATGACCCCATGAGACATCAAGAAACAATTTTAAAAAATCAAAAGAATGAAAAAACAGAAGAAAATATGAAATATTTCATTGGAAAAACAACTGACCTAGAAAACAGATATAAGAAACATAATTTAAGAATTATTGAACTACATGAAAGACATGATTGAAAAAAGAACCTTGGCATCATATTGGAAGAAATTATCAGGGAAAATTGCCCTGATATCCTAGAGCTAGAAGGTAAAATAGAAATTGAAAGAATCTACTTATCACCTCCTAAAAGAGATCCCAAAATGAAAACTCCCAGGACTATTCTAGCCAAATTCCAGAACTCCTGGGTCAAAGAGAAAATATTGTAAGCAGCCAGAAAGAAACAATTCAAATATCGTGGAGCCACAGTCAGGATAACACAAGATTTAGAAGTTTCTACATTAAAAGAGTAGAAGGCTTGGAATATGATATTTCAGAGGGCAAAGGAGCTAAGATTGCAACCAAGAATCACCTACTTGATAAAACACAACATAATCTTTCAGGGCAAAAAAAAAAAAAGATATTTAATGAAATAGAGGATTTCAAGCATTCCTGATTTAAAAAAAAAAAGGCCAGTGCTGAATAGGAAATTTGACTTTCAAACACAAGACTTAAGAGAAGCCTAAAAAGGCAATCAGGCAAGAGAAATCATAAGGGATTCAATAAAGTTAAACTGTTTACATTCCTACATAGGCAGATGACACTTGTAACTCCTAAGAATGTTATCATTACTAGGGCAGTTGGAAGGAGTATATATAGACAGAGGGCATGGGTATGAATTGACTATGATGCGATGATATCCAAATATATATGTGTAATCAAGGGGGAGAGAAAAGAAGAATACACTGGGAAAAAGCAGGAGAGGTAGAACAGGGAAAATTTTCTCATATAAAAGAGGGGCAAAGAAAGCTTTTACAGGGGAAGGGAAGATGTGGGGGGGAGGGCAGGCAATGCTTCAACCTTACTCTTATCAGAATTGGCTCAAAGACAGAATAACACACACACACAGTTGGGTATAGATATCTATCTCAGCCTACAAGGAAGAGGATGGGGGGCGGCGTTTGATGGAATGGAGGGTAGATTGGAGGAGGCGGTGCGTCAAAAGCAAAACACTTTCGAGAAAGAACAGAGTGAAAAGAAAGAAAGAGAAGAATAAACAGGGAAAATAGGATGAAGAGAAATACACAATAATCATAACTATGAAAAATTTTTACAGCAAGTTTCTTTAATAAAGGCCTCATTTCTCAAATATATAGAGAACTGAGTCAAATCTATAAGAATATGAGTCATTCCCCAAATGATACATGGTCAAAGGATTTGAATGGGAGGTTTTCAGAAGAAGAAATCAAAGCTACCTATAGTCATATGAAAAAATGCTCTAAATAATGATTCATGAGATAAATTTAAATTGGAACAACTCAGAGGTATCATCTTACATCTATCAGATAGGCTAATATAACAGAAATGAAAAGTAACACAAGTTGGATGGGGTATAGGAAAATTGGGACACTAAAGCACTGTTGGTATAGTTGTGAATTGATCTAACCATTCTGGAGAACAATTCAGAAGTATGCCCAAAGGATTATAAAATGAATGCATACCCTTTGACTCAGCAATACCACTGCTAGGTAAGCATCTCAAAGAGATTTTAAAAAAAGAAAGGGATCTATATGTATAAAAGTATTTAAAGTAGCTCTTCTTGTGGTGGCAAAGAATTGGAAATTGAAGGGATGCCCATCAATTGGGTAATGGCTGAACAAGTTGTGGTATATGATTGTGATGGAATACTGTTATGCTATCAGAAATGACAAGCAGGATAATTTCAGAAAAATCTGGAAAGACTTGAACTGATGCAGAGTGAAATGAGAAGAACCACAACAGTATACAGAGTAACAACCATATTGTACAGTGATCAGCTGTGAATGACTTAGCTATTCTCAACAACACAACGATCCAAGACAATTCCAAAGGACTTATAATGAAAAATACTATTGACCTCTAGAGGAAAAAATGATGGAATGTGAATGAAGATTGAAGCATTTTTTTTTTACTTTATTTTTCTTGGGTCTTGTTTTGGTCTGTCGTTCTCTTTCACGACATGATCAATATGGAAGTAGGTTTTGCATGACTAGAATGTATAATCTATATCAAATTGCTTTGCCTTCTCAATGAAGGAGGAGGGGAAAGAGGGAGGGAGAAAATTTGGCCAATTTCCCTAATGATATTAATGCAAAATTTTAAATGAAATGCAAGGAGATTACAGAAAAATATCACAAAGATCATACATTATGACCAGGTAGGATTTATATCAGGAAAGCAGAGCTAGTTCAGTATTAGGAAAGCTATCAGCATAATTGACTATATCAATAATGAAAACAACAAAAATCATATGATTATTTCAACAGATGCAATAAGGGTTGTTTTTTGTTTTTACAGAATACAACAATCATTTCTATTTAAAAAAGGTTAGAAGGCATAGGAATAAGTAGGGCTTTCCTTAAAGTGATTAGTATCTATCTAAAAGCATCAATGAGCATTATCTTTAATAGAGATTAGCTTGAAGCCTTCCCAGTAAGATCAGAGGTGAAGCAAGGATGCCAATTAACACTACTATTATATTATAAATGCTAGTTATAGCAACAAGAGAAGAAAAAAATTTGAAGGAATCAGAATAGGTAATGAGGGAACAAAACTATCACCTGAAGCAGATTATATGATGGTATACTTAGAGAATCAACTAAAAAACTAGTTGAAACAATTAATAACTTTAATAAAATTGCAGTTTGTAAGATAAACCCACAAAAATCATTAGCATTTCTACATATTACCAATAAATTCCAACAGAAAGAGATAGAAAGATAATTTCCATTTCTAATAATTGCAGACAATATAAAATACTTGGGAGTCTACCTGCCAAGACAAACTCAGCGACTGTATGAGCACAATTATAAAACACTTTTCACACAAAGGCAGATTTAAACAACAGGAAAAATATAATAAATAGAATAAAATGACTGCTCTACCTAAATTAATTTACTTATTCAGTGCCACACCAATCAGACTGCCAAAAATATTTTATAGAGATAAAAAATAATTACAAAATTCATCTGGAAGAACAAAAGGTCAAGAATATCAGGGAACTAATAAAAAATGTGAAGGAAGGTAGCCTAGCAGTACCAGACCTCAAACTCTATTACAAAGCAATAATCATCAAAACAATCTGGTAACAGCTAAGAAATAGAGTGGTGGGTCAATGGAACAGATTAGTACATAAGACACAGTAGTAAATGACCATAGTAATCTAGTGTTTGATAAACTCACAGCTCCAAGCTTTTCAGACAAAAACTCACTATTTGATAAAAATTGCTGGGAAAACCAGAAAGCAGTTTGGCAGAAACTAGTTACAGGCCAACATCTCACATAGCATACCAAGATAAGGTGGGCACATTATTGGTACAAGAATGGGTACATTATTTAGATATAAAAGGTGATATTATAAGCAAATTAGGGGAGCATGGAAAATTTTACCTGTCTTCTCTATGGAGTAGAGAATTTATGACCAAACGGGAGCTAGAGAGGGTCACAGGATGCAAAATGTCTAATTTGGGTCACATTAAATTAAAAAGGTTTTGCACAAACAAAACTAATGCAGCCAAGATTAGAAGGAAAGCAGGAAAGTGGGAAAAAAATTACAGCAAGTTTCTCTGATAAAGGCCTTAATTCTCAAGTATGTAGGGAACTGAGTCAAATTTATAAGAATACAAGTTATTCCTCAATTGATAAATCGTCAAAGGATATAGACAAGCAATTTTCTGAAGAAGAAATCCAAATTTTCTATAATCATATGAAAACAACCTCTAAATCACTATTGATTAGAGAAATGCTAATTAAAACAATTCTGAGGTACCACCTCACACCTATCAGATTGGCTAACATAATAGAAACAAAAATTGACAAATATTGGAGTGGATTTGGAAAAATAGGCACACTAATGAATTATAGGTAAAGTTGTGAATTGATCCAACCATTCTGGAGAGCAATTTGGAACTATTCCCAAAGAGTTATAAAACTATGCAGACCCTTTGACTCAGGTCTATATTCTTATCCTGTGTCCTGATCAAAGAAAAAAGAAAAAAGACCTATATATACAAAAATATTTATAATAGCTCTTTTTGTGTTGATAAAGAATTGGAAATCGAGAGGATGTCCATCAATCGGGGAATGGCTAGACAAGTTGTGGTATATGATTGTGATGGAATACTATTGTGCTATAACAAATGACAAGCAGGATACTTTCAGAAAAACCTGTAAAGACCTACATGAACTAAAGCAAAAGAAAATGAACAGGACTAGAACAGTGTACAGAACAATAACAATATTGCAAGATGATCAACTGTGAATGACCTAGCTATTCTCAGCAATACAATGATCTGAGACAATTCTGAAGGACTTACCATGAAAAATACTATCCACCTCCAGAGAAAGAACTAATGGAGTCTGAATGGAGATTGAGGATAATTTTTTCACTTTATTTTTGTTGCCTTTTTTTTTTTGCAACATGGCCAATGTGAAAATACGTTTTGCATGAGTTCACATGCATAATTAATACCACATTTTTTGCCTTCACAATGGATGGGAGGGGGACAATTCAGAACTCAAAATAAAAAAAAAGAACGTTAAAAAATAAATTCTACATTTTTTAAAAGAAGAAGAAAGAGGCACTTGAGACGAACCTTGAAAGAAGCAGGGATTAAAAGAGGTTGGAATGGAGGACAAAGAACATTATAGGAATGGGGGATAGTCAGTGAAAGGCACAGAGATGTAGTATTAAACAGTGAAAAAGCCAGTTTGGCTGGACATCAGACCAGATGGAAATAACATTTAATAACGTTGGAAAGGTGGGAATAGGCCACATTGTGACAGCTTTTGAAAGGTAATTAGAGGAACTTCTATTACATCCTAGAAGCAATAGGGCACCAATAGAATGCATTGAGGCGGGAAGACCAATTATGAAGATATTGCAACAGGCCAGGGAAAAGGTAATGAGGATCTGAACTATGGTAGTAGCTGTGTGAGTGCAGGGGAAACATGTGCCAGGGATATTGGAGAGGTAGAAACAAAAAAAATTGGCAACTGATTGCATATGTAGAGTGAAGAGTCAAGGATGACACCAAGGTTGGCAAATTGAGGAAATAGAAGGATGGTGGCCCCTTGACAGAAAGACAAAAGTTTGGAAGGGGGTTTGTTTTGGGTAGAAAGGATGAGTTCAGTTTTAGACATATTAAGTTTGAGATGCACATAGGACATTCAGTTTAAAATGTCTAATAGGAAGTTAGTTGGTTTCACCACTAGAACTCAGATGACAGACTAGGGCTAGCTACAGATTTGGAAATAATCTGCATAGATATGATCATTAAACTCGTGGGAGCTTCTCACCAAGTGATATGTTATAAAGGGATGACAGAAGAAGGCTCAGGGAAGATCTTTGGATATCCCTTTGGTTAGGGAGTATGATATAGATGATGAAACTGTTAAACAGACTGAAAAGTGATAGAGAAACTGGGTAGGGGAGACCCAGCAGAGGAGAGTGTTAGGAAGAGAGACAGAGACAAATGGAGACAGAGAGACAAAGAATCCAGGAGATAGTGGTCATCAGTGTCAAGTGCTGCAAAGAGATCAAGAAGGATGAGCATAGGAGGCCTCTGAAGACAATTGTGTAAATTTGAAGGACAGGAAGGAGACTGAGGTCAGATCACAAGAAGACTCATCTCTTCCTTTAGGACCCAGAATCCCAGAGAAACTCTTTGTCACTTCCTTCCTTTCCCATTCTTTCTCCAAGACTGCAGGGGTACCCAATTCACCAGTGACAATTTCAAGTTTATTGTCTAATCCCCACTCCAAACCCCTGCTTCCCCATCTGAGACCCTTTACAAGGTCAAAGCTGAGCAGGGGCTGAATGCCTCCCCACAGAGGGTCAGAGCTCAGTCAAAAGCTGCCTTCTTTTAAGGGTCCACCAGAGGGCAGAACAAACAGAGGCCAGACCCACCTCTTAGGAACCCCCACAACTCCTCTCTGAAGGGGAAGTAAAGCTGTTGGTCACAACCTCTTCTGTCTCTTTTCCAGGCCCAGATGGAGCTGAGCTTTGTAACCTGTCATTTCTAACCCTGGAACTTCTCTCAGAAGGGAAAGAAAGAAAAAAAGGAGGAAGAAGAGAAAGGAAAAGGAAGGTGGAAGGCAGGAAGGCAGGCAGGCAGGAAGAAAGGAAGGAAGGGAGAAAGAAAGGATGGAAGAAGGAAGAGAGGGAAGAAGGGAAGAAAGGACTTCTTTTCCAGGCTATCCTGGGAGCAGAGCGTTTCTGGTCCCTGTTCCACCCTGTCTCTCTGCTCCTCCCTCAGTCTCACAGCCCTGGAAGCCTGGCCAGCTGCATTCCAGCCCTGGGCCATCACCATAACAACCTGACAGAGTAGCCAGGACAGGCCAGGGAAAAAGAGCCAGGACAAGTCTAAGGCCAGAGCACCAAATCAGGGAAAGGGGTAGATACAGAGAACCAGGACAAAGACAGGGCCAGGATAGGGACAAGGACAATACTAAGACCCAGACAGGGATCCAAGCTGGGAGAGGGACAAGAAGTGAAGGTCAGAACCAGAGAACCAGGCCAGTGAAAGAGACAGACCAGTTTTGGGAATCAGCCAAGCCAGGAAGCCAAGACAGGCTAGGGACAGGCTCTCTCTTTGTCCTTCAGTATTTCCCTAGGCTCTGAAGGATCTGTGGTGCCTAAGAAGGGCAGGAATGGTAGGGGTTAGGGTGTCAGGTAACTCTTCAGAGAAAGGGTGAATACTGCAGCCATTGCCTATCATTCTCCCCTTTCCTCGACTTGGGGGACTCAAGTCTTGTCTCCAAAGACAAGAGTTATAAGTGAAAGGAAGGATCTGGGCATCAGGGAAAGGTATATAGGGGATCATGCTTACCACCTTTGAGGGGATGTTATAGGTTGCCTGTAATAATAATATTGAAGGTTTGCAAAGCCTTTAACATCTTATCTCATTTAATCAATACAACAAGGTGGGTACTACTATTATACCCATTTTTCAGATGAGGAAACAGACCAAGAGAGGCTAAGTGGCATGCCCATGGTCATATAAATAGTAATATCTTGAGGTAGGATTTGAACTCAGATCAACTAACTGTCTACTGGATATTTCAAAATGAACGTCCAATATGCATCTCAAATTCAATGTGTCCAAAACTGAACTCATCTTTTCTGTCCAAACTTACCCCTGCTTCCTGTCAAAGGCGGCTGCTATCCTTCTATTCCCTCAACTTCCCAACCTTGGCGTTATCTTTAACTCTTCATTATACCTATCCAATCAGTTGCCAATTTTTCACTTTCTACCTCCCCAATATCTCTGGTAACATATCTCCTCTCCACTCACACAGCTAACATCCTAGTCTTCTGAGTCTAATCAACGCCCCACCTAGGTGCCTCAGTAGGGCAATGATTCCTCTCTTTTCTATGTCTACAGCTGTGGAAGGATACAACTTTTAGGATCACCCAATCTCAACGTTGGAAGGGACCTTCTAAGGTGATGTCCAGATCAACTCCTTGAAGAGTTATAGGGAAACTAAGGCACAGAGAAGGGAAGTGATTCACTAAAGATCCCACAATAAGTGAGAGAGCTAGGATTAAGTGCTCTTTTCATCACAACATCTAAGCTGTTTCTAGACTGCAGAGGATTCTGGGGAGGAAATGCACAGAGAGGGAGAAATGCGCCATGGACTTTTTCAGGGAGTAGGTGAAGCATCAGGGCCCTGAGTTGTTGGATGTCCTGAGCCTCTGGGCCCCTGAACCTCTTAGCCTCAAGCACCCCAAGGTGCCCTGATTTCTTGAGTTCCCTGAGCCCTAGTGAGCCCCTAAATCCTTAAAATCCTGGCTCTCCAGTACTCTTGAGCCTTTACTTCTGAACCCTGAGCAAGCACCTAAGCTTGTTTGCCCTAAACCCTTGAGAAGTTATTGCTGCCCATTCCTCTAATTACCTTGCACTTACTTTTGTATCTATAGAAAGTAAACTTTAAAAAGTGAAAGAAAGAAGGAAAGGAAGAAGGAAAGAATTTATTCTTGCCCATTCCTCTAATTACCTTGCACTACAAAAAGTGAAAAGAAAGAAGGAAGGAAGAAAGAGAGAGGGGCAGGAAAGAAAGAAAGAAGGAAGGAAAGAAGGAAGGAAGGAAGGAAGGAAGGAAGGAAGGAAGGAAGGAAGGAAGGAAGGAAGGAAGGAAGGAAGGAAGGAAGGAAGGAAGGAATATCTTTAAGGGCAGGGACCCTTTCATTTTTGTCTTTGTAACACCTAGCACATAATAGGCACTTAATAAATGCTTGTTGGATTGATTGACCCTCTAAGCCCAGAAATCATTAAGAACTTTGAGCCTCTGAGCCGCGTCTGAGCCCTTGGGTCCTCCTAAGTCCCCAGCCCTGAGCCAATGAATTCTTGATTTCCAGAAACTGACCTTGGGTACCATTTTGTATCCCCAACCCTTGGTCCCTAGGGTAATTCTGAGTCCCAAAGTCCTTGAGTCTTTTCTCTTTGAGCCCTAAGTACCTGAACCCTCAGCCCCGAAGCCTTTTCTGTGTCTTGGGTTCTAGGTGTAGAGGTCTTAAAAAGTCCATCTAAGGAAGAGATCTTCCCTCCCATAGGCCCTAGGAGGGACAGGGGCGGGGTGGAAAGCAGAGAGGACAGCTGAGGTGAAAGTATCCATGCGTCTGACTGGGTGTCTGTCAGTCTCAGCTCCTCCCTGCCGGCTGCTCCACTCTTCCCCACAGAAACTTGAGTCACAGCCGCTGTCCAGGCTCCCACCCCTAGCGACCTCAGCCCCGCCCGTTGGTCCCAGTATCTGGCACTTGGGAGGAAGGCGGGGGAGGGGAGAGACGAGGGATCTTGGGAGAGAGAGACGTATATTTCTGTACACATGTGTGTGTTCTCGGCATCTAGGGTCCTCCTCAGTTTCTGCCTTGCAGTCTTAATCTTTCTCTGATTCTCTGTGATTCTGTCTGCATATTATTCATATTATTATTAATAAAAACTGATGATGCTAGTAACTCATCTTTATATGGGGCTTTAAGGCTTCCCATGAATCTCTATCCTGCCCTCCTTTTCCCTGACTCTCCCACTCTCACCCCCACCCCCAAGTCTGCTCATTTTCTCAGGTTCAGATTTGGGAGAAAAGCAGAGGGAAGCTTGTTCTCAGAGACCTCGGGTCAACCAGAAACTTTACACTTGGTCCACTTCACTCCTCCTCACTCTTCCTCCTCCTCCTCCTCTTCCTCTTAGAACTAGGACTCTGGGGGTGCCTACTACGCACTTCCTCTTTGTCCCAAAACTGCTGGTCAATCCCGATCCCGGATCCCCAGGCTCACATGGGCCAACTCTTTGGGGCTGGGTGTGCCGAGAGATGCCAGCGCGCTGACACAAAGCACCCCCCTCCCTCTGGGTGGATGTTGACGTCACTGGGAGGGACGGTGATTGGTGGGGAGCGGCCCCCCAGAGAGAGACACCTGCCTCACCGCTGCTTTTCCCAGGGACCCAAGAGTCCCGACCTGAGCTGGGTGTATATGGTGGCTGAGGGGGGCGGATAAAGAGAAAAGCAAGAGCCTTGTTAGAAGGAATATCTTTCCTCTTTCACTGCCCCTGCCCTCCTTGCTGCACCCTTCCCCCCCTCCCCCCATTTTCACCTCCACCTCACTGTAGTTCCGCATCCTGGGGTTTTCCCGAACGGTAATGACCTGTTCTGTACTCATCCAGCCACCATTCCCTCAGCAGGACATACACTTTAATCAGCTGAGGTGCCAGATGAGGACGTACCTCCCCTTCCTCATCCAACACCACCAGCCCTAGCAGGGAACAGAAGGCTGCAAGGAAGCATTTTTTGGTCTTTCCTCTGAGGTGGTAGAGTGTAGGTTCAGAAAGAGGCATACATTTTCAGATGCGGCCAATCAGATTTGTTTTGTTTGACTTTTTTCTTTTTTACAAAGGTTGGGGGGATTGAGTAGAGTCAATAGGAAATATTAAGGATGCTAAAAACAACAGAAAGGCACCAAAAACCTTTTGTTAAGTTAAAAATAAATATACTGAAAATAAAATAAAAATTAATTAAAATTTTTTTCAAATGAAAGGGGGGGGAAGGGCAGGGCTGCATGGAGGTGGATATCCAGAGGAGTAAAGGATAGAGCTGGAAGGAACCTCAAAGGTCATTAGGAATCAAAGAATGAATCTGGCTTGTTGATTGATTGATTGCTCAGTACTTGGGCAAGTCACTTAATCTCTGGGTTAGTTTCATTATCTACAAAATCAGGCTAGTAAGAATTACACTACCCATCTTACAGTGTTGTTGGGAAAGTCGAATGACATCATTCACATAAACTTTGTAAACAGGAAACATAAAGAGCTCTATAAATGTTAGCTATTCTCCTTTATTTAATAACAAACATTGATCATGGGCCTCCTGTATACCCCTGGGGATACCATACAGGGAGATGCCACTGAGCCCCTGCTCTCAATAAGTTTATGGTCTGAAGGGACTTTGAGGCGGGGTTGAGGAGAAAAACCATGCCCTTACTAGTGTTGAGGAATCCGGGTCTCCTCAAGTCCCCACTGAGCTCTAAGTAGCAGATTAGCTTTTCAGCATCACCTGAAGAGTCTGGAGCAGCAATCCTAACTCAAACATTGACATACATTGGCCACATTGGTTAGTGTGGCATCAAGGTAGAGAAAAACACTGGATTCAACTCCCGGTTCAGCCACTTACTATCTCAAAAGAAACACAAGATGTGCAAATTTAGAGAATCCATCCCAAATGTTCACGTGGTCTATTTGTGCCTGATCTGTGGTAGAGCATTCTGACCTCATATTAGTCTGATCAGCCACAGTTGGACACATTGAAACTTAACTCTAGCATGGTGATGTCATTTTGGTCCTCTTCATGAACAAAGGACAATAACCAATCTGTGTGACCTTGGCTAAATCATTTAACCTTTCTGGTTCAATTTAACCTTTCTGGTTTGCCCCTCTAAATTTGAGAATTTGGGGCCCCTTTTCCTGCTTAAAATCCTATAATCCTGCCATGGCCTTCCCCCTTTCCCATTTCCTGACTCCCCTTCTCTCTGTATGCCAGATGACTGGGCTTCTGTTCTTTGTGTTTCTATCTTGCTCTTTCTCTCAAGGTGGTCCTTACTCCCTAAAACCTATGCCCTTTTACTTCTCTGCTCCCCCAGAAGCCTCTGTCCATCTCATTCTATGTACTTTATTTAACAATCTATGGATTTTTGATACTCATGCCCCTGCCTTAGAGAGGATACAAAGGGATCTGGCATAGGGGAGATTAGGAGAAGGATTATATCTTGTGTCATGTTTTACCCACTCCCCTTCTCACCCAGGAAATCACATGGTAGAGGAAATCATGGTTCACTCATCCCTGCTTCCCTTAGGGTTGGGAGTTGGGCAGCAGATTTGACTTCCACTCCCTTCCCCTGGCCAGAATCCTAAAGGGAAGGGACTCCTATGAACTCAGAGCCAGCACTCTTAGATTTGAGGTTCTATTGCCCATCCCTTCACTCTGTGACTCAGCTTCCCTACCAGATCAGGTACAGCTCCTTGGCACAAGAGAGATATCCCCCCAAAGACACTCTCCCAGATCCTAAGACAACAGTCCTTCTTCCTTTCTTGGCAGAATCAGAAATCAGACTCAATTTAAACAAAATTTTGTAGACAACAGGGATTTGAATCGAAAGGAGACTAACTCAAAGGCCTCCTTCACTTGTCTTCCTAGATGTTACCTTGACACTTATGCCCAGCCTCTAATACTTCCTTTCTTCACCATCTCAATAAACTGGCCCATCACTCACAAAGCTCCTAAATATGACCACCTACTCCTGGGAGACTTCCCAGATTGATCATTTTGATTCCATTCCTCCAAAACCTTTGCTTAGCTCCAATAGTCTACTATGTGTAAAGAGTTAGCAGTTTTCTGTTGATTTGTCTTGACATGGAAGTACCTGGCCCTTCTCTCTGATAGAGCATCCTCAGTAATTCCCTCATCCCCATGCCATCCCTTAAAATATACTGTAAAGAATACAAAAATGTCAATTCTTCCTATCATCGATAGAGCCCTAGAACATCAGAACTGCGAAGGAACTTTCAGAGATCATCTATTCCACTCCAACCAATAAACAGTGAGGAAAAGCAGACTGCCAAAGGCAGCACTATCTGTTAGAGTGAGTTTCAATACTATTAAAGATGGTGCTGGTTCAACTTATAAGTTGTCTCTACTGGATTTCTACTTTTGTTTTCTGATTCATGAATGAATTGATTCCTGTTAAAATAATAAAATAAAAGTGCAAAGATTAACATTTAAAGATATGTAGAGGGAAAAAAAACTGGGGCAGCTAGGTGGCACAGTGGACAGAGCACCAACCCTGAAATCAGGAGGACCTAAGTTCAAATCTAGCCTCAGATACTTATTAGCTGTGTGACCCTGGGTAAGTCACTTCACCCCAACTGCCTCCAAAAAAAGAAAAGAAAACCAGGGACCCAGAGAGGGGAAGGAACTTGCCCATGGTCACAGAGTAAGTTAGTAGTAGAGGTGGCATTATAACTGGGGTCTCCTGACTCATAGGCCAGGGCTCTTTACACTACTTCTCTTGGTCTTGGTTTAATGTATCTTTTCTTCTCCCTAGAGATCCTGTACATGGACAGCTGCTTCAGACTGTGACTCCTCCAAGGGTGGAGACCAGGTCTGGCACAGCACAATTAAACACCTGATTAAAAGGCTTTTGAGTCGTTTTTAAACAAAACAGTCTGTTGATCATGTCGCATCCATCACTAGAGTTCCAAACCATTCAACGGCTCCCACTACCTATAGGACAAAGGATGTTTAGTCCCAAGTCCCAAGGAGGTTTAGCCTGGCATTCAAAGCCCTTCAAATTCTGACCCCACCACACCTTTCCAACCTTATCATCCACTATTTCCTAAGCTAATTTCTATGGGATTACTGAAATTCACCAAATAGTCCCCTCCTCCCAACCTGGCCTTTCCCATTTCTGGGACTTTGTTTATGTTCTGACTGGGATGCTCTCTTTCTGCCAAAAAATATTCCTTTCCCCAATCTCTAACTGTAGGAATGTTACCTAAATAGTATTGTTGTAAATAATGTGATATTGTGGGAAAGGGCCCCTACTCATATTAATAGTAATTAAATCCGACAATCATTCATTAAGTGCCTACTGTGTTCTAGGCACTGAGCCAGGTGCTAGGACTAAAAACACAAAAAAGGAATCAGTTTTTGCTCTTGTGGAGCTTCTATTAAATGGAGTGGGGGTGGTATATGATGCAACATGAAGGCAGGTAGTAAATATAAAGTAATTTCAGGAGGGAAAGACAAGCAAGAACTAGGGGACCAGGAAGTTGATGTGCCATGAGCTGAGCCTTGATGGAAAGTGATTTAGAGTTGAACGTGTATAAAGTGTATATTCCAGGCATGATGAACAGTCTGTTCAAAGATAGCTTTCTTTCTTTCTAGGCAATCTGGATTAAGTGATTTGCCCAGGGTCACATAGCTAGTAAGTGCATGAGGCCACATTTGAACTCAGGTCTTCCTGATTTTAGGGCCAGTGCTCTATCCACTGAACCACCTAGCTGCCCCTGCAAAGACATTTTGAGATAATGTCTTGAGTCCATGAATGAATGAGTGAATGAAAAAAGAATTTATTAAATACTTACAATGTGTAAAGCGCTATGCTAGGGAGAAGCCACTAGGTCAGTTTAGCAGAAACATGGTATATGAATGAAAGTAACATCTCATATACATGAAGTGTTACCAGCTTCCCCTTAACTGCTAGTGCCTCCCCTGAAATTACTCTGTATTTATTTTGTTGTTGTTGTTTATAATCTACTTTTTCATATTCAATAGAATGTAAGTTCCTTGAAGGCAAGAGCTGTTTCATTCTTCTAACCCTAGCACCTAGTACAATGCCAGTCACTTCTTGGTAAGTGATTAATAAATGCTTGTTGATTTGATGCTTAATTGTTTCCTCCTTTGTAAAATGGGGTAATAATACTTTCCCTCCAAATCTCACAGGGTTGCTGTAAGGCACTCACTTTGTAAACTATAAAGGTCTAAGGACATGTAATCCATTTTTATTGTAGTCCTATACGGCCTAGCTCAGATGCCATCTCCTTTGGGAAGCCTTTGGGAACCACTCTGGCCAATGGTACTATCAGTGAAGGCTATGGATGAACAGACAAGAGAAAGCCTCCAGAAGGGAGAGGGGGAGGTAGTCATATTTTTATCCATATGTTTGATTCCCTTTCTCCTAGATTGTCCATGAATTCCAGGACTGGGTCTTATACAGATCTTTGTTTCCTCAACTCTTGGCATAATTATATTAAGAAGATACTCTGTGAAATGAGGAACAGAGTCTTGGACTTGACTGAGAGTCAGCAGAACTGAGTTCCAGTCCTGATTCTCTCATGGACTTGCTCTATCACCTTGGGCAAAACACTTCACCTCTCTGTGTCTCAGCGTCCTCATCGATAAATGGAGTGTTATAGTTTCTAAGGTCCCTTCTAGCTCAGACATCCTGATTTGAAGAATGTCTGTGTCATTGCTGTTGTCTTAATGTTGGATTGGTCCTAGCCTTGATCTTCAATCTAGGTTCCTGACACTCCCCTCATCCTATGAATTTACTATCCCAGCTCAACTAGGGGCTATTTTCCCTTAGCTGGTCCTCTAGGTCACTGATGCTCCCTCTTCCCTCCCTTCCTCACCTCCAAGGAACCCAAAAGAGAGGGTATCCTCCTTCCAAGTTACCAAAGGCAGGACCTCATTGTCTTGATGTATGGGGGTGGCCCAGCTCCCCTACTCCCTCCAGAAACTGACCTTCAGAGAAGATGCTCAGAGCTCTGGGAACAACAATTGGGGAATACGTGATCCCCAGAAAGAGGCCCTCACATCTGGACCACGGGCTAATCCCTGGACAATGACAGAGCCAGCAACTTGAAACTCCTGGGGTCAAGACAAAGGGCAAAGCCAGGAGTGGGCAGGATCCGGTCATACCCCCCCTTCCACTCAAGCCCCACCCTCCCTTATTCCCTCCCTCCCTTGCTTCCATCTCTCACCAGGCCCCTGCAACCCCATCGATCCACCTTTCTGAGCAAGCTCCTGCACTCTGTCCGATGTCTGGGACGATGGACTTGGCTCCTATCCCTGGCCCCAGCTTCCTCAGTGGGCCTGGGGAGAAGGGGGTGGGGATGCTGATGGAGGGGGAAGTCAGAGACCGTAGGGTCAGAAGGGGGAGGGGGAAAACCATTGGGAGTAGAGACAGATGTGGCCCTGAATAGGCCTACAAGTTTCAGAGTTATAATTACTGAAGGAGGAGGGGGGAAGGGAGAGGGTCAGGGCATCTGCCTGAGTTTACTAGGCACCCCTTGCACTACCGAAGTAATTTAGGGTTGGGGGAACGATGTGTGCAAATGGTTTCAGGCTAAGGAAGCTGATGGGCCCTGCTCGAGCCTCGCTCTGAGCCTGCAACAGGCAGAGAAGCAGCTCCTCGGGGAAGGAGAGCTCCTAGTATCCCCTTCCCCCAATAGCCAATTGGGTTTAGGACCGAGGGTGGGGGGCATATTCGTTTGGGATTTTAGTTTTTCTCAGAGCTGGGAGTGGTGTCCTATAACCCCAGGCCCGCAAACCTCACACGTCTGCTGGAGGATTGGGGGCCCACATGTCCCCCCCTCCCCGCCTTCCCGGGGGTGGTGAGTCACCAGCTTCTCCCTCAACTCTCCCTACATAGTCTCCACACTCTGCTGGCCGATACCAAATTACGTTCGCGGGGGAGAGACGGCCCAAAAGGCCCCTCCCCAAGCCTTTTTACCGATCTCCTTTTCTGTGGCAAAGAGGGGTCTCCGCGCTTTTAGTATTTTCTCCCCTGCTAGAGACGGAGGAGTAGAGGTTGAAACCTTCTACCCACCTGCGCAGAGTCGCAAGGGGGGGCTGGCCCTCCCCTTGGTGGCACACTTGGTACAGGCCAGCTGAGAGACCAGGGCCGGAGCCGGGAATCTGTACAATAGCTCTGGGGCCGTGGCCGGGGCCGGGCTGGGACTGGGCAGCTGTCGAGGCCGTCGCCGCCCCCACCCCCACCGCCCCGCCCCGCGAGCCCGGCGCCCGCGGATCTCTGCCTCGCCAGCTGCACGGGGCCCCCGGGTCCTGATCGCTTGCATTTGGAGGTGTGGGTGAACCCCATCCCCTTGAGCTCTAGAAGAGGAAAAGGAGGAGGAAGAAAAGGAGGAGGAGGAGGAAGCAAGCAAGCCAAGGCGGGATGAGCCGTCCGATCCCCCCAGAAGCCACGGGGGTGGGGGAAGCACCGAGCACCGACCGGCGCCGCCTCCGCGGCTGAGATCTCAAGGCGTTCCGCAGAGGAGCAGACCCCACCCCGCCGCACAGGAGCCATGGACCAGGGCCAGCACCAGGAGCCGGACCCCAGCTCCCCACAAGGTACCCGCCGGATTTGCCGAGAGGCTGGGGCTCCGACAGTGGACTGAGGCAGGGAGGGAGGCCCTGGGTGGGCTGCGCAGCTCAGAGGCCTGGGAAGGGGGTGGGGGGCGCCCGCCTTGGGCGTGGAGCCGTCCCCCTTCCTCCCGCCCCCATCTCGTCCAGAGACTGCTGGGGAGTGGGGAGTTTTAAAAATAAAAGCTGCGGCCGCGGCTCCAGGACACTGGCATCTTCTGACAGCTGCCCCCCCTCCCCCCTCCCCCGGCCGCCGCCGCAGCCGCCGCTTTCCCTTCCTCTAGCCTCGGCCGCTGCAGCCTTCGGGATGTGCCCGCCCAGGAACCGGCCTCTCCCCCGATTTAGGGCCTGGTATTCCCAGAGCCTCTCCCCCGACCCGCCGTCCCGGCTACCCGCAAATATTCTCAGCTCGCCCCCCTGGAAATGGATCCTGGACTTTGCTGGGTATCCCCCACCCCCACCTCTCTGCACCCGAAGACCACTCCTCGTCTCCCACGCCGCGCCTCCCCGGCTCCAACTCTATCCTGGCTTCTGTGCTCCCCTGCCCCCCCCTTTCTCAATCCTGCCCCGTCACATGCCTCCTCAGCCCAGCCTCCGCTTCCCCTTCTCCAGGGTTTGTGTATGGAGCGGCGGGGGTGAGAGTGGAAGTGGGGGCGAGTTGCTTCTCTTCCAACTTGTGGCGCTGCCTCCTGGGAAGGAGACGCAGAGCCCCTTCTCCGCAATCTCTTCTTCGGGAGGGATGAGTTCCCATACATCAGGGAGTAGGGTGGAGGAAGGAATTGTCCTGTTTACCTACCCTGACCAAGCAGGTCCTTCCCTCCCCTCCTGTCCCCCCACACCCCGATCCCTAGTTGTCAGTCTTTAGGACTTAGATCAGAAACCAGCCTTCCCCACCAAGCTTCCTCTGGGAAGCCTGGAGAGTACCCCCGCCCCCATCTAGATCTAGGTCCTTACTCCACACATACCCCACCTCCCATTCAGATCGCTACCCTCCTCCATTCCTCCATCGCTCCAGCTGCCACGAAGTGTGCGGGTGGCTGGGGCAGCAGAGGCTGAGGGGGAGGGGGGAGGCCCTGACTGCACTGTGGCTGCCAAGTAACTGGCAGAATAAAAGCGAAGGTTGGGGGAGGGGAGGGGAGTGAAGGGGGAGGCGGCATTGTTAGGGGTGAGGGCGGGAGGCTGGGAGGGGGCCCTGACTTCCCTTAGAGCCAGGCTAGGCCCTGGGCCCCTAGGCCTCTTGCAGGGTATTGGGGAGGCCTGATTCCTCAGCCTCCAAGCTCATTTCAGAATTTGGGGTCGGGGAAGGGTATGGGACCAGAACAGAACCTTAAACTCCTTCCCCTTCTGACTCCAAAAGACTTCTCCCATTTACTTCCAGGCCTGGTTTCCCTAAATTTCCTGGCATCATCATTAAGCTGAGTTCTCTTAGGCCTCAGTTTCTCTATTCTATAGAATGGGGCAAAGGCTTCAGTTTATATCCTCTAGGTTCTGTCCATCTTCAAGAAAGGAAGTACTTGGGATTTGGGGTAAAAAGAAGCATTATCCCCTATCCTCCAACCCCACTCCTCCCACAAATAACCAGTTCTGAGGCTACAGCAAGGAGGGATGTGACTAGGAAATGGGGACAGGTTTGGTTGTGGGGAGGGAGGTAAAAGCAATCTTTTCTGGGATATAATCCCCATGTCTCTAAGGGTGGGGGGGCAGAACCTATAGAACTGGGAGCTCAGGATGCCTGAGTCCTTGTCTTACTGACTCAGGCAGAGATGTGGGCCTGAGCCTTGCTTGCTTCCCACACCTTCCCCACTTTGCTTCCAGGAGTCAGAATCTAATCCCAGTTACCTCCTTGCCCCCTCAGGGCCTCAACCTCAGGATGAAACAGTGTCTGTGGGTGTGGGGGATCCCAAGATAGGTGGGGTTGCTGTGATGCCCAGTGGGTGTTCACTGTAACCTCCCAACCACAGCCAATGGTTCAAGTATGGGTGCTTAGTTGTGTTCTAGGGTGTGGAAGAGTGTGGGATATTGGGAGGGTAGGGTCTGTGGCTATGGGGTAATGTGGTTGGGACTTAGAACCCAAGTCTAACAGTTGAGATGACTGGATTTTGATCTTTGCTCTGATGAAGCTTGAAAGAGCTTCAAGGTCTTGGCAGGCCCTCTAGGGTCATTGATATCCCCCTTTTCCCAACCCCCCCTGCACCCAAGAGTCACCACAGGTCCCTGGCAGATTGGCAGATGGGAAACAGGAACTGGAGAGGGAAGTGGTCTGTGTACTGAAGTTACTGAAGGTGTATACTGACTTGAGACGGTGATTTGGATGGAGTTTGCATGGAGGGGAGACCCTTGTCTGTAACCTCTGATGAGGAATGGGACAACTTGTCTGATTACAGAGAGTAGAGGAGAATTCTGGAGGGGGTCATGTGTATTTGGGACCTTCGATGGAATGATTGTTGTGCATACCCAGGTGGGGAGACTAGTCTCTATACAGAATGGACTTGGATGGGTAGACAGATATGTCTACAGGCTGGGATGGTCTAGATGAGGTAACTGATTTGGATACACAGAGAAGAACTCCGGATGGAATGAATGATCTCTACCCAGAAATCCTGCTTATTCATGGTCCAGAATATAGAGTGTTGGGCTTGTAGTCAGTCAATCGACAAACATTTATTAAGCACCTACTATGTGCTGGGCACTGTGCTAAGCAGGGGGATACAAAAAGAGGCAGAAGATGGTCCTTGCCCTCAAGGAGCTTACAATGTACTCGGGAAAACTTGGGTTAAAATTCTGCCTCTTACTCTTACTAGAGGGTCCCTTAAGTCACTAAGCCTTTCAAAGTCTGTTTCCTTCTTGGTAAAAGGTAAACGGTACCTAGAGCATCTTCTTCCCAGGGTTGTTGCCAGACTTATGCAAAGCACTTGCAAACCCTCACTTTTACCCTAGGTCACCTAAAAATCTTTGTGAAGTTTTAAACTAGGAAAGTTGTGCAAATGTCGATGATTACAATGAGGTAGAGCCCTGCATAGAATCTTAGGGACAGAGAGGCCCTGAGGCTTAGTTTCCTGGTGGTGCAGGGCTTCTCCATTCTTCCTCTCCCACTCCCCCTCCTCCTTTCCCTTCCCCTCTCCCAACCTTGCCATGTGGACCGGATGGGTCCCAGTAATGAGGCTATTAATGAGCCCCTAATGTGCTGTCATGCATATGCAAATGAAGAGAAAGGGACTGAGAGTTTCCTCCTGCTCAGTGCTAGCCCCAGGCCTAGAAAGGTAGGGTACCTTGGCTCACTTCCCCTGGCTGGAGTAGATCTGCTTATTGTCTCCTTCTCTGGGAGAAAGCCCCCATGGGCACCAACTAAGGAATACTGGGGGCCAGCTAAAAGGTTGGAGAGCCTCTTAGGAAAGGAGACCTCTGATCTGGTCTGGCCTGAGGCCTCAGGGGGCCAGGCAGCCATGCCTACTGGCACCAGCTGGGCCTCTGGGTAAAGGGAGCCAGCCGGGTGAGCCCCAGATAATGTAGCTTTGTTTTGAGGGTGGCAGCCCTGCCTGGCACCCCTGGGCACGGTCTTCAGTGTTACTGTGCCAGCTGCAGGTCCTGTTCATCCACCCCCAATCACTGGGGCTGCCTGAGAGGAGTGGGGTAGGGGTGGGGGGTAGAAATGAGGGATGATGCCCCAAGCCCTAGTCATCGCAATCCCCCACCATACCCCTTCCCATTCCCTCTCCACTTTAGGGGACCTTACCAATCCTTTGGACATCAAGATTTGGCTTTCCAAGTGCCAAAGGAAGTAGAAATATGACGGTTAGGCAGATTTGCTATCTGACCTTGGACAAGGTCACTTAACCCTCCTGACCCTCAGTTTCCTTTTCTGTAAAATGAGGGAGGTTGTACTAAGGTCTCCTTGGCCTCTATCAGTGCTAAGATTTTATGTTCAGTGTTCTAAGACCCCTTCCCCAATTCTGACATTCTGTGATTTTGGAGGGGCCCTAGATTTGCAATATAGATTAAATTATCTAGATAATGGCCAGCACCTCATTTCCTTCTATGATGCATATAGAGACTCTGAAATGGTGAGTTATAAGGAGCAGGGTATCTAACAGGTCCCCAGCCCCTCTGCTTTTACCCTAGGCCTGTGTCTCCTACCCCTACCCTCACTTTCCCGGGGTAGGCCCTAACTGCTTGCCATTCAAAAACTTACAGACTCCTGGGGTCAGGACTGAACTGGTCAGGTCCCAGAGTATCCCTGAAGCTGAGCCAGCTGGGATTCTTGGATGAGTCTGATTAGCCGAGGCCGGGGTGTTTGGAACCCTACCTCTACCCTCATTACCCAAAACTGCCGTCTCCTCTCAGGGGAGATCATCTCTTGATCCAAATCCCTCCACTTCCCTCAGCAGATCTGGGCACCAGGGAGCAGAGGAACGGCCCGAGAGCTGGAGTTTAAGCCAAAGGTTTGGGAGCTAGAAGGGGCTGGCTGATGGGTCTACAGGGTCTGGTGGGGCCCAGGCGGGATGTCATCATTTCCTGCCCCTGAAATAACAGGAAGTGGGTGCTCCTGATTGGAGGCCATGAACAATGGCGGGCTGGGGCCCGGCCAGTGGAAGAGGAAGATTCCTTTCCCCCTGGTCCCTCTCCTCCCACCCCCCACCTTGGAGCTAAGTGACATGGAATCAAGGAGCCTGGCACCTCATCACAAAAGCCTGGCTTTTTCTTCCAGGGACCTTAGAGATGATAGGCTCATAATACTCATCTGTAAAATGAGCAGGCTGGACCTGACTTCTAAGATCCTTTTCAGCTCCAAGTCTATGGTGCTGTGCATCAAACTAGGGTGAGGGAACATTCAAAGATCATAGATTTAGAGTGGGAAGGGCACTTAGTCTAACCTTCCTAATTTTACAAAGGGGGAAACTGAGGCCCATAGACCTTAAATAACTTGCCCAAGATCACACAGGTACTAAATCATAGAGCCAGGATTTGAATCCAGAGCTTCAGACTTCAAATCAATCATTACACTCTCTCCTATATAAGCAACATTCTGCCCCCTAATAGCTAAGTCATTTCAGTCCTGACCTGGAGAAGCTGAACTGCCTCTCTTGGCAAAGAGGTGGTGAACTCTAGGTGTGGGATGAGACCTACATTGTCAGACATAGCTAATGGTTTGATTTGTTTTGCTTAACTGTATCAACAGCAAAGTACAGCATTAGGGGAGGGAGTAATCATTAGTAAGTAATAGAGAGATGAAAAAAGAACAGCAAATAAGGCATTTGTTTAAACGAGAAAAACATTTAAATTTTTTACAAGTTTCTGTAGTAAGCCTTCCTGATCTCAGCATGCTGGGAGACCCAGACTTCAAAAGTGCCTCTAACTCCATGTCAATATTATTACTGAGTGGCCTTGAACCACCCAGTGGAGATGGCACCCCCCCCAGCCTTTGGCATAACTGACTCCCTTTGAAGAGACCCTGGCTCCCCAGGACCTTCTGGAATTTTGCCTTTGGTTCCACATAGCCCAGTGGGGGAGGTTCTAAGCTTGAGTATCTTCGAGGGCAGGATTGGGCAAAGGGGGTTGTCGTTGGCTCCAGATGTGGGAGTAGAGAACGAGTCCATCACTTGGATGGGGCAAAGGGCAGTACTTGGCGCATGCAGGGCTGAGCATGAGGTCCATGTGCGCTGGGACGTATGTCTGTGTCCTTCTATCTGCTTATCTGTCTTTATGGCAATCTCTGGGTAGGAACAAGGTCTAGTTCTGTGATCTTGTTGATATAAGGAACTCCCAGATGAGAAAACATCCTTTACTAATGCAGGTTGGCACCTTGCCTGCAACTTTACAGTCTAGAACCCTAAGAAGTTATGTGAATTCCCCAAGGTCATACAACCAGTATGTGTCAGAGGCAGGATTTGAATCCAGGCCTTCCTGGCTGCTAGGCTAGTTCTCTATCTACACTGCCTCACTATTCCAGTGCCATACTGCCTGTCATGGGAATCACTATCTACTGTACACACATATACACACGTATGTGTATATGCATATATGTATATGTGCACACATATGTATGTATGTGTATATCATTGTGTAAATATATAGACACAGACAAAATACACATACATACACATATATTTATATAGATTTTTATATATATAATCTCCATTTTTGTTTGTGTGTAAACATAGTTTCTTCATCTGTAAACCTAGGGGTATGGACCAGATGAGCTCTAAGGTCCCTCCCAGCTCTAGATCTATGTTCCTGAGGATGATGGTGATGATAGTGATAGCCAGCATTTATTGTAGTCCGTTAAGGTTTTCGAAATTATCTACAAACATTATCACATTCAGTCCTCACAAGAACCACCCTGTTGGATAGGTGCTAGTATCACCCTCATTTTATGGATGAGGAAACTGAGAACTAGAGAGGTAAGTGACTTGCTCAGGGTTATATAGATAATAAGCGCCAGGGGCAGGATTCTAACCCAGCTCTTCCTGACTCCCAAGTCCCACATTCTGCTGTGTGTTGAGTTCTTTGCTAGGTGCTACAAGAGAAACAGAGCTTTAATAAGATATGAACCCTGCCTGCATGGAGCTTACGGTCTAGTGGAAGATAAGACACAAATACAGATAGCTCTAATGCACAGTATGATGAGATAAGGATCTCTCTGCATGTCTCCCTTTCTTGCTCTATATGTGTATGAGTTTGGGGGAGGGAGTGGCTGAGAAGGGTGGCCATTTGCTCTTCTCCTCCTTCCCTCAGCTCAAGCTCCTGTGGCTGCCTTTGGGAGACCAGAAAATGTCCATGAATTACAGATGCTGAAAACCCTCTGCACTAATTATAGAGTGAAAGGGTGGGCTGCCTCAGCCTCATCTGGGCTCTGGTCCCTGCCTGGGCTCATCCCTATTCCTTTGCCTTCCTCTGGGGTGGGGCTGTCCTTACCTCTGGGTCTGTCATCCCCTCCCCTTCCCGCCAGGTGCCTCACTTCCTGCCATGTCAGAGTGGCCAGCCTAGGCAGGAGACTCTGCCTACCCTGCATTCCCATCTCCTGAGCTCAGAGCCAGGCTATCCGCGTCACCCATGTCCTTCCTCACAGTAGCAGGGGAGCATGGTGAGAGATTTCTCCCCTTTTTCTTAAGGTTGTCCCTCAGAAGAAAGGAGTCCTGCTTCCTAGAGGAGTAGAGGCAAAAGAACAGCAGGCAATGTCCTATGCGGGGTTGTCTCTTGGAGGGTGAGAAATAGGGGTCTGAGCCCCTGACAGCCTTCCCCACTGTATACTTTATAATCTAATATCGTGGAAAGAACACCCCATCTTTCAGAGAGCCTGGGTTTGAGTCTTGCAGCTGTGTGACACTGAACAAAGCTCTTATACCCTCAGGGGAGTTCCATTTCAGCAAACAGAAGAAGATTGGGTTAAGTGGCCACTAAAGTCCTTTCCCATTCTCCATCTCTGAACCTACTCTTCACCCTAGTCTGAGACATAAGGTCATAGACTAATGGAGCTGGAAGAGAACTTAGAGTTTAGCCCTCTCAGGAACCTGAGACAGAGGTTAAGTGACTTTCCCAAAATCACATACCTAGTAAGTATCTGAGGTGGTATTCAAACCCAGGTCTTCCTGCTTATAAATCCAAAGCATCGTAAGATCTCATAAAGGGATCTTAGTGGACTTCAAGCCCAGTCTGTACCTGAGCAGGGATTCACCCTACAGCATCCCTTAGAAATGATCATTCAGCATCCACTAGACAATGCCCAGTGATGGGGACTTCACCACCTGCTGAGGCAGCCCATGCCACTGGCAGACAATTATAATGATATATGTTTGTTTCTTTGATTTCAGGAATTTTTAAGAAGTATTTTATTTGTGCTTTTTTTTTTTTTGGTAAACAACAGTATTCCAACTGTTAGTCAACTAGTATTTATTAAGCACCTACTATGTGCCAGGCACTGTGCAAAGTGCTGAGGGTACAAAGAAAGGCAAAAACACAGTCCCTTCCCTCAAGGAGCTCACAGTCTAGTGAGGGAGACAAGAGGCAAACAGCTGTGTACAAACAAGATGGAGGCAGGATAAATGGAGACAGTCAGCAGGAACAAGGCGCTGAAGCTAAGGAGGTCTGGGAAGTCTTTTCCAGTCCCTTCTCTTGGTAAGCTAAGGAGGACTGGGAACTCCTTTCAGAAGAAGGAAATTTAGCAGTGACTTGAAGGAAGCCAGGAGGTAAAGATGAGGGAGAGACTTCCAGGCATGGGGGAACAGCCTGTGTAGCATCCAAATAACACTCCCTCCCCCGTAATAAAGTATAGCTAAACAAACAGTAATAATGGTGGCACTTCTGGAGCACTTAAAGGTTTGCAAAGCACTTTACAGATATTCTTATTTGAGCCTCGTAAGAATCCCGGGAAGGTAAATGCTGTTATTATCCCCGTTTTCCAGATGAAGAAACTGAGGCAAGGGATTTAAGCACCTTTCTCCAGGTCACGCAGCTAGTTAGGGTCTGAGGTGGGATTTGAACCTAGGTCTTTCTGACTTCAGGCTCAACATTCTATCCATTGCATCACCTTGCCACGATCATAATACATGGAGTCTGACAATGCAGGCCAGATTTTGTATGCAGAATCCACTGTGTCTCTTTACTGGATGACATCACCATTGGTCAGTACAATGATCAGAAGTCCTTCCATGTTGTTTACTGTGGTCATTGTTGGAAGGGCTGGTTTGCTTCTGTTTACTTAGCCCTTCATTAGTTTGTGAGCCTTCCTGAGATCCTCTGAATTCCTCATATTTGTCATTTCTTAAAAGGGCAGTCATATTCCATCACATTCTTACGCCACAGTTCATTTGTTCCCTGGGCATTGGCCTCTTGCTGTCTGTCCTATCCTTTGCTATAAAAAGCTTAGAGTTCTAATTGTTAGGCAATTTTTCCTTATATCAGACTAAAATGTGTCCCCCCGTGACTTTTGTATTCTTTGCTCTGCCCTCTGCAGTCAAGTGGAATAAATCAAATCCCTCTTCTATATGATGGCTTCAGATATTTGAAGAGATTCATCATGTCCCCACCCTTCCCCCAGGTCTTCTCTTCTTCCTTTAGAACACCCCCAGTTTCTTCAAACAATCCTCAGAGACTCCCCCTCTGCAGCCTCGTACATTCCCTGCCCTCTATCTCTTCTCTCACAGGGCAGCATCCTGTTTGCTATGGAGACTGACTGCTTGGAGGCTTGGTACCTGAGTCTGGGATCTATGTTTTGAGGAATTGACTTCTCTCTCTGTCCTTGGCTTTTGTCTTCCAGTTGAGGCAGCTGGGACCTCCGCAGACCCAAGGATTTCCCCTTCAGGTGACCTCCCCCTACAAACGCCTGCTCTGGTTCCAGACACCCCTCCAGATACCCCACCAGCCACGAAGAGCCCTCTAGGGAGTGTTCAGCCCCCAGCCTCCCCAACCATGGAGTTGGCAACCTCTCTAGAGCAAACAGTACCCCAAAAGGAGAACCCTCTCCTGACAGAAGAGAAAAGTGGGAATCTTGCTCCACCACCCAGAGGGACTCCCCAGGACTCCAAGTCTCCTGCCAGGAGCAGCCAGCCATCCCCAACTGCTGCCCCAGGCTCCACCAGCCCCAGTCCTAGACAAGGTAGGTGTCTACTCCTTCCTGTACTCCCTTCCCATGCCCAGAGGCCCAGCCCCACTTCTTCTTGGGAGCAAGGATATGAGCCTAAATGCCTGGGTTGCCACTCCCTTCTCTTGACTTAAGGTAGAGACTTCTCTTTCTCCCATCCGGGAAATGGAGGTTTGTCCCAAAAGGAGGAGGAAACTTGTAGCGACTTTCAGTTAATTCCAACTCTTGTCTCACCCCACATGGTATCCAGATGCCAAGAAAGCAGGAGAAAGACATAAGCTGGCAAAGGAGCGGAGAGAGGAGCGGGCCAAATATCTTGGTGAGTAGAACACCGGGGAGACAGAGAGGAAGGATAGAAATCTTTTAGAGGACCCTCTGAACTGTGAAATCCCACTGAAGGGGTTGGCTCACTTTGATCAGGGCTAAGTTTCTCTCCCTGCTCTGATGAGTCAAGCTAAAGATAGTCATGGTCTGCTAGAAAAGACCTTGGTATAGTCAGAAGACCTCTGGATCTAAAGTCAGAGGACCTGAGTTCGAATCCCAGGTCTGCCACTTAAATCGAATCTACCTCATCCATAAATTGGGGACAAGGATAGCACCTCCTTCCCAGGGTTGTTGTGAGGATGTTGTAAAGTGTTCCTTAAGGTGCTACAGAAATGCCAACTGTTATTATTACTTCTCTGATCTTGGGCAGATCACTTCCTTTTCTCAGCCTCAGTTTCCTCCTAAAGAGCCAGTTGACCTTGATGGTATCTAAAGCTCCTTCCAGTTCTAAATGCTGTGATTATCATGGTGCCACTACCGTTGATCTTCTGGTCTTATTCAATTGGTTTGAACAACCAAACATCTACTATATACAAGGCTTTGTTTTAGGCACTGATACAAAACCAAAAGGAAAAAATTCCTGCCCCCAAGGAGCTTATAATCTTCTAAGGAGATAAGTCAATAGAAAATGAATGCAGAATAATGTAACAGAGGGGCAGAAGCAATCTGGAGCAGTCTCCCTTGTAGAGCCTTTTACGACATTCAAATAGAGCCTTGAAGAGAGTGAGGGATTAATTCTCAGAGGCAGAAGTGAAGAAAGAGAACATTCTAAGCAGCTGGGGTGGGGGGCACAGCCTTTGCAAAGGCATGGAGAAGGGAGAAAGGGTGCTTTGTATGGGAAGCCGTTTGGCTGGACCTTAGAGTGCCCAAGGAGGCATAAGGAGGAATTAGTCTGTAAAAATACGTTAGAGCTAGATTGTGGTGCTTTAAATAAACTGAAGAGTTTGTAATGATGATGGTGATGGTGATGATGATGATGGTGATGATGATGACAACTAGCATTTATATTGCCTATAAGGTTTTCAAAGCATCTTCACATGTATTAAGTCATTTGTATTTTATCCTAGAGACGGCAGGTACAGTAGTCACTGAAGAAGTCTCCTGAGCAGGACAGTGGCATGATGGGATCTGATCTTTAAGAATAGCATTTTGGCAGTTGGGTGGAGAAGGATTGGAGAATTAGCAGCTAGATGGAGCAGTGGTAGATTTGGAATAAGCAAGACTTGAGTTCCAAAGTCTGTGTCAGACACTAACTGTGGGACCCCAAGCAAGTCATTTTCTTCTCAGAGCCTCAGTTTCCTCATCTGTAAAATTAAGAGGTTGGACTCTGTAGTCTCTAAGGCCCCTTCCAGGCCCCTTATAAATCTCTGGTCCTAGGGGAGAGACTGGAAGCAGAGAGCCCAATTAAGAGATTATTGCAATAGTATCAGTGATAGCTGATGAAGGCCTGAACTAATATGGCAAATGTATGAGTTAAGAGAAGGCGATAGATGAGAGAGATGTTGTTGAGGGAGAATGGATAAAGACTTAGCCACTGATTGAATTGGAGGTGGGGGGATGTTGTAACAACCCGGCTAGCTGCTACCGTGGGGGTGTAAAACCAACAACAACCAGGTCACAGAATGCTGCAAGCTCAGGTTCTTTTGATCTGCTTTACTAAGGAAAGCAACGTTAGGGGGTTAACAATCTCACTTTAATCCAGCATACAAATACCATTCACTTAGTTCAGGGGAAAAAGCCAGCATCCTGAACTTAAGAGCAAATACAATCGAATTACAAACATACATTTATAAACAGACCAAATACAATTCATAGTTACCAACATCTGATTTCAGCCAGGAGCTTGACAATGGCTGGCTCAGAGTCACACGTCTCTACTGCTGCAGCTCAGAGCTCTGAAAAAAGAAAGCCAGCCTCTGGTTTTATATATTTTGTTCAGGGTCAAAGGTGAGTCACACATGCGACTCACCCATGTGACCTAAAATTGTCACAAAAAGTTGACTTAAACCCAAGTGGTCTAAAAGTCTCTGATATCACAAACATATCACTCAAACCCATGTAAACTAGGCTTTCCCTTGAGGCAAGGAGGTCATCAAAGACTTCTGATTTAATCAAGGAAACAAAGGCCAAACTCTTCAAGGGCACTTGGTTGCATAAGTGCTAAGAGCCCATCTTGATTCCCTATACAGGGGAGTGGTAGTGAGGGAAGAGGAGAAGACAGTTCTGAGGTTGGCAGCCTGAGGGATGAGGAAGATTTTTTTGTTTTGGTTTGGTTTTGTTTTTGGAGGGAGCAATGCAGGGCAATTGGGGTTAAATGACTTGCCCAGGGTCACACAGCTAGTAAGTGTGTCAGGTGTCTGAGGTTAGATTTGAACTCAGGTCCTCCTGACTCCAGGGCTGGTGCTCTACTCACTGTGCCACCTAGCTGCCCCTTGGGATGAGGAAGATGGCAGTACCTCTGGCAAATATAGGGAAATTGAGAGGACAGGTTGGTTTAGGAGGTGAGAGATAGGCCTGCTTTTCTTCAAAGAGATGAGATCAGAGTAAGAATGAAGACAAAAGAGTGGCATTGATCAGGGCCACCTTTGGGGAAGAATTCAATTTTCACTTAGCTGGTTGTGCCAAGTTCCCTGTTAACTTCCCCAGTCTGGTTTTTTTGGCAGCGGCCAAGAAAGCCATGTGGCTAGAGAAAGAGGAGAAGGCCAAAGTCCTGCGTGAGAAGCAGCTCCAGGAGCGGCGCCGACGGCTTGAGGAGCAGAGACTCAAAGCGGAGCAGAGGAGAGCGGCCCTGGAGGAGAGGCAGCGACAAAAGCTGGAGAAGAACAAGGTGTGTGCGAGCCCTTGAGGGTGCTTGGTTCTGGGTCTGCCCATACTGTTCATGTGGGAGCTCCTTCTGCAATGAGGGGTGAAAAGAGAAAGGGTTGTGTTGGAATCAAGATGGCACAGTGGGTGGATCCATGACTTAGGAATCAGAAGTATATGGGTCCTGGGGCAGCTAGGCAGCTCAGTGAGTAGAGCACCAGCCCTGGAGTCAGGAGGACCTGAGTTCAAATTTGGCCTGAGACACTTGACATACTTACTAGCTGTGTGACCTTGGGCAAGTCACTTAACCCCAATTGCCTTGCCTTCCCCCTTCCCCCCCCAAAAAAGAAGGATCTGGGTTCCCTCTCAGGCATTAACTAACTTGGTGACCCTGAGCAAATCTCTCATCCTCTTTGAACCTCAGTTTCCTCATCTGTAAAATGAGGATGATAATGGCATTTATGTCACAGGCTTAGATGAAATATATGCAAAGCCTTCTGTTTACAAACCTTTAAAAAGCTATATTTCTATTAAAATTACTAGCATTTTAAATTTTTAAGAAATTATTTTAAATTTAAGTTAAAAAATAAAAATTATTTTTAAAGTATTTAAAATTGCCGTATGTTAGCTATTTTTATTAGAGGCTGTGTTCTTGTATGCACATATGTGTTTTGTATCTCCCTGCACATGCCTGTGGGAGCCTGTGCTGACAATGGAAGCCAAAGACCGGGATTCAAATCCTACTTTTGTTACTTAACTGTCTGGATTACCTTGTCCAAGTGACTTCTCACTTTCCTCATCTGTCAAATGGGAAGGTTGAGCTAGGTGGCCCCTATGGTGCTTTCTTACTCTAGAACTATGATCTCCTTGGTGTTCAATCTTTGATTTAATACGCACCTGAATCTGTGCTCATGATTGTGTCTGTGATCGTGTATGTCTTGCGGGAGGATGGGTGGGGGGTTGCGGTTGGTGGGGGCAGTCTGGGGGAAAGGGAAGGAGGGTTTCTCTGGGATAGATGAGTAGCCCTTTCCTATGCCCTCCCTATGGAGCTCTGAGCTGAGCCCTGGAAAGAAAAAGCATGAGGTCCTGCCTTCAGCAAACCCCAAGTCCAAATGAGGGAACACTCTTCAGAAGAGAGATGTCATATTCCCTAGAAATGACCTGAAAATCATCTTTAAAAGCATAAGAACAAGCAAGGTGCAATGATGCGGCATACAGCTGCAGTCTCTGCTGCTGGGCAGGGACAGGAGGGAATTAGAATTTTTATGGTACTTACTATGAGCCAGGTGCCTTACAAATAGGATCTCATTTGAGACTCACGACAACCCTTCAAGGTGGGTACCATCATTTTTTACAGCTGATGAAACTGAGGCAAACAAAGGTTAAATGATTTGCCCAGGGTCACACCTAGTAAGTGTTTGAGGCTAAATCTGAACTCAGGGCTTCCTGATTCCAGGCTTAGTGTTCTATCCACTGTGCCCCCAGCTACCTCGGAGGCTGAGGATAGAGAGTTGCCTGAACTCAGGGAATGCCAGGCTTGTTGTGAGGATCAGAGGGCTAAAGTGCTTTGCAAGCTTAGGTCACTACATAAATGCTCACTGTTATTGTGATCAGCTAGGGGCAGCTGGGTGGCTCACTAGATAGAGCATCGGAGTCAGGAAGACCTGAGATCAAGTCTGACCTCAGACACTCACTAGCTGTGTGACCTTCGGCAAGTCACTCAACCCTGTTTGCCTCAGTTTCCTCAAATGTAAAATGAGCTGGAGAAGGAAGTGGCAAACCACTCCAGTATTTTTTGCCAAGAAAAGCCCAAACGAGGTCATAAGGAGTTGGACATAACTGAAAAGAACTAAATAACAACAACCACAGTAACAACTGTGCTCAGGGCTAATCTAAGTAGGCTTCCCAGAAGGAACAGGTTTTGAGCCTGGTTCTGCAGGAAAAAAGATTCATTGGAGAAGAGGGCTTTCCAGGTTAACCCCTGACCCCACCCCACCCCCCAGGAACGTTATGAAGCTGCCATCCAGAGGTCAGTGAAGAAGACGTGGGCAGAGATCCGGCAGCAGCGCTGGTCCTGGGCAGGAGCCCTGCAGCAGAATTCTCCAGGACATAAGAACAGTGAGTAGGCAGATTGGTGGGCATGGGAGGGGCTGGGGATGGTGGCAGGGATGTTGGACCTGTCTCAGAGTACTGGAGTAGGTGGGTCGATGTGAGGGAAGGGGAGGGGGGAGCTTTGGGGTCTTGAGAGGACTGTAGTATGTAGAGGGGGCGAGGGGGGTGCTGCTGGTACCAATCGCTTCATCCATTTCAATCTCCCCAGCCCATCTTATACCTGGGCCCATGAGGTAGCAGCACCAGGGCTAAAGAGGGGCTGTGGATGCCTAGAGGGAAGCATGCGGGGACAGGGGAAGGTAGGCGCAATGCAGGGACCTGGGGATCAGTTAAAGGTACACCTCATCTTCTATGACGGATATGTTTCTGAAAAGTGCGAAAATTGAAATTTTGTAAATTGAATCCTTCCCTTTGCTTGCCATTATCGTCTCAGAAAGATGTCTTCATCTTCAGTTTTTATTCAGTAAGCAGCGACTCCTAACACTTGAGCTGAAAGTTTCCCTGATTTCTTGCAAGTAATTAATGATCTGTAAACAAGTACCATAATATACTCAGAGGAGTTCTTATTTAAGATAATTACCCTCTAATTTGTCTCTTAAATAAGTTTGATTTGGGGGGGAAGGTATATGAGTTTTCATGAAATGGAACCCGTTGTGCTTTGGGCTGACCTCCATATCGAGGGCAAATGTGTGTTTGTATCTGTGTAGTTGTGTATGTGAATGTCTTGGTGCATATTTGTCATCAGCTATGTGTATTTTGTGTCTCACTATGGATATATGTGTGTATATGTGCTGATGTGTATGATGTCTGTAGATATTGGTGTATCACAGTATACAGCTGTAGGTCTGCATGTTGCCGTGTATTTCTGTGCTTGTGCGTCTTTGGATATTCGTGGGGGCTGGTGTGTCATTGTGCATCAGAAGCAATGGGGAGGTAGTGACAAAAGATTGTAGGTTTGACCTGGGTTAAAATCCCAGGTTTTTTTGGTCCCAGCAAGTCACACTACCTGTCAGACCTCCATTTCCTCATCCGTAAAATGAGGAGATTGGACTAAACTGGGAGTTCTTAACCTGAGGTCCATGGACTCCTTAATGGTTCGTAGATCAATTTCAAGGAATTTATGAATTTGGATAGGGAAAAATATATCTTCTTTTTCAGTAACTTCTAACTGAAATTTAGCATTTCCTTCAGTTATTTAAAAACATGATCCCGAAAAGAAAGAGGTCCTTAGGCTTCACCAAAGGAGTCCAAGATGCATAAAAAGGGTTAAAAACCTTTTGGACTAGAGGATCCCCAAGTTCCTCACCACTCCAATCCCGGTTCTATATATGTGTATGTTTTTCTCTCTGTTTCTGTGTGTCTTTATATGTGGAGGTGTTTAGATGAAGGGTCAGCAGGACTAAGGGTGTCAGCTCAGATTCAGAATGTAGAAACCGTGGGGTCTGAAAAGTACTGAGTCAGGGGTGTGAGCAGTCGTGATGGCCTTAGCATCAGGGGTGGGCATCGCCTGGAGGAAGGGGCTGTCAGACATTAATTAAGGCCATCTCTGGCCAGAGCAAGATCCAGTCTCACTAGTCCTCCCTGGGAAAGAAGACCACAGGCTGTGGCCACTGGCCGTCTTACAAGTGTGCCCCTTTCCCTAGCCTGGCCCTTTCCCTGACAGAGCGATTGTGTCTCCCCTCCTGGGGCTGAATCTATCCCCTGCCCTTCCCTCTCCCTTCTTCTCCTAGTCCTCCTTCCCTCTCCCTCCTCTTGAACCTGCTTGAAAGAGCACCCTGCATGGAAGGCCCTATTGGGCGCCCCTGGCTTCCTGGCCCCAGGCCTGGCCCTCCCTTTCCCCTGGCTTCCTGGCCCCAGGCCTGGCCCTCCCCTCCCCCTGGCCCTCGGCTCTAATGCCCGTGTCTTTTCCCCTCCAGGTGGAAGCAGGTGCTCCATGTCGGCAGTAAACCTGCCTAAACACGTGGACTCTATAATCAACAAGCGTCTCTCAAAATCCTCTGCCACGCTCTGGAACTCCCCCAGTAGAAGTAAGAGGCCCACCCATCCCAGCCCAATCTGTCATTGCCCAGAGGCAACCCCAGAAATAGGATTGCTTCCCAATCCCAGCCTAGGCTTTGGCCCTGTCTGAGACCCAAGCCACTTGTCAAGAAGGTGGTAGAGGGGATTCATGTTAGGCCAGGGGTCAGACTAGATGACCCCTAAGGTCCTATCTAGTTCTGAGGTTCTGTAGTTCTATAATTTAGGGAAGCATCCTAAGCCTTTGTGCCTACCCCCATCCCCAACATTTAAAGCTCTGTGGCCATCGGGAGGTCATAGCTACTGAGGACTGAGCTGTGTATCCAGGGCTGGAGGAGTAGGACAGGCAGAAGGCCATGCCCCCAGCTTCAGGATACAATCCTAAGATCAGAAGACCCACGCTGGTGCTGCCAGAGCCTGGAAGACTGCCAACCCCCCTTCTCTAGCAGGGAGACAGGGCCTGAGCCAAGAGTAAGAGGGAAGCGCTGCTCCCACGGCTCCGGGGTCTAAACTGAACAAGAAGGAGATAGAGAGGGGCCTTGGGGCCCAAGCAAAGTCACAATCACTTGGAGTATGGTCTGTTCTGTTGCTGGTCTTTTGCAGTGCCCATCCTGTGCCAAGGGGTTTGGAGGGGCATTTGGGATAGGCTGGTGCCAAGGACACAACCCTTGGCATGGTTGCTTCTCCCCCAAGAAGCACCAGATGTGTCTTCAGAGACAAGAATGTAGAAGGGTGGCACTGCCCTCACTCCCAGCTAGCACCATGCCCACATGCCAGGCTGTGAAGTGGTGGATTTAGGAGGTTTTTGGAGGTGGTAGGGGAGTTATTTATAAGCTCCTTCAGCCTTTATTTGATTGTTCAATTGCCTGGCAACCAAATCAGCTGCTGCTAGGCCCCACCTGACTGAGAAGGGGTAAAAATAGATAGAACAGCTGAGGGACTGGGAGAGGCAGAAGGGGCAGCTGGGCAGGGTGTGGGGACACCTCCAGAACCAATGACTTGCTCAAGGCAAGAAGCCACTTTACCTGGAAGGGGAGAACTTTTTCAGAGTGGGACCTCCTTAGGCCAATGGTGTCCATGCCTAGGACGAGCCCTTCCCTTCCTAGGGTCACAGGGCAGCAGCTGGCAGTGTTCCTGGATGTTTGGCCCTGGCTTCCCCTCCTGGGGCCAGACACCCTCTTTTGGCTGGGTCAGGGGAGAGGTCAAGAGGACGTTCCTGAGCTATGTTCACCTTCTCCAGTGCTTAGCATTGGTGTGAGCCCTGGCTAGTACCAGAGCCAAGGTCAATATTGAATGGGACAAGGCTTGGGAGTGGTTGCCCATCAGGCCAGGGCAGAATAAATGATGCATGCAAGGCTAGGGGAGGGAGGAAACAGATGGGGCACTGGTCCGTGTGTGTGTGTGTGTGTGTGTGTGTGTGTGTGTGTGTATCTGTGGAGAACTGTGTGTGGGTCCTTGGGCATGTCCATGTGTGGTTGTCGTGTGCCTGGTTGGGTCTCACGGTCTACCCCAGGGTTGTAACCATCTGGAGATCCAGCCAGGAGGTAACTGTTTCTGTCCTCTTTCCCTGATCCCTCCCACCCCAGATCGGAGCCTACAGCTGAGCCCTTGGGAGAGCAGCATAGTGGACCGACTGATGACGCCTACACTGTCCTTCCTGGCCCGGAGCAGAAGTGCTGTGACCCTGCCGGGCAATGGCAAGGACCAGGGTAGGGGGGCATGCTGTAGCCCCCTGGGAGGGAGGAGAGCTGGGAAGCAACAAAGACTCAAGGTGGGGCAAACCTGAGACCTGGCCATCCAAATGGCAGGATATGAAGTTAGCAGGCATAGGTGTTAGGGAAGCCCCGTCCTGGGGGCAAATGGGGCATAATATATCTCTAGTATCTCTCAATCAGGCCCTTATATCCAAGTTAAGTAAGATTATTACTATTTTATATCTGATGAAACTGAGACCCAGAGAGGTGATGACTGGTCTAAAGATGCATGGCCAGTAAAGATCAGAGCTAGTGAACATGGGTCTCTTAACTTCGAGGTCAGAGTTTTTTTGAGGGTCACCGTATCCTCTCTCCTGAATCCAGTATGTTCCTCTCTAGTGGTCCCCATGTGCCCTCGCTCTGCCTCAGCCAGCCCCCTGACCCCCTGCAGCACCCCTCGGAGCCTCCACCGATGTGCGGCTGCTGAACGCAGGAAGACAGCAGGTGGCAGCCCTGCCACCCCTCGTCGTCGGCCTGAAGCCTCCCCAGTGAGTGCCATTCTGACTTCTGATCTGCCCGGGGATGCAGGCTGGGGTCATCGAGTGACTAGAGGTGGGGGTAAGGAGTGGAGCCATTGCTGACTGATGGACTTTTTCATGGGGGTTCCCACCCTGGGCTTTCCAGGCACAAAAGAAAAAGGACAAGAAGGATAAAGACCGAGAGAATGAGAAAGAGAAGAATGCCCTGGCACGGGAGCGAAGCCTCAAAAAACGCCAGTCTCTGCCTGCTCCTCGAACCCGTCTCTTGCCTGCCACAGAACTCAGGTGTGTGGCACCTGCTCTGGGTGGGACAGAGGGGATAAGAAGGACCTGGGACTCGATTTAGGAAAACCAGCCATTCTAAGGTGTCACTCTTCTTCCCACAGCCCCAAATCGAAGACTCGACCCTCATCTCCCTCCACACCTCGGCACCGGCCAGCCTCCCCGTGCCCCAGTCCAGGCCCAGGACCTAACCTGCCCCCCAAGCCTCCTTCCCCACGAGGCACCACAGGCACTCCCAAGGGGCGGGTCCGGAGAAAGGAAGAGACTCCAGAGAGCCCTGGCCAGGCTGGGCGAGAAGAGAAGAATAAAGAAAAAGTCAGGGAGGAAGAGAAACTTCCGGCTGCTGCAGCATCACCATCGCCAGCTGCCCAGCTGCCAGCCAAGGAGATGCCCAGAGCAGAGCCAGCAAGGACTCCTGGGGAGCCACCCTCAGGTGGGCAAAGGGCTCTTCAGGGAACCCCGAGGTAGAAGAGGAAGATCAGACCCTGTCTAGGGGGAACCAGCCTCTGGTCTAAGGAGGAGATTTGTGACCTCTGCTTTCAGGGAGTGCCGGGTCCAGTAGGCGATACTGATGGCCCTGCTCTTAGAATTCAAGGTCTGAGAGGGAGACAGGACAGCAGTTGGGTTCCTGTCCAATGCTACCCCCAGGTCTCTGTTCTCCATGTTAATGGGATGTGGGGAAGGTGGTGGATAACCCTATTTCCATCTGGTTTGGGGGGCTTTAGGATCTGGCATGGGGATGGATGGGAGTTGGCAGAGGCAGAAAAGATGTCTTAGATCAGGAAACAACCTGCGCGCTCCGTGTTAGTGGGAGCATCTAGACTTGCCTGAGTGGTACAAATAGAACCCAGGGTGAGTACCAAGGCACGTGCTCCTGACAGCTGGGTCTGGGGTTCCCTCCAGGTACTACCATCCCAGCTTTGCCCTCAGCCCCAACTCCCCCTCCAGTCTCTGGCAAACCCACGGCTGGTACCACGGACCCAGAAGAGGCCACTCGACTGCTGGCTGAGAAACGGCGCCAAGCCCGAGAGCAGCGAGAGCGAGAGGAGCAAGAGCGGCGGGAGCAGGCAGAACGGGACAAGTGAGTGTGAAAGCAGAGGCTTATGCTAGGGCTTCCCTTGGGGAAGGAACGGGGAGCATGAAGGTCCAGGACTGCCTGGGGCGGGACATAGATACCCTTATAGCCCCTCCCCCATAAGGGCAGAATACCTTTGGCACTACCACATTTCCCTCCCTCATCCTCAGCCACTCAGTCCTCTAAAGACTGTTCAAACACAGTCACTTGCCCTTATCAGAGTCTGACAAAATTTGCCCACACATACTTTATGGTCTCATGGCCTTCTGGATGCTGAAGGTGGGGGGAGGTGCAGAGAAAGCTCAGGCTGAACTGAGAAGTGGGTCTTTAGTGATGACTTCAGGGCTCTATGCCTGGCCCCATTTTGCTCAATATCTTTATCAATGATTTTTTACGAAGGTATAAATGTCTGCAAATTTGATCAACATGTTAACCCAAATGTATAAGGGATGACTACTATACCTTATGATGGTTCCCCCCCAAAATAGTGACAGGCTAAAAGGATGAACCAGATCTGTTAAGATGAAATTAATTGGAATAAATGTAAAGTCCAACATATGGGTTTAAAAAATTAATAGTATTCATTCAGACTAGTGAGGCATGGACTGTTCAAGCTAGTTCATGCGAATGAACTGGGTCGGGGGGGGGGGTCTTAGTGGACTGCAAGCTTAAGATAGGTTGGTAGTCACACACAGAAAGGCTAATACAATCTTAGGCTGCTTTAATAGCACCATCATGTCCACAATGAAACAAGAGACAATCCAGTTGTCCTATGCCTGGTAGGAATACTCCATTTTAAGAACATTGAAAGACTCACCAGAAGAGCTGCACAAGGGTGTCCTTGTGGCTTGGAACTGACCTTCAGGTGGTCATGGCTATTTCAGCAGAGTGAAAGCCCTCTTAGCTCCTATGAATCTGGAGAGGCCTTGAGTGTGGTCTAGGGACAGATTATGTCTAGCTTATCATTTGGGCATCAGGACAGCATGGTCCAGTGAAAAGAGTGCTAGTTCTGGAGACAGAAGACCTGGGTTCAAATCCAGCCTTTGACATTTGCCACTTATTATCCCCATAAGATCTTTGGCAAGTCACAAACTCCCTGGTCATCAGTTTCTTCATCCATAAAATAGGGGTGGAGTTGGATTGGATAGCCTCTGAAATCCCTTCCTATTGTCTTATGACTAGCCCAGCTGAATATACCAGCAGGGCTGGTATATCCTCTAGAGGATAACTTCTTTGACCATGGGAGACTCAAGAAGCAAAAATTCAAAGTGACCATCAGTCTTATCAGTCCTGCTCCCACAATACTGACAACAGTGATGGAAAACAGGTGACCAAGGACAGCAAGGATGTGCAACATTAATTTACCTGTTGGTACCGATGCCCTGCTAGAAGAATTAAACCACAAGTGAACTGACGTTTTTGCTGCTAATGAAGGCATGAAGCAAAAGTTTCAGCTAAATGGCAGGCTAGCTCACAAGCTTTCCTTGGAGAGGAGAGGGTAATAAAGGAGATGTGGCTGCTACCGTTTCTACATTGCACCCAAGGTCAACAAGAAAATCCTCCCATGAGGCATTTGGTCACCTTACCTTACAGCAGTCGTGATGAACACGGGCAAAGGGAACACCATGAGGCTTATGTGTCAATGTCTATAACTTGTGTGTCAACACCTGTAGTTTGCCAAGGATGAAATACAGAAGTTCGAGGAAGACCTTAACAGGACCCTCCAAACTAAGACCTTGATGTTTGATAATTTCAAGGCAAAGATGGAAAGGGAGAAGGCAGTGAATAATACATTGAACAGCATGGTTCCTAAATAAGAATGAAAGAGACCAGAGGGAAGTGGATGATTCAGAGGCCACATGCCTGTAAATAATACATGTTTTCCTCAAGACATGGACGTGGTGCATACCAAACAGCATTACTGAAAAAAGAAAAAGAAACAAGGAAAGAAAACAGTAAATTAATTATATCCTAACAGATAGGAGGTTACTGTTTATCAGTGTGGAAATAATAATAGCTAACATTGATATAGTGCTTATTGTGTGTCAGACACTGTGCTAAGCATTTTACAATTATTATCTCATTTATCTTCACAACAACCGTGAGAGATAAATGCTTTTATTATCCCCACTTTACAGATAGGGAAACTGAGGCAAACAAGTTAAATGACTTACTTAGTGTTAGCTAAGCTAGTAAGTGTCGAGGCTAAATTTGAATTCCAATCTTCCCAGGTCCATGCCCAGTACTCTATCCACTGCTCCGCCTCCTGCCCCAAATTATTTCAGAATCTGTTGTCTTTGTGAAGTCAGATCATTAAATGCAAAGAGCAAATGTCAAAATTAATATTGAATTAGAAGAATAAGAAGGTGCTGCTTGCAATTACAACACCTCCAATGGGACCTTTTCAAAATAAACACTTGACCCAGAACAATGGAAAAGGATAAAATCAAAGATACTGATTCTGATTATTGCCATCTATCTCTTAGTGAAATTTAACCTATGGAAATTAATTGCCAGAAAGTGGAGAGTAAAAGAACCCAGAAAATACCCCAGGCAGCAAACCCTCCTTCAGCATGGAGGGATAAATGGCAGCCAGTGAGAACAGTTTAGAAACACAATAAAAGCATTACCGAGGACAGATGATTTATCCTTTTAAAAAATGGAATCTTATTGATGCTTTTTCCTGTTTACATGAAAGTCAATTCTGGATAGACCCTTCTTCCCATTCCATGAACCTTCCCTTGTAACAACAGCAAAACACAGGTAAGAAGAAGCAGCCAACATATCAAGCACGTCTGTATTGGAACATCTCGCACCCATTTAGGATGATAGAAGATTTTGAGTCATTGTCTTCTCATCAGACAAACTTGCAAAATTCTTGGTATGAAGCCCAACTAAAAGCACTTATAAGAAACCGAAAGGAAGGTAATGAAAAAGAATGACATTTCAAGAGGGATATATTCAAATTATCAGTAACAGTGGAAATGACAAGTTTGAACTTGAACAACTCAGTACCCATGGTGATATGTAAGGAAGTAGCAATGCCATTCAAGAAACTTAAGTTTGGAAAAGAAGCAGCCAAGGAGGAAAACTGCGCTGAACATGATACAAGTGTGAAGGTACTCAGGGACTGATTCTCAAGATGTTTCAGAGGGGAATATTCAAAAAGACTGCATAAACACTAGGATGGCATTATATAGCACCTAGGCCCTCAAAACCCACACACACATGCTCCTTCTAAAAGCTTTCATTTGATTCATGGCAGGGTAGGCTTGGCATCCACTCAAAGCTGATAGTTTGGGAGGCAGTATGATACAGTAGAGAGAATGTTGGCTTTGCGGTCAATAGGACCCAGGTTCCGTTCCTAGCTGTTTGACCTTTGGCAAGTCTTAACCTCTGGGCCTCAGTTTCTCATCCAATCCCAACAAGAGGGTTGGAATAGGTTGCCTCTGAAATCCCTTCCAGCTCTAAAGCTATGATCCTAAAATCATAAGAGATTTGAAAAGGTATCTTTTACCTCCACACACCCATCTGCAGAGGTGGAGGACTATGGGTACAGAACACAGCTCAAAAAAGATCTGAAAAGGTAACTTCCATTCCCACACACCTATCTGAAGAGGTGGGGGACTATGGGTGGGGAATACAGCACATGTCAGGTCCAGCCCCTACCATCTTTTACTCTCGCCCCCTTCTTTAGACTGGTATTTCTTATATATGACCTCATACTGCAGTGATACCAATTTATTTGAATTAGAAGACGTTATGATATCCAGAAGACTCAAATGACAAACAGTATAAGATACATCAAACATGGTCACCTCCTAAGAGACCTCCTTCCAGGCTCGCAACTCCCAGCCTTTCAAATGACTAAGGATTTGAGTCCTTGGGTCTTTGGCAAAGCTATTGTATTAGAGTCACTCATGCTATATGGGACCAGGAGCAAGTATCAAAGAACTTTCCACAGATGAACACAGGTAGTGTGTCCTGATGTGATGTTTGTCACCATTGCTGATAACTACCAGAATGCTGAGAGATCCAGGGTCTTCCATCACTGTTAATAGGACTGTGTCAAGTCCTAAGCCAGGTGTTGAGGAGCAATGAAACCTTCCAAAGTAGAATACCCAGCATATGGATTTAGCAAGAAGGGAGGAGAGATCTCAACTGCCTCAAAGCTTCTGATGGACTCAGTGATATAGATAAATATATCAATATAGAGAGATATAGCTATATATAAATATGTAGAGAGAGACATAGAGATATATCTACACACACACACATACATACATACATATATATCGCACTGTTTTTCACACATGCTTCTGCTCATCTTCTTCCTAGGGGTCTTTTCTACCCATACCCTATCAAAACTATCCCAATGCTTTGAATAGTCTCTTGGAATTGTAGCCAATCTAATAGCATTGAGTTGTTTTTTTTTTTTAATTTTTAAACAACCTAGAAGATATTGGTAACTTTTGTTCCATATGTATACTTTCTGATCCTTAAACAGTGTTTATGGGTCTATGTATGAAGGAAGGGTATCCTTGATGAAAATATGAGAAGGGAATAGACAACCTTTCAGAGATGATTCTCTACAGCTGGCCACATCTTCCCAATGATTTGACTGAATCATAAAGAATATAATATTACATCATGTTCATTATTTTATTAAAAACAAGATTTGACTCAATAGAGAAAAATCTCCTCATAAAGATGGTCTGCCAGCTAGATGTCTTTTATGCATGTGTGAGGTGGTACGGTGAATGGAGCACTGGGCTTCAAATCAGAGCCTCAGACACTTACCTGACCCTTGGCAAATCACTTAACCCTGTTTGCCTCAGTTCCTCATCTGTAAAAATGAACTGGAGAAGGAAATGACAAATCACTCCAATATCTTTGCCAAGAAAATCCCAAAATGGGGTCACAGAGAGTTGGACGTGACTGAACAACAACAAAGTGCCTACTTTGTTCAATGATCCTCTGACCCTCCCTGCTGACATCACATATCTAACGCCGTATTGACAAACTTTAATCTCACCTATCAAATGATTCACAGGATGCTGAAGAGACTTGGAGCCAGTCTTATTGGGAGAGGAACAAGAGATACTTAGCTTGGAGAAGAAAGGACTGAGGGGGTACAGAGTAGCTGTCACCAAGGGGCTGAAGGGTTGTCATGTAAATGAGGGATTCTGCTTGATAGCAGAGGACAGAACTAGAAGCAGTGGGAGGCAGGGCTGAGAGGTCAGTTTGGCCCAATATGAGAGGACGGGAGAAGCCAGTAATAGCTGTCCAGAAGTGTCATGGACTGTTTCTGGAAGTAGTTGTGAGTTCCCCATCGTTGGAGATCTTCAAGCAGATCCTGGTTGATGATTTGTGAGGGGTTCTGAGATTCTTGTATGGTGTATCGACCTCTGGGGCACACTCCCTTTTCATAAAGTAAGGTCTTCCAAAGCGGGAGGGGGAAAGCTAGGCACTGAATTCCCAGGCGTCCTGTCCTCCCACAGGAGACTGAGAGAGGAGCAGCTGGCCCGAGAAGCCGAGGCCAGGGCTGAGCGGGAAGCGGCAGCCCGGCGGCGGGAGGAGGAGAGGCAACAGCGGGAAGAGCAGGAGGCCCGGGAGAAGGCCCAGGCCGAGCTGGAGGAGCAGGAGAGGCTGCAGAAGCAGGTGCGAGGGCAGTGTGCTTGGCGTCCGGCTGAGGGCTCGGTCAAGGTTGAAGGGAGAGGGAAGCAACAGCTGCTGGAACTGTGGCAGAGGATAGAGGCATGGCCAGGGGTGGAAGCCCCTGCGCCCAGCCTTCACCGGGGCTACCTTTGGCAGAAGGAGGAGGCTGAAGCGAGGTCCCGGGAAGAGGCGGAGAGGCAGCGTCTAGAACGAGAGAAACACTTTCAACGGGAGGAGCAGGAACGGCTGGAGAGAAAGAAGGTGTGGATATATTAGGGAGGAGGAGCAGGGTCAGTTACTGGAAGCTGGTGGGGGAGCTGCCCCTCCTCCCATGCGGGCGGGGGGGGGGTGTCCGACTGAGGGCTCGTTTATTGTGACTGGAGCGTTGAACCCAGACCCAGGGTTCAAATCCTGCCTCTGGTACTCTCACTAGCTGTAGGAGCTTGTCATGTCACAGTGACCACAGTGAGTCTCGGTTTTCTGAGCTGTAAAATGGGGATGATAATACAGTAATCCCTGTGGTATTAGCCTCACAGGGTTGGTACAAGGCTCAAATGTGACAAGGTGTATTGAGGGCTTTTCAAATCTTAAAAGGCTGTGTAAATGTCTGCTCTTTGTTATTGTCATTATTCATATTAATTCGTCCATGTTTCCTTGCACTGCAGCGGCTAGAGGAAATTATGAAGAGGACTCGAAAATCTGAGGCTGCTGAGTCCAAGGTCTGGATCCCCAGATGGGTGTGGGATAGGGTATCCTTAGGGCCTGTGGGAGGGGGTGGGGCTGACTTTCTGAAGGGAGGGGGCTTCCTGTGGAGCTGAGGGTGTTGTCTGGGTCCCTCACCATTCTGACCCACCCCCTTTCCCCCACCCAACTAGAAGGTGGATAGGAAGATTCTCAATGGGAAGGAGGCCAAAGCAGACCACTCCAGCCCAGGTACTGGGGGCCCTCCCCGTGGGTGGGGAGTGCTGGGCAGGGAACCAGGTGAGGTGGGGGAGGGCTCAGGGACTTCTTCCCATACTGAGGCTCCCTGCCCACTGAATCTTCCCCCTCTCCATTGAAGTCCTTCCCCAACTGAATCTTCCCCTCATCTGACCCGTTTTCTTCTTTCCCCACTAAATTTCCTCCCCTCCATTAATGACCTTCTCCAGCTAAGTCCTCCTCTCATTAAACTTCTTTCCTTTCCACTGAACTCTTTCCCCTTCCTTTGCTGAAGGGACCTTCCATTGAGGCCCCTCCCCCCTTTGGGGATTCTTCCTTGCAGAGCCTGAGAAGGTGTCTGAGCCCTTGGCCAAGGGCCTGGAAAAGGAGATTCTGCCAAGAGAGGGACAGCCTCCTCAGGAGCCTCAGTGGAGGTACATGGCCCTTGAATTAGAGCTCCCGTCCCCCATCCCCCGTCCCCCCGTCCACTAGAGAGGGAAGGGAGCAGAGGGAAGGTGAACAAGACTCCTTCTCGCTGCTCCGGGGTTACTAGCTCCTTGGGGAGAGTCAGTTAGAGGTTTGTGTAGAGGCATCCAGGATACTTCAGGGTTGGAGGGGGACACCCTTGAGGGTCAAGGAATCAGGAGTCCGAATGCTTCCCGCTCTGCACCTACAGCATGCAGGGGAAAGAGGCAGGGCCACTGGTGAATGGACTGCAACCAGCTGCTGTGCACCAAGAGAATGGCTTCACCCCCAAGGGGACCCCTGGAGAAAAGGGGAGTCCCCTCAGCAGGACTGGGGAGTCTCTGCTGCCTTTTGCGGAAGCTGAGGCCTTCCTCAAGAAAACTGTGGTGCAGCCTCCCCAGGTCACAGGTACTGGCTGCATCCTTGCTCCCCTACCATCCCATTGCCTTCTTAGCCCTCTCCCATGAATTCCTACCTGTCCCCATGACAGGCCCCTCTCCGTTCATCCTCGCCTTCTCCCTGACCCAAGAAGCCTCCCTTAGCCCTGTTCTCCAGAATCTTTCCTGGCCTCCCCCTGAATTTTACTTAGACTTCCCTCCTGAAACCCTCACCCTTCCTTGATAGATCCTTTCTATCCCTCCTGTCTTCTTACCATATCCTTCCTGTAGCTCTCCTCTCTGAATAATTCTCTATCCCTGGCCCACTTCACCTCCCCCAATTTCCTCCTCCTCAAGAGCCCCTCCCTTCTTCCTCCAGCTCCTCCAGATCCCACCCCACTGGCCCAGACTCAGTATTCCTTTCCCCAGTACCGTCCCACCCCTAGCTGTATCCCAGAATGCTCTTCCAAGCTTGTTCTGTATGATTCAAATGTTGCCAGATGTCCCTGTGGCTTACATCCTCTCTCTTCTGTCCCCAGAAGTCCTCTAAAAGCCTGCCCCCAGTTCCAGAGCACTGCACTATGCCTCTGTCCTCAAGCTAGGGCATCCCAGTGCCCCCCACCCCAGGAGTGCCACAGACCCTCCAGGGCTTTCCCCCTGGAAAAGGAAAGAGAGAAAGAAGGGAACAAAAGACAAGAAAACTGCCGGGGCTTGGGCGAGGAGCAAAGATGTGAGGGGTGAGGGGTCTCCTGGGTTCCCAGGGGTGTCCTGTGTGTTGTTTTTAATCTGCACCTTATAAGACTGATGGTGTCCCTGGCCTCAGCTGGAGCCAGGCCCTGCCTTCCACACCCCTCCCTCTCTCACACATCCTCACACCCCTGCCGCTGACTGGGTCTCACTTGTAATATTTCACTTTTACTCTTGGAAGTGACCTTCTGGGTACAATGTCTGTGAATAATGTATATAGCATGCCCCCCCCTCATCCCTGGGCCCATGGCTTCACCCCCAGGGGCCGGGCCAGCCCAGGGCTCCACAGGGGTTTTTCTCTATTTAAGGGTAACCAAAGGGCCTCCCCCAGGCTCTTACAATGAGGGAGTAGCCCCAAGAGGGGTGGAATGGGGATATTGGGAACTCAGGGGAGCCTGTACCCACACCCGCCACCTCGGTGTCAGTGTTACAGCATATGAACAAACTTATCCGGAAATAAAGCCAGATTCCTGCCAACTTTGCTTCAGCTTTCTAGGGGTGGGGATGGGGAGGAGAAGGGACACCTGGATTCTGGAACTTACTCTTCAGTGGCCAGGGTCCCTGGGTAATGGCACTGTTGGGATGGGGATAGGGGGTGGGGCAGAGAACTCTACAGTTGCAACAAGCATCTGTCCTCTAGAGATTAACTCCCCTCCTTTTCCCTCCTGCCTGACTAGCACCTGCCTCAGCCTTCCCTGAGAAGTACATTGTCTGGATAGCTTCCAGGCCCACCCATTAATATCATCTAGCCTTCCTCCCTCTGTCCCCTTGCCCGGACCCTGGTCCACGAGGAGCCTGGAGTCTTCAGATGAGAAGGGACAATTCAGCAGCAGGTGGCAATGTGTAACTGTCAGAACAGCAGGGCAGAACTGGGGGTGTGGGGTGGGGTGGAAACGGGGTCTGATAGCCCAAGTGAGTGGATCCATACTTTCTCTCCCCTCCCTCACCCTCCCCAAGAGCGTATGTCTGATGGAGGGAAGGGGGTGGCAACGGATCAAGAACTCTCTATCCCTTCCCCACCATGTACACACACAAGCTAAGGATTGGGGAAAAGGGAATGTTGGGGTTCATCTTCCCTTCCCCCAACTCTCCTCCCCTGGAAACCTTCCCCAAAGTGTCCCAGTTCTCTAGAGATCTGGTTTCCCAGCTGTCCTTCTACAACACCCCCTTTCCCCCAGCTCTGCTTCTTGACCCGCTCAGCTGTTCCCTTCCGTCAACAAGTTTATCTCTGGGACTTCAGGCAGGCAGGATTCTCTATCTCTACCGAACTTTCTTTGAAAGACCCATAGTGTCTAACTTTTAAATTCATGTATCTGGAATGCCCTCCATGTACAAATATTGGGCTACCTCAGCCCTACTTCCAAATGTAGTATTTGGCTGAGAATGTTTTCTCATCCTACTCCCACCCCATCCTAGTCCTAGAAAAGGGGTTATTTTTACTTTCTAACCCTGTTCTCCCCTATGGCCAAAGACACATGTTTGCAAGATGGCTTGTTAAGATCAGGGTCAGGGCCTAGGTCCCTGCAGAGCTGGGACAACACATATATGTGTGTTGGCAAGGTTTGAAAATTGTAACCCTTGATATATTACTCTACATTACTCTCCATTGGAGGCTTTAAGCTGTTACTGTAACCTGACCTGTTACTGTAACCTAAATTTTATACCCATGGGCTTTAGAGAATTAAGTTCAGCAAATAGTGATTAAACCCAGCCTATGGAAAAAGACCTGAGTTAGGGTTCTAGAGGTAGCCTTACTTAGTAGGTAAATCACCAGACTTAGGCACACCTGGGTTCAAGTCTTGCCTCAGAAGCTTATTAGCTATGTGACCGAGGGAAGGTCGTTAACTTCAACTTTCAGTTTCACCATTTGCCCAATAACATCCACTTCCTGTAATAGTTGTGATAACCAAATGAAATAAGCTGTATTAGTAATAATAGCTTGCATTTACATAGTGCTCCAAGGTTTTCCAAAGCAGTTTTCTCTATAGCATTTAAAACTTCTAAAAATTGTTTTCTGTCAATGAAAATTCACCTTCCCCACCATATTGAAAAAAAAGGAAAAACAAAACCCCAGCGTTACAAACATTAATAGTCAAGTAAAATAAATTTCTCCAATGACTGTTCCTCAACCCTGCCTCCCCAAAATGCTGCAATCTGCACCTTGAATCTGTCACCTCTTTGGCAGGAGATGGGCAGGGCAGTACATTTGATCTTGAATCCTCTGGAATGCTGGTTGGCCACTGCATTGATGAGCTTGTTCTGGTTACACAGACTGCTGAATCCAGGTCATTGGCCATACTGGCACAACCAGGCCTTGGGACAGATATGAGAGGTGGTCACTCAGGGCACAATATGCAGGGGAACAACTCCAAATGTTGTTTCTAAAATTGCACGTGTTCGATGCCAGAAAATTCTATTCTCTACTTGTTTGGAGCACTTTTCCCATCTTTAAAAGTTGCTTGTCTTTACAGTGTTGTTTTTGTATAAATTATTCTATTTCTGCTCAATTTTCTCTGCATCAGTTCATACAAGGTCTCCCAGGTGTAGCTCTTTCAAAAGTTCTATATAAATGTCAACTTTATTCTAAAAAAAAAAAAAAGGTAAAAAAAGACAATTTCTGCCCAAAGGAACATATGGTTTTCTAGAGGAAATAATAACTGAATATGGAGTTATGATCTTGTGGATTTCAATATTCCCTCTAACTGGAAAGATCATAATTTATCCACACCTCCTATTGTTCTTGTCCTGCCACAAATCTTCCATGAAAGATCTATCCAATGTGCTCAATGCCCCACGGCTCCCAGTATAGCTGTCAGGTTCTCTATCATTCCCCAGTCTCCATTTATGACCAGCTCACCTCTAATTTATGCTTCCTTGGTGGTCTTTTTTCTCTTATACCACTCCTTGGGCATAAATCTCAATCTGCTGCCGACTTTTTTTCCCCTTTAAATAACCAAAATCTATTTTTTTTCTCCTTCCCTTCTCTCCACCCATTAGGAGGAAAAAAGGAAAAATAAAACCTTAGCAATAAATATCAAGCAAAACAAATCCTCTTATTGGCCACATTCAATGATATGTTGCAATAAATATATGTTGCAATCTGCACCCTGAGTCCATCCCTTCTCTGTCAGGAGATGGTGTATTGCATACTTCATCACAAGTCCTCTGGAATCATGGTTGGTCATTCAAAGTGTTTTTTTTTTGTTTGTTTTTTTATGATGTAACTCACTGGCAGTTCTGCTTGGTTTTGGCTCCACAGAACATCAGGCCTCCCCTGGTATAGAGCTGATCACCTAAAATCCCATCACTGTGCTAATTGGCTCAGGTTTTAATACTCAGCATCTTTTTTTTTTTAAAACTCAGCATCTTCTTAACTCCCTCAGTTGCCTCTCCCCTCTGATTGGAGGGCTAGAAGGTGGAGCAGTAAACTCCTACCTTATCGAGGGCTCATAACTTTCCGGGTTACTTTTCATTTTCCACCGACAACTCTGCTTGGTATCTGCTGCAATGAACACCATGCCCGGATGACCACTGGCCCCTTCTCAGCTTCGTTTTGTGTCTTGTCTTCCGCCATTAGATTGTAAGCTCCTTGAGGACAAGAACTGTTGGGTTTTTTTTTTCTTATTTGTATCCATTGAGCACAGTGCCTGGCACACAGTAAGTGCTTAATAAATGTTTAGGAAATTGAATTGAATTATCATATAAGTTGTTTTACTAGTTCTGCTTACTTCACTGTTAGGCTAACTCCTTACATCTATCATCATGCTTCTCTCTGTTAGAACTTACATTCTAATCAGGGAGATGATACTGAACTCATTATCTCCCCCCTCCCACCACACACGCGCACACACACACACACACACACACCACAAAAAGCTCTCCCTCTGCCAAACTTCCTTGTTACTGTTGAGGGTACAACATCCTCTCACCCAAGCTTAAAATCTGGATGTCATCTTTGAGTCCTCACCCTCTTTCATCCCTCATATCCAATCTGTTGTTAAGACTGCTCAGTTCTGCTTTTGTAACATCTTTTGCGTATACCTCCTTTTTTCCTCTGATAACTGCCACTATCCTGGTATGGGTCCTCATCACCTCACAGCTTGACAGCTCCAATAGCCTGCTGGTTGGTTTGACTGCCATAAGTCTCTCTCCACTACAATTCATCCTCCACTTGGCTGTCAAAGTGTTCTTTCTAAAGAGCAGGTCAGTATCAGATTGGCTAATATGACAGAAAAGGAAAATGATGGGTATTGGAGAGGATATGGGAAAACTGGAACACTAATGCATTGTTGGTGGAGTTGTGAACTGATTCAACCATTCTGAAGAGCAATTTGAAATTATGCCGAAAGGGCTATAAAATTGTGCATACCCTTTGATCCAGCAATATTGCTACTAGGTATATATCTGAAAGAGATCATTAAAAAGGGAAAAGGACCCATATATACAAAAATATTTTTAGTAGCTCTTTTTGTGGTGGCAAAGAACTGGAAATTGAGGGGATACCCATCAATTAGGGAATGGTTGAACAAATTATGGTATATGAATGTAATGGAATACTACTGTGCTATAAGAAATGGTGAGCAGGGAAATTAAAAAAAAAAACCCTGGAAAGACTTAGATGAACTAATGCTGAGTGAAGTGAGCAGGACCAGGAGAACATTGTACACAGTAACAGCAACATTGTGCAATGATCAACTTTGATAGACTTGGCTCTTCTCAGCAATACAATGCTCTAAGACAACTCCAAAAGATTCATGATGGAAAATGCCATCCACATCCAGAGTAAGAACTATGGAGTCCAAATACGGATCAAAGAATATTATTTTCAACATTTTTTGTTGTTTTTTTCTTTCTCTTGGCTTTTTCCTTTTGTTCTAATTCTTCTTTCACAACATGACTATTGTAGAAATATGTTTAATATGATTGCACATGCATAACCTACATTATGTTGCTTGCCATCTTGGGGAGGGGAGAGGGGAGAGAGGAAGAAAAAGTTTGGAACCCAAAATCTTATAAAAGTGAATGTTGAAAACCACCTTTTCATGTAATTGAAAAAACTAAAATACTATTTAAAAAAGAAAAAAATAAAGTGCAGGGCAAATCATATCATCTCTCTCTCTCTGTGTCTCTCTCTCTCTCTCTCTCTCTCACACACACACACACACACACACACACACACACACACACACACAAATTCCACTGGCTCCCTATCTTTCCAAAGTGCAATATAAAACTCTGTTTGGCATTCAAAGTCCTTCATAACCTACCTCTCCTCACCTTTCCAATCTTCTTATACCTTCCCTCCACCCCCAACCTCTATCCCACTTCCACCCCAAGGAATTCCATCTCTCCCCTCTGGGCATTTTCACTGTCTGTCCCTCGTGCATGGAATGTTCTTCATGCTCATCTTTGCCTCCTGGCTTCCATAAATTCACAGTTAAAATCCTACCTTCTATAAAACGCTTTTCCTGGTCTCTCTTAATGTTAGTGCCTTCCCTCTGTCGATTATTTCCAATTTCTCCTGAATAGAGCTTGCTTGTACATAGTCATTTACATATTGTCTCCATCAGATTGTGAGCTCTTTGGATGGACTTTTGCTTTTCTTGATATTCTTAATATTCCCAGTACTTGGTACATGGGAGGCCCTCAATAAATGTTGCTGATAATATGTATCTGTTAGGTGCTTACTATGTACCAGGCACTGTTCTAAGCACAGGGGATACAAAGGAAAATGTGAAATCATCCTTGTTATCAGAGAACTTACATTCTAACTATGAAGACAATGCATATATATGTATGTGTGTATGTATGTATATATGTATGTATGTGTATATATATATATATACACATATATATATATATATGGGGCAGCTAAGTGGCTCAGTGGATAGAGTGCTGGGCCTAGAGTCAGGAAGACTCAGCTTCCCCTGTTCCAATGACCTCAGATACTAGCCGTGTGACCCTGGCCAAGTCATTTAACCCTGTTTGCCTCAGTTTGCTTATATGTAAAGTGAGCTAGAGAAGGAAAAGGCAAACCACTCCTGTATCTCTGCTAAGAAAACCCCAAACGAGGTCACAAGGAATTGGACATGACTGAACAACAAATGCCTCTTCATCACTTCTTGACAATTTCTAAACCAAGTTCCCCTCCCAACACTTCTAGCTTCATTTTGTCATATTCTACCCTTAAATGTAAGCTCATTGCTGTCTCCTCCTCCTCTTAGTATGTAAAGTCCTTGGTGGTGAGTGAACCATCTTTGCTTGTTTGTACCTGTACCCTCAGCACTTAAGACAGCTCCTGGCACATAGTGAATACCTAACAAATGCTTTATCAGTCATTCCCATTCATCCGAGGCAAGGGGGGCAGGAGATAGATGATGAACCAAACAGAGACATTTGAGAAACAGCTATCAGACAAGGAGGGGAACAAACCAGGAGGAAAAAAAGTCAGGTTGAAGCCCATGATTTTGTCTTCTTAGCATCATGCCAGATGAATTAATGGTTAGGATCCACAGTCTGTATCTCTTGATAGATATAATCCTCTCCCCCCATGATAACTATTGCTCATGTTTCTTACTACCTTATTTACTACCTTACTTACTCCCCCAGAGTACAATAGTTTCTCTATCCTATAGCAACTATGTCTTCTATTTCGTTGTAGCCAGTACCAAGTAAGCTTCTTAAAGGTAGGAACTATTATTTTAAAATCTTTCTATCTTGGGGCAGCTAGGTAGTGCAGTGAGTAGATCACCGGTCTTGGAGTCAGGAGGACCTGAGTTCAAATCCAACCTCAGACACTGGACATATGTGCTAGCTGTGTGACCTGGGGCAAGTCACTTAACCCTAATTTCCCTGCTAAAAAAACAAACAACAAAAAAAACTTTCTATCTCTAATACCTTGTACAGTACTTTTAATACTCTAGGTACCAATGGTTGTGGAATTAAGTTGAATCTGCTATGTTTCAAATAGCATTAATTGTTTACATAGTGGGAAGGCCTTTGATCTTGGAGTCAGGTGACCTCATCAACTCATTATGTGACCTAGGACAAATCACACTTCCCATCTCTGGACTTCAGTTTTCTAATCTATAAAATGAGAGAGTGTAGAGGTCCAGCTCTGAGAAAGTCCATTCTAGGATAAGATACAGGCCAGAGGCCTGTTCTTGCCCTTGGGCTGATAACTTGGCTCATACATGTGCTGCTCAGGATGAAGGCTTGTCAGACCTCCTCGATATCACACATGCTCTCTCAAAAACCCCCAGGGCACACGCATGCTAAATGCTACCTGTGGGCTATTAACACAATATTGTTTACAGCAAAAGGGGAACAAAAGCATGAGGAGGTCATGCATTATGCAAATGCCTTGCACATGGAGTTGTTGATTCTGCTTGCCTAAAAGGTACGTAAGCCCTGTCCCTCAGTTAAATAAACAGAACTGTTCTTTACTCTTTTGCCTGGCCGTGTTTTTCTTTTAACTCTCCATGGCATCTCGGGCCATTTGGCACCATAGCCGCTGGCGGCAAGAGAATATGCATAATAATTACTAGGGACCCTTCAAGACTGACATACTTCCCATAGCCAATCTAAACATTGCAAAAATCTGAAAATACATGCAATTGCTCACACCCATGGACCTCTCACCCCTTCAAAGGAGTGGGAAGGAAGTGTTTCCTTCTATCTCTTCTTTGGGGCCATGTTTGCTCTTTGTAATTTTGCAACACTTTATTATTTTGTGGTAATTGTTCCTTCCACTGATGTTGTACTCGTTGCATAGGCATTGTTTTCTTAGCTTTGTTTACTTTACTTTGAATCAGCATACTTACATATCTGTTGATGATGATGATGGTGATGGTGTCAGCAGCAATACGGAAGTGAAACACTTTCTAAATATAGAGATCTAACACAAATCCAAATCATGAGGAAAGATTATATAGATATAGATAGATAGATAGATAGATATCTCAGTCGCAACACCCTCTCTGCTACTGGAATTTAATTGAAGATGTATTCCATGAACCTAGAGAAAATGAGTTGGCATCCTAATACTTTTGTTCAACTACAGGAAGCAGCTATTTTATTTATTTCAATAGTCCACAGAATATTAAATATAAAAGAATAATAGTAGCATGGTCACTTGAACTAGGACCACTTTATTAAAACTATCAAACAACATGAGGCTGTATTAGTAACAATAATAGCTCACATTAATATAGCACTCTAAGGTTTACAAAATGTTTTGTGTATTAATATTGCCTAGAACACCTCTAAAGCTCATATCGCTCATATCCTCTTCTCTTATGGCCACATCTTATGGTCTCATCTTCCTCTCCCTGGCTTTGGCTCCCAGTAAAATGACCCTAAGGGCAGTGTCATTTTTGGTAATAAGTCATAAAGAAGGCCCCAAGCATGCCATTACTATTAACAGCACACTTGCACCTGCTGTAGCTGGGAGCTCCCTTTTTTGGGGGGTGGGGGACAGCTACCAGGGTTCCAGATGTTAACTGATACTTGGGCATCTGCTTGTGAGGGGAGTGGAGAAGTGAGGGAGAAATAAATAAGGAAGCTAGAGGGGGCAGAGAGTGAATGGATGGTGAGGGAGGAAGGAAGGAATCAAGCAAGCATTTATTAAGTGCCTATGATTTGTACAACAACCCACAGATGTAGGTGCTATTATTATCCCCATTTCACTGTTGAGGAAACTGAGGCAAACAGAGGTTAAATGACTTGCTCGAGGTCACCCAGCTAGTATGTGTCTGAGAGAGAAGAGATCCTGTAGGTGGAGTGGGATGTGTGTTTAGGAGAGGGTTGCTTGCAAATCTTCAAGGACTCACTACCATTTAATCACATCTAGAGCCAGATCAGAAGTGGCTATAGAGAAGAGCTGGAGGGAGGGGGGTGGGTGGTAACAACATGGGAGTGGAGAGAGGGGAAGGGGAAGTCCCACTGTCAACAGTATAGGGACATCTCTAAGAGACAAAACTCCTGAGTCACAAATAGTCAAGTGGTCAGGGCCAGAACAAGTCATGGCCAGTAGCTACCAGCCAATCTTACCTAATAAAAGCCAGAGAACCCTGACCTATTCCTATTTTTAAATTTTTTTTCAATGATCAAGAATTTATTTTTACTCTTCCTCCCCTGGATAGGGATGAGAATCCTTGTAATAAATAGGCATAGTCACTTGAAAGTTATGATCAAAAAAGCGAAACCTTTCTTGATCCCTCTTAATTCTAGTGCCTCTCCTCAGTTGATTATCCCCAATTTAACCCATATATACCTGGTTTTTATATATTTGTTTGTATGTCATTTTTTCCATTAGAATGTAAGCTCTTTGAGAGCAGCCCCGCCCCCTTCTTTGAATCTCCAGCACTAAGCAAAGTGCCCGGTACACAATACACATTTAATAAATGTTTGTTGACTGACTAAAGAGGGAAAAAAACACAAATAAGCATAGTCAAACCAAACAAATTCCCATATTGGCCTGGTTCAACATTATGTGTCTCATTCTGCATATTAGCTCACTACCTCTCTATCCTGAGGTGGGTGACCTCAGCCTCATCATTAGTACTCTGGAATCCTAGTTGACTACGGCTCTGTTCTTTGACACTTGGCAAACAATCACCTTTATCAACTGCTGGGGGAAAGAGGAAAGAGGAGAATATTCTCTAGGGTTGACTCCTCCCTTTATCTTTGTCTGCCCTACTCCTTGGTGGCACAGCTGGAACAAGTTATGTCAAAGTCTATGTCTGAGAAAGAGGGAAGTGGGGATGGATGTGCCTGTGTTTCTCTCTGTGTATAAGATGCATGGTTCTGTGGTTTGAGTGTATGGTTGTGGGCTTCTGTAAGTGACTAGAAGACTGCGTCTGCATGACTGCATTGTAGTGTGTGTGTGTGTATTGGGGGGAGTTGTCTGTATAAGGAGTATATATACCTCTCTATGTTCAGGATGTGTGTATATGTGGTAGGTGTCTGTTGGAGAGCATCTGTGGGTTGGGATTGGTAGGATACTTCCTCTTGGTAGAAGGGGCTAAGGAGCCAACTCCCCTGAGAAATTGTAAAACATGAAACCCTCTTCTGTAAAATGGGGATCATCATAATACCCACCTCTTAGGGTTATTATGAGGATCAAATGAGTTAACATGTAAAGTGCTTTGCAGACTTTAAAATACTCTATAAAGGCTAGTTATTATTAAATTGATGGGAAGACAAGGCTAGCAGGTTATTTTCCTTCTTTAGCCAGCTAAGTGAGGCAATGGCTGTCATGCTATACCTCGAGTCAGAAAGTATTGAACTCATACATAGCCCCAACCACTAGTTGTGCAACCTTGAGCAAGTCACTTAACCTTTCTCAGTTTCCTGATCTGTAAAATGGGGGTAATACTAGCCCCTAGCTCACAGGGTTGTTGTCAGGATCAAACAAGTTCACACATGTAAAGTTTTTTGCAAACCTTCAAAAATACTATATAAATACTAGTCATTATAACCCAAAGGTTCACCCAGGCTAAGTTTGGGGATTCCTCCCTTCCCGCTTCCCTAGTTGAGGTAGGTCCTCCACTCCAGTCCTCACAGCTGAGGCCCTCAGTTTCTGATTTCCCTGCCTCCCCTGGGACCTCCCTCAAACTGGGAGACCCAGTCTCAGCCCTCAGGGAGCTCTCCAGCTTGTCTAGACAAGATAATCAAATTGCTGAGGTGGTAGCTGTCAGCAAAGATTAGATTAAAAATCTGGCAGAGCTTTAGAACAAAGACAGAAGAGTTTAAGCCATAGCTGGAGGGGTGTAACTTAGAAAACTGCACCTTAGAAAACTGTGTAGGGGGAGAAACTCTAGACTTGCAATGAAGTGTTTGAATCCTGACCTGGCTCCTTACTACCAGCAGGACTAGAAAAACAATACAGAATGGCCATGTAAATGGAAAGGATAGAAATAGACATGGAAAGGTGTGGAATCATAATGACCAAGGCTGACCCTGAAAAAAATTGAGAAAATGCACCTCCCTCCCTACTTTGCCAAGTTTGGGGAACTTTGTATATACTTTAAGAGATAGGTGTTTTTTAGTAATTGCCTTTTTTCTCTTTCTTTTTTAATTCTTTGCTACAAAGGATGGGTAGAGGCAGCAGGATGGGTATAGTCGGGAATAAAAGTAATATAAAAATAAATGACGGTAATAAATTTCTAAAAATAAATTAATCTAAAGTTAGAGTTCAAGAAACATCTGAAGTTAAAACACAAGTATTATCTGCCTAAAGGCAAAAATAAAAAATACACCAGCTCCCATTTATAGTACTTTTATTTGGCTGCAAAGAAATTTATAAACATTATCTCATTTGAATCTCACAATTACTCTGTGAGGAAGGGAGTGAAAGTATTACTTATCTCCATTTTGCAGATGGGAAAATGGAGGCCCAAAGACATTAAATGACCTGTCCAAGGTCACCTTGCAAATAAGTTACTTCTTTAGAACTGCCGAGTGGTTAGAGTTCAGGTCTGCTGATCAAAATTTCCATTAAAGTTAGGTAGTGTGAAAGGCACTTGTGGGGAGGATCAAATGAAATGACATTTGTAAAGCACTTGCACAATGCCTGACACAAAGTAGGAACTTAATAAAGGCGTATTCCTTCTTTCCTTTCCTTCCTTCCCTTCTCTTCCCCTCTACCACTTCATTCCAAGACGGCTAAGGACCAATTCATTCCTCCAAGTGTTCCTTTTCTCTATCCCTGGTGTTATCTTTGTTCCTTTCCTTTCTCCTCATCTCTTTAATGAATTATCTTAGCCCTGGCAATACAGTGCTTTCTCCTAAATAAAATGCAGGTTTCTGCAATTCATTTCACTTCAATAATCGTTTGTTGTGGATCTCTGGTGAGTATGGGGTGTTCAGAGAGGAATAGAAATGGCAAACCACTCCAATATCTCTGCCAAGAAAACCCCAAATGGCATCAGGGAGAGTCAGTCACGACTGAAATGAATAGATAACAACACCTCTGGCATGAGGGTTTGCTGAGCCCATTTCAGGGCTGCTCATCTAACTTCAGTGTCCATCTCTCACTCAACTCTCACCTGTGGCTCCAAGGGGCTGTAGCATGTGAAGCATCCACACCCAGTAACAGGTTAAAACAGGTTGAGGGTAACCAAGTGGCCTCAAACGTATCGGTGATGTCTACCTCCGCCCCCACCCGTGAAGACTTACCCCAGTGGAATGGGCAAATGAGAGCAATTTGTTCCAATGGCCAAGAAGGAGGCTGAAAAAGGTGCTGTGGAGGACTTAGAGCTTGGCCAGACATTGAAGTTGCCAAGTTCATCTACCACATCCCAGGCAATCACCAGTTGTCCTGACTTTTGTCTTGCCACTGGACTTCATTGACCGGTAGAGAGGGTGAGGATGATGACTTTGTGCAACTGTCCCTCACTTAAATCTAATTCAAGCACAAGTCAAGACATCATCTATGGCGTTGTTGGTCTTCTTCAGAAATGAAGGATGAACAATAACATTATGGATCTCTGTAAGGAGGAGTGATCTGGGGAATTCCTGGATCAGTTTGATAGTTGTAATCTTGGATGGCCCACGTTGCCACCTTGTTAAGAAGAGAAAATATACCTTCAGATTAAGTATTAGGCTTGCTCTGAGATTGTGGGACTCTTGGGAAGATGGACATTTTTGGAAGGAGCCATCCTTTGTGCTGGCCTGTAAAAATAAACCCACAGAACTGTTCAGTCTTTGGGGGCTCCTTCTGCTTCTAGAGTATAGTAGGTGGAGGGGAAAGAGCAGGAAGGGATTTCTTCCTCTCTCTAGGAGTTGCTAATGACTGCTTTGGGGCAGAAGTGCAGGGAAGCTGCCCGTGCTTGCCTGAGAGGCCTAGAGAAGAGAATTCTCAGCTACTTCTCATCTTTCTGTATAGGTAAAGACCAAAGGCTAGTATGCCCTTGAGATAAGGAATTGTATGTTTACCTTTCTTCGTATCCTAAGTGATTATTGTCTGCATCCAGGGACATCTCCTGTTATTGTCATCTGTATCTTGCCACTGGGCCCAGATGGCTCCAGAGGAGAAAGTGAGGCTGGTGACTTTGCACAGTCCTCCCTTACTTAAATCCAGTTCACTTACACATCATGACAGCACCTTGCTAATGTCATGGTCCTCTTCAAGAATGAAGGACAAAGAACAACAAGTGCTTATTGTAGTGCATGGCACATATAATCAATGCTTGTTGACTGACTACCCAAGAAATATCCTTGCCCTGGCTAGAACACTAGATTCTGACATCATTAGAAAGCCTCCTGCCCCCAACTAGGAAGTTGGGGCTCAGCAATAATGTTGTTCATGGACTCTCCTCTGGCGCCATATCTAGGACTCAATGAAGCTTCTGTGTATTTCGCCAGGATTCTCCACCATTGTCATAGTTTCTTCCATTTCTTGGGCCAGAAAAGGCCACTCTTAGAGGTCTGACCTGCACAAAGAAAGGAAATAGGTAGTGCTTTCCTTTAACCTCATCGAATTGAGTAGGGAACTCCTTTGATTAGACACTCCGCCCACCCCACACATTACTAGCGTTAGGCATCTTGCTTGTGGGAGGGGGGTGGTGCAAAAACGAAAAATCACATTGTCCTCATCCTCATGGAACTTACGGTCTATCTGATAGGGGAGATACAACATGTAGACATGCTGAGTAAGATGCAAGGTAGAATGTGATTGACGAAAAGGTAGGATCCAGATGAAGGAATATAAGAAAATTGGAGTTAAAAAAAATGGAGAAAAGAAATTGGAGGAGGGGGAGAGTATTTTTAGTTAAGGTGACCAGAGATGCCTTCACGGAGGTGGTGACATCTGAGCTGGGTCTTGAAGAAAGAGAAAGATTTCCAAACACAGAGATGAGGAGGGAGCAGATTCCAGGAACAAAGGAAAGCTCTTGGGGATGCAGAAACACTGGAATATTCTGAGCTGAGGTTGAGAAATGGCTACTGGTCTAGTTTGGGTGGAACACAGAGCGCATGAAGGGGAATATCAATAATTATAATAGTTTACATTTAAATAGCACCTACATGCCATGGACTGTGCTGACTGCTTTATATATATATATATATACATATATATATATACATATATATATATATATGTATATATATATATGTACATCTCATTTTATCTTCACAACAACCTGGGAGGAAGGTGCCATTACTGTGCCCAATTTACACATGGGGAAATTGAGGCAAATGAAGGTGAAGTGACTTGCCCAGGGTCATGCAGCTAAGTGTCGAAGACTGAATTTGAACTTGACTTCTTCCTGTTCTTCCTGACTCCAGGTCTAGGATTCAAACCACTTTGCCACATAACTGCCCCCTAGGCAGTCATGTAATCAATCAACAAACAAGCATTTATTAAACATCATGTGTATACCAGACATTGGGCTAAACCATGGGGATATGAATGTTAATTTTTTTTAAAAAAGGGACTGGCCTCCCATATGTAGTATGAATTATAGGGGACTATTATGGAAGTTAGGCTTGTTCCCCGGGCTCTGGAATGCAAATCGCTTTCCTTCTTCATTCCCATGAAACTCACTAAATATTTCCAATCTAGGGGAATTTGATTTCTTTTTTATGCTTTAGGTTAATGATCTCTCTTTGCTTACTACTTCTCTTCATAGTTGTAATCTGGGATCACTCACATTGTTTACCTTGTTAGGAAAAGAAAATATATCTTCAGATTAAATGTTAGGCCTGCACCGGGATTGTGGGACTCTTGGGACAATGGACATTTTTGGAAGCACATAGTGAACCCTTTATTAATGTTCTCTCTCTCTCTCCCTTTCTCTCCTGTCTCTGTCCATCTGTCTGTCTGTCTCTTTCTTTTTCTCTCCCTCTCTGTCCCTCTCTCTGTGTCTCTTTCCTCTTTCTTTCTCTGTCTCTCATCCTCTCTCATTCTCTTTTTGTCTCTGTCTCTCTATTTCTCTCTCATCTATTTATCTTTCTCATTACCTCATGCTAGTTACTTGAATTGGAGACTCAAAGTATTTCTGCTTTTCCCAGACCATCCAATTTCCCCCTAATCTGCTCATACAACATTGACCACTCACTAAGGGTTAGTGGCCACTACTTTGTTTATATAATAATGTGAATAAATGGTAGGGAGAGAAAGAACAGACGAGTGGCTGTGAGGGGGAATAGTTTATGGCAAAGGTTCCCCAATTTATTTGCTTTACAGGCCCTTTAAAAAAATTACTCAGTGCTCCCATGGAAATCTACTTTCCTTAACCCTTTAGCGGTTTTTAGAAATTTGCATCATATATATAAATTTATTTTTATTTAATGCCTCTCAGCTGCTCCTGAGGCTACTACTGCCCTGCCCCCCCCCCCACATTGGTCAATATCACCCACTTTGGGAACCTATGCTCTATCGGAACTCAGAACTTACTGTCATGGAGAAGTCTCTCCTGGAGGGAAGTTGGGGCAATTGCTTCCTTCTCTGGCTTGAAGTTCTAGGAGAGGAATATTGTCTCTAAAGGGCAATTGGCTAATCTTACTAATCTTACTAAATTCTGTTCTGATCAGCACCAAATCTTACAGTCCTTCTTGGCTCAGTATGAATTGGCATTGTTAAAGACATGTAGACAGCCACAGCTGCCTATCAGAATCTTTGTAGAGAAATCCAGAGGAACACAGGGCAGTGGCTGGCTAAATCAAGTCAAATCTACTCAGGAGCAATTTAATAAATAATGTGCCAGGCACTGTGCTAAGGACTGGGGATACAAAGAAAGTTAAAAATAGTCCCTGTCTGCAAGAGATTAAGATTCTAATGGGAGAGGCAATATATATACTACTATGTACCTATAAGATATAAAGAGAGTAAGTTAAAGGTAATCTCAGAGGGAAGGCATTAGTATTAAGGGAGTCAGAGAAAGGTTTCTTGAAGAAGATGGAATTTTAGCTTAGACTTGAAAGAAGCCAGCAGTAGGTCCCACCCAGCAACCCAGCACAGGCCTTGCGGGCAATTGAATCAGCAGTTGTAACTCCTGGTGCTCTCAGCCCACAGAGTGAGGTAGACAACTGGTCAGAAGGAGATTACAGGGGACATTTTGCTGGAATTGGGTGCAGGATTCTGTTGTGTTGCCCAGATGGGGATCTGGGTCACTGACCTGGGTTGCAGTTCCAGGGTGAGGAGAAGCACTAGCACACTAGAGAATGTAGCCACAGGGGAGGAGGGATCCTGGTCACAGGTCTATGGTAGAATAAAGCTTGTGGTCACTCACAGACCAGACCACAGGCCAGGAGAACAGTGACTTAGATTATACCACCTTGGACGAACCAAAAACTCACAGGTCCCCAGAGTTAGCTCTGAAAACAGTAGCATGAAAAACCTGAAACTTGGGATGGTGCCCTTTCCATCCCAGGAGTATAGCCCAACTTTAACATAAAATTAAGTCGAGAAATAGGCTTAAAAATGAGCAAAAACAAGACAAGAACCTAACTATAGAAAGTTACTGTGGTGACAGGGAAGATTTAAACACAAACTCAGAAGAGGACAACAATGTCAAAACAGCTACATGTAAAGCCTGAAAGAAAAATGTGAATTGGTGTCAGCTCCCCCCCCCCCAAAAAAACTCCTGGAAGTGCTCAAAAAGGATTTTAAAAATCAAATAAGAGGGGGAGAAGAAAATTTGGGAAAAGAAATGAATGATATAAGAGAATCATTCAAAAAGAGTCAACAGCTTGGTAAAGGAAGCACAAAAAACCTGAAGCCTCGGGGAAATGTTTATACTTTATTCTTCTTGTGTCTTTGAAGTAAATATCCCTTTATAAATTATATGAAGTCATTAAATGCTAATTTTTGGCACTTAACAATGGGAAGGGAAAGTGGGGACACAACTAGTAGGGGCTTAAGAGATATGATAGTAAGATGTTCCCCAAACCCTTTTGGTTACTTTAGAACCCCGTAGGGCTGATGTACCTACCATGGCTTTGAATAGAGTGAACCAGAGCACACAGTTACATCTATAAAAAAAATCCACATGGGGCCGTGATGGAGGATGGAACTCTGAACTTCCTCTGCTTCCTAGCCTAGCTTGTATATTCCTTTGTTTCCTGTGTATTCTCTACAATCCTCCCTGGGGTACCAATTCCAAGATGTCACTCAGCTGATGGAAGTGGTGTGGCATATCCAAGGTTAATATCAAGCCAGACAAAGAAAAAGCAAAATCAGTCTATGCCGTAAAAGAGCTTAATCCTAATGTGTGAGACAACTTGTGTGTAAATAGGTAGATATATACAGAGTAGATGAAAGGTGACCTCAGAGGCAGCTAGGTGATGCAGTGGGTAGAGCACTAGACCTGGAGTCAGGAAGGCCTGGATCAAATCCTGCCTCAGACATTTGCTATGTAAATGACACTTAACCTCTGCCTGCCTCAGTTTCCCCATCTATAAAAGTTATAATCATAGCACCACCTTGTGGGGTTGTGAGGATAAAATGAGATAATATTTGTGAAGTGTTTTGCAAACCTTAAGTTCCTATATTAGTTCTAGTTATTACTATCAAGTAGAAGATGTTAATAACTAGAGAGACTGGGAGAGATCTGTTATAGAAGGTGGCATTTGGGGGGCGGCTAGGTGGCGCAGTGAGTAGAGCACCGGCCCTGGAGTCAGGAGAACCTGAGTTCAAATTCAACTTCAGATACTTAACATACTTACTAGCTGTGTGACCTTGGGCAAGTCACTTAACCCCAATTACCCTGCCTTCTCCCCTCCAAAAAAAAAAAAAAAGGTAGCATTTGAACTGAGTCTTAAAGGAATAACAGGTAAAAGTTTCATGATGCTGCTTTCTTCTGATTCTTTTCCTGCCTTTCTGATGGCTCCTTCTCAGTCTCACTTGATGAATCAACATCTGTGTCTTACCTCCTTAGCATAGATGTCCCCCCCTCCCCGCCACTGCTCTCTTTCCAGCCATTTTCTTTTCTTTCACCAAAATATCCAATCAGTGGCTAAGTCCTGTTCTTTCCAGCTTTGCAACTTCTCATACATGTCACCTTTTGATACTCACGCAGGTACCATTGTAATTCAGGTTCTCATCATCTCTCATCTGGACTTCTGCAATAGCTTTCTAACGGGTCTTCCTCCTCGAGACTCTCCTCATTCCAATCCATTCTCTACACAGCTGCCAAAGCAATTTTATTAATGCACAGGTCTGACCAAATCCTTCCCCTGCTCAATAAATTACATACTCCCCTCCACACACTTAAGTCATATTGACCAATTTAACCCCAGTCCCCAAACCCATTTGGATGGATTGGTAGAGATCAATGCTCTGTGCCTGCATGAGAGAAGGGCCAGAGATGGTCAGAGCAGGAGAGAGGAGAACTCCTCAGTTTGCTTTGAGTTGTTGGGTCTCTTCAGACTTTTGGTCCTTCTGGCTTCCAGTTTTGAGAGATGGGAGATGCTAACATCACTTCAGGTGGCTAAAGGAAAAAGACTCTGGGAAGAAGCCAACATGAGAGGAGTTGGTGGTTTTCTTCATGTCCCTATTCCTAGCTCGCTACACTAGAGACTTCAGGGAACTTCCCTTTGGGTGAGATCTAGGACTCTCTCTTTTGGTTGAGCTGAGTTACTTCACTCCCAATGGGAGAGCTCCTTCACTCTTTATTGTCTGGTATATATTCTTATATGTATACCTTCTCATGGGCAGCTAGGTGGTGCAGTGATAGAGCACCAGGCCTGAAGTCAGGAAGACTTAAGTTCAAATCCAGCCTCAGACACTTACCAGTAGTGTGATTCTGGGCAAGTCACTTAACCCTACTTGCCTCAGTTTCTTCACCTATAAAATGAGCTGGAGAAGGAAATGGCAAACTGCTCTAGTATCTCTTGCCAAGAAGCTCCCAAATGGGGTCACAAAGAGTTAGACATGTCAGAACAACAACAAATACTTTCTCTGATTTCTTTTTTTATTCCGTTCAAATTGGGTAAATGGATTTCTTTGATAATTGCTGTGTGTGATTATTGTGCAATTGGTATTTGGTGGATTTCTCCCTTGTACTGCGCCCCTCCCCCCATGAAATAGTGATTAAAAGTCATATTAAACCTCAAAACCAGATTCCCTAGAATATCGATTTTTTATAAATCTATTTATTTTTAGTTTTCAACATTCGCTTCCATAAGATTTTGAGTTCCAAATTTTCTCCCCATCTCTCCCCTCAAGACAGCGTGTAATTTGATATAGTTTCTACACATACATTCATACTAAACCTATTTTCACATTAGTCATATTGTAAAGAGGAATTAGAACCAATGGGAGAAACCATGAGAAAGAAGAAACAAACAAAAAATAGGAGAGAGCAAATAATATGGTTTGATCTGCATTAAGACTCCATAGTTCTTTTCCTGGTTGTGGATAGCATTTTCCAATTAGTCCTTTGGAGTTGTCTTAGATCCTTGCATTGCTAAGAAGAGATAAGTCTATCAAAGTTTAGACTAATAATATTTAAGGGAGCAGACACATATAATTCTGATGAGGTGCTTGTGCTTGGACCCTAAATTCTAACAGCCTCTGCTTGAGTGCCTGTGACTGAACCCCAGTTCCAAAACACATAGTTCTCAAAACATATTCTCTCCCAGGCTGTTTCTCTCTGGTTAAAGGGCAGCATGACCCAACTTATCTCTGCTTCTTCCTCAGTAAGCAGCTATGCCCAATTATAGATCGATTTCCGGATGCTGATAATTGACTGTACACTGAGTCATAACCGTATTTACTGTATGTAAAAAGAAGAAACAGAAATAAGGTGGGTCATGCTGCCCTTTAACTAGAGAGAAACAGCCTGGGAGAGAATATGTTTTGAGAACTGTATGTGTTTTGGAATTGGGGTTCAGGCACAGGCACCCAAGCAGAGGCTGTTAGAATTTAGGGCCCAAGCACTAGCACCTCATCGATCCTAACCTGGTACCTCTTCTTGCTAAGGAGAGCAGAGCAGCCAAACTTTTGCCTGGAACTTCCTGTTTCCCTTCCTGGCAAGAATCAGTGTCATTCTTGGTGAAGAGTGGAGGGAGAAGGGGTTAGAGAAGTCTATTCTACTTTGCTTCAAGCCACAAAACAACACCCCCATACCATACGGAAGAGACAGCCCTCACCACACTTGCTTGTTCTTTCTTACACACAACACTTTTCTCCTAACTCCACTACTTTGCCTTAGCTGACACCTAGGTCTGCAATATCCCCCCTTCTCAACTCTGCCTCTGAGAATCCCTGGCTTCCTTCAAGTACCTTCCTGATAAAATTACTTTCCATTTATTAGGTAGATATATCTTGTATATACTTATATACATATCCACAGTTGTCTCTCCTATTAGAATGTAAGCTCCTATTTATTAAGCACGTGGTAAGTGCTTAAATGCTTGTTGATTGATTTAATTTCTTCTTGCCCATTCATCTTTTTTCTCCACTCACAAGGTTACCCTACCACCCTCATTCAGGCTCTCACTAGCTTTCATCCAGACCTCTGTAATAGACTCCTAATTGGTCTCTGCTTTAAGCTTCTCTCCCCTCCAGACCATCCACCGTGCAAATGCCAAAATAGTTTTCCCAGGACTGTTTCAATCACTTCACTTCACCGCTAAAAATCCCCGTTGCCTCTAGGAGAATGTAAAAAATTTTCAGTCTGGCATATTAAGCCCTCGGCAATCTAACTTCTATCTACTATTCCAACTTCATTTATTCGGGGATAAAGCAATCAACAAGCATTTATTAGGTGATTACCAATAGCCAAGTTCTGTGCTAAGCACCCGGGATAAAAAAGAAAGGCAGGAACTGTCCCCAATCTTAATGAGGTCATGTTCTAATGGGGCAGAAAACATGTAAATAATTAGATATAACACAACGTACATTCGGGGCTGACCAAAGGCAGTAACAGTGGAGGGTGGGGTGGGGTTAAGGGTAAGGTGGATGACCAAGGCCTCCAGGAGAAGGTGACATTTGAACTGAGTCTTAAAGGAAGGCACGGATTCTAGGAGGCTTAAAAGAGGAGAGCATTCGTAAGACCCAAGGAAGAGTTCATGGAAGGCAACTAATTCTCAGAAAGGGGGCAGGGGCAGGGGAAGAGGAGAAGAGAGAGAGAGAGGGAAAGGGGAAGAAGGAAGTGAGGGAGGTAGAAACGAAGAGTCCCTCTGCTCCCCTTCCCAATTCAAACAAGCTGCCCACAGGGCGGGGGAGGGAAAGAAGAAGGAGAGAAGCCACGTGACTGACACCGGCGCACAGCGTGAAGGCAGCCGTACGGAGAGCGCCGTCGCGCTGCCTTGTGGGAAAAGTAGTTCTCCAGGTAGCCTCGGCGGCTGGGCAGGGGGCCACGCCCCAACTACGTGTCCCAGAAGCCCGAGGGACGACGCCGTCGCCGTCGTCGGAGAGCGGGGACGCGGGACGGAGAGACGGAGGTACTACGGTCGGACAGGCGGGCGGAGAGACTGGTTGGGAGCAGGGCCGACGCCGTGGCGGAGGCGAGGCTTGGCCTGGTCAGGTTCTGCCGTTGAGAGGCTTGTAGCTGCAGTCCGCCCCGGGGGCTCTGGTGAGTCCGAAACTCGGTGGGAGAGCCCTGTCGGCGGCTTCCGGGAGTCCGCGGTCCCTCTGCGGCCTAACGGCCCCCGGCCCTTCCTCTTCAGAGCTGGGATGGATCCCAGCGCGCCGAGCGCTCAGCCCGGCCCTGTTGCCCTAAAACCACCCTCCCCCCTCCCCCCCAAACCCCTTGGCCTGGAGCAGCCGTGGGCTCGTAGTGCCACTTCCGGCCCGAGACTCGGAAAACTGTCCTGTTTTTGAGCACAACTCCCATTCTAGGCTGGTTCCCTCCTGCTCCCCGCGCCTAGAGTCTGCGCTGCTTTCCTGCTCTTAGGGTCTACGCCGCTTTCCTTTCCTCCTCCGCCTAATGTCTAGGTTGCTTTCTTTACAGCTCTGTTCCTTCTAGGTTCTAAGCTGACCACCCCCTCCCCCATAGAGAGTTTAGGCAGTTTTTCTCCCTTTCTCTCCTATGATATATTTTTCTCTTTGTAGGTTCTAGGCTATCTCATTTTTCCCTTTTAGATTCTAGGCTTTCTTTCTCCCTTTCTATAGTTTAAGCTGTTTCTCTTTCCTCTTTCTCCTAGGGTCTAGGCTGCTTCCCTTGTGTTCTCCTGAGGTCTAGGCTGCCTTCCCTTGCCCCTCGGGCTAAACTGTTTTCCTCTCTTCTTTTTTTCAGTGGCCTAATCTGTTTCCCTTCAAACGGTCTACAGGCATTTTTTTAGAGCCTACTATCTGGCAATTAAACCCGTCCCTGCCATATAACAAGGAAAACCAAAATACACTTATCCTCAAGAAGCTTCTATTTTATGGGGCAAGGGGAAACAGCATATATGTATACAAAAGTAGGTGCAAATTGTAGACAACGTAGTTCTGATTGGGGGGCTAGGAGCCACTAGCAGTTGTGAGTGAATGATGGTTCAGAAAGGAGCTCTTATTGGAGGTAGTTTCAACTGAGCTTCTGCTGGTAGCTAGGTTTTCCACCCTTTCCTGGCACGGGGGTTAGGCAGTTTTCCTCTGTCAGACCTTATCACCTTCTCTCCTAGTCTTCCTCTTCCAATATGAAATCTTTGGGGTTCATGTGCTATTGCCTGCCTCTCCTGTGTACTATTGCCTGCCTGCAGAGAGACCAAATTGTAGAATCTCTAATTTTTAGGGAGGAGGGTCCTCTACCTTAGAATCCACCTATGTTATCAGCAAGACTGGGTCATCCTTTCTTATAGCACAATGCCCCTACACTCCCCATACCACCTGGCTCTTAAAACCTGCTCCCCATGTTTAGATTCTGCAATTCCATGCCAGGAAGGAGTGTTTTTAACTGATGCATGGACTTGTCCAAGCCTGTTGGCTTGGGAAGATTCTAGCTGGTGAAATTCTTAGACATTTTTACCTTTTCCCTGTTTATCTACTCAGAATCATAGATTTTGGAATTCCATTTGAAGGTGACTATGTGGCCAAAGGCCTAGTTATTTTTTTCATGCAGGAAGGCAATTTCCTTGTGCCTTTCCTGTCATGTTCTTCTCTTATGATCTTTAGGGTATAGGTGTTGAATGAATAGTGATTGTAAATCTGAAAACTGTTTTCAACTCAGACTTTAATCCTTATACATTTAATTCAAATAACTTCAAACCGTACAGTTTTCTGCTTACAGCAGGTCAGCATCTTCCATTTCCTACTTACATTCTTTATCCCTTGGAGGTTATAATACTGTAAGTTGAAGGAACCATTACTGGTGCTTGAAAGTTGGTAACTGCCAATGGGAGTTTAGTGCCTGCTATGTAGAGAGGAGGTTGCTAATTATGCTGAAGGGATCCAGCTGAGACTGTGAAAAGTCCTGTCAAATGGAAAAAAGTAAGATCATAACTAGATTTCTCATGCCAACAAAATAGATTTCCATAGTGTGGCCTTAGATTACAGAGGCATGCAGCATTCCATAGTTTCTTAATTCTTTTGATTGAGCTTGCTTTTCTATCTTTGGCCAAAGCTCCTTAGAACCTAGAAAGCAGCAGCATACTTTGGAGATATACTCAAGAGCAAAAATGGCTGCTGTCAGAGAGAGCTAGATTTCCTCAGTGGGGTAAATAAAGGTGAGCAGCTTCTTTGCCAGGAAAGATTTGAGGAGTGTTATACTTTACTAGGATTCTCTTTTATTTTACGTTTATTATCAGAGTGAAGTCTCATATTTTGAGCACCTGGAAATCAGAGGGAGGTGAAATCTATATAAGAGGCTACTGAATATTTTTATTTCTGTTATCTAAAATAATCTTTTTGTTTCTCCTTTCAAATTGATTCAGCACCAGTACAAGATCTACAGCTTTGGAGACTGAAGACTTCTGTCCATAAAACAGGTATAGTACAAGTAACAGCGGTTAATAATTCCCTCCATCTTTATAATGTATATCTGCTTATTCTGTTGCACAGTCTCTCTTGTCTATAGGTATATGAGATTCCTATAGGTGGGAGAGTTAATTTTCTTGTGTTGAAAGAAGCAGGTTAAGAACTTTGTTCATTTTGGAGAATTTCTATTGGATTGATTGGGAATGATGGTCTATATATAGATAGTGGAGCAGCAAGGAGGAAAAGGATTACCTTCAAATTGAACTCCTCATCTTCAATGAGTGATTTCTTCAACTCTGGAAATATACGAAGGCCTTTTGATTGTGATTGCCTTTCGTCCAAATCAAGTGGAAGATGTGTTAATGCAAATGCTTCCAAAGATTTATTCAACTTAGCCTATCATTTACAGGCCTCAAACATTCTTTAGATCTAGAAATACACACAGTAGGTTTTTACCTTGCAAGTAGTATTTACCCAGTACTTAACCAGTAGAGTAAGTGGCAGAAATGCCTTCTCTTTTCAAACGTTGACTCTAGCCTTCCAGGGAAAAATTTTGATTTCTTAGGGAGGAACTGTCTGGATTATACGTGTATCGTAAAATGATAACGGTAGTAAACATACAGTGCTTTACAGTTGACAACATATTTTCCTTAGAACAATGGTCGAGGTAGATGGTATGAGTACCATGAATCTCAATCTATAAAAGAGAAAATAGGTTTCCCAGAGTGAGAGGGCTTGCTAAGGGTCATGTGACTATTAAATAGAAGATTAAGACTTGAACCAAGGTTGCGTGGCCCCCAAGTCCAGGACTTTTTCTCACATGTGTTGCCTCCCATCATCTTCTAGTTGGTTACTGTCCAAGAGTTATCTCTCCAGTGAGTTTGGTAATTGAAAGATGTGTGAAATCAAGGACTTGATAAATATCCCTTTCCATTTTCTGTTACATTTATTTGCTAGTCACAGCAGGAACATAGGAATGATTCAGCATGAGATTATTAAGATTCTTTTATTAAAGAGCAATACTAAAGCCATATTAATACCTTTTAAACCAGATTTCCAAGTGCTACATTGTGTCAGGGCTGGATGTTTTGTTCAGATATATACACTCTGTGTATCCATTCTCTTGTCAGATAGACCCTTGAAAGAGCCATAACTCTCTCCAATATGCAGCCTAATGCTAGGGAATACATCACTTCTAATGCCATATGCATCATTTCACTGTCAACTTTCTCGCCTTTTGTATCTTTTTTTTTTGTTTCTTTTAGAAAATACACTTTTTGGAATTCTGAAGGGCAGCAGAGCTGAGAAGGGAAAGAGTTTACATTTAATTGTAAACTGGTTTGTTTCCTAACTGAAAGGATACCAGGACTAGTAGGGTGTTCTGATAAAACTGTTCTGACTGATGCCCTTACTCCTTTTCTATATGGACATTTTTCCTTTGTGTTCTCGAGAATGGCTATAGTCAGCTTTTGAAGGTAGCACAACAAGCAAAGAGAAGAATCTCTGAATGTCTGATTTTAAGATAGTTGACTTTGTTTAGAGTCTGTGTTGCAAAGTTGCTTTCAGATATACATGCTCGCATCTTTTGAAGTTCCTTGAGCCACCATTTCTTTGCTTTCAAGACTTTTATTTTGTTCTTTGTAGTGTTTATAATTCAGTTTTCCTATGAGCATTCATTTTCATTTTGTGGAAATTTGAAGTAAACTTCAGCCTGGTATTTGGCAAGAAAAAAGCTGGTCGCTTTCCCTGGGCTTCCTCTGGATTTCTCAGCTCTTGGAAATTAACTATTCAAGGATGCTCCAGGAAAATGGAGTTTCTCAAAATGTGGAGTTCTAGTAACCTAAAGTTCTTTCAAGAATACCCTAGAATAGAGGTTCCCCACCTTTTTTGTGTATGAATGTCTCTTTCGCCTCGAAATAGTTAATGGTCCCTTACATGATAGCAGTTGTACTGTTAGTATCCTTTCATTAAGGAGATACATGATGACAAAAAAAAGAAGCTACAAATGCAATAATGCTTTTAAATGAATTTTATTAACTATAACATCAACCTACATTTTGAAAAAGGAGACTATATATGTATAACACACACAGAAACAGAGATATTGAAGCCACAGAAAGTGTGTTGTCTTGTTTATTCTACTGAGTCATGATCTTTAGACTCTAAAGGATACAGAAGATATCTTAGTAGTAAATTGATACTCTAAGTAAAGACATAGTAGAAGAGGACTCAGCAGCTTTTGTTGAGTTCATATCACATGGCCCAGAGGAACCACATCTTTGGGTACAGAAAGAGCCATTGTCAGTTGCGTATTGGAAGCAATGACAGAAGTACCTGTGGACTAGAGAAGAGCAAATGTCTTTATTTTTAAGAAAGGGGAAAAAGAATGTGGTCTGCCAATTAAAGGTCAGTATTTTGATTTATTTTATATGGACTTACATTTTTAAGGGACAACTAGTGAACCTTTCCAGAAAAAGAAGCAGTCATCACAAAGAGCCACTGTGGTTTCATTTTCTAGGCTAGTAGTTCAGGGGAATGCTGTAGATCTGATTTAGTAAGATTTTAGGAGAATGTTTGGTAATATTTCTCATGCTTTTCTTGTGGACAAGATGGAGAGATGTGCTAGACAACCCCATGTTTAGTTTGATTTGGAGATGACTGAATGGCCAAATTAAAGAGTTGCCATAATTGTTTTCATTTTGGAAGGTGGTCTTCAGTGGAGTCCCCAGTCATTTGTCTTTTACCCTGTACTGTATATTTTTAGTAATGACTTGGCATGCTTAATCAAACTGATAATGTTAATTTGGAAAGGTTTGGTGACATACTGGATAATAAGATAAAAATAAATTTTGGCAGGCCAGAACATTGGGCTAAATCTAATAAGAAATTTTAATGTGGATTTATATACAGATAGTCTTAATATGGAGATAGATACACATAGTGTGTGTGTCTGTGTGTGTGAATGTGTGAATAAATTATCTTTATTGGCCCTAGATGGAGAAGCATGGCTAGAAGGCAGTTTGCAAAATATCTTGGAGTTTTTAGTGAGCTTCAAGTTCAGTCTGAGTAAACAGTGTGAAATAGCTGCCAAGAAAGCTAATTCTTACTGTTAGTCTGCTTTCAGGGAAGTATAGCTTTCCAGAATAAGGAGGTGAAAGTCCCACTGTACTATGTCTTGGTCAGACCATATACGGGGTATAATGTTCAGTTGTGAATATTGCATTTTAACAAGGACGTTGAGGTTGAGAAGGAAGGTAGCCAGGATTGTGAAAGGGTCTTAATTTATGCCCATGAGAAGCAGCTGAAGGAATTGGGAGCATTTAGTCTCGGAGAAATGATCCTACTGCAGCCAATTGCTCTAGTTTGTGGCTGCTCTCCACACTTGGGGTGAGGTCCACGTGGCAGAGGGGGCAGCATTCAAAGCTTTTCATAACCCAACCTACTCCTAACTTTCCTATCTTCGTATGTTTAATTCCCTCCACACACACTCTGTGATCTAATGACTGACCTTTTTGCTGTTCTTTGCACAAGACATTCTTTATCTCCCAATTTTTAGCATTTTCATTGACAATCTTCTATACCTGGAATTTTCTCCCTCTTCATCCATCTCTGTTTCCTGGCTTCTTTCAAGGCTCAGCTTAACTCCCGCCTTCTTTGAAAATCCATTCATGTGCTTTTACATGCTAGTGCATTTCCTCTGTTGGTTATGTCTTTAATTTGTCCTATAAATAGTCCTGTTTGTACGTAGTTGTTTTCCTCTTGTCTGTCCGTTCCCCGCCCCCCCCCCCCAATTTGAGCAAAGACTGTATTACATTTCTTCATGTCCCCAGTGTCTGGCACATAGTGGGCACTTAATAAATCCTTATTGCCTTGGTGAGGAGGGGCTGGCAGGTAAATTCAAGTAAACATTTATTAAGTACTTACTATGTGCCAGGTAATGTTCTAAGTGCTGATTTTATAGATAAGAAGAAGAGAGTCTTTGCCCACAATTTAAAGTGGGAAAACAACACATGGGGGTACTCTGCAGGCCTGCAGCTAGAAAGTTGAGAGTGAGCTGCAAAGTCTACATTCTGCCCTCTCTAAAGAAAGACATTGGATAGAGCTGAATACTTTCCCTTCCAGCCCTCCAATCAGAGAGGAGAGGAAGCTGAAGGGTATGGAAAGGTGCATAGTATAGCCAATGTCTAGTTAAACAGTATGATGAAGAGGGTTAAGGTTTGATTTGCCTGATCCCAGAGGGCAGAACTAGAAATTGTGATGGTAAAGAAGCACATTGAAGTTTTATGTAAGGAATAACTGCCTGAAAATTAGAACTACACAAAAGTAGCATGGGCTACTTTTAGAGTTGTGAGCTCTCATCTGTTTGATATGCTGTAGAGGACATTGTTTTGTGAGCTTTGTTTGAACTGAGATGCTTTCCAACTTTGAAATACCATTGCTCTGGTGGTAGTTTCTGATTCTAATAGCTGATCATTTATTTAGCACTAACACGGTTCATATAAAAACTGAGAGAGAGGAGGAGAGTGAAAGGAAGGATTTGGAGCCCAGTAATCATCGTGGTTGGAGGTGGGACAAGAAGCAGACAGCTTTTGAAGGCATGCAGTTGACTGCACAGCACTGAATGGACATCTAGGTGTTTTAGGGAACAGTTTAGAAAAAAATGAGAAATAACTATAGAAATAAGACATAGGCAGAGTGAGAAGGGAATCTTAAGTGAATATGTATTAGACTTTGAAAAGATTGTTGTTGTTCATTCTTGAAGAGGACCATGACATCAGGAAGGTGATGCCATGACTTGCAAGTGAATTGGATTTAAGTGAAGGAGAGCTGTGCAAGGTCATCGACTTTACTTTCTCCTCTGGAGTCATCTGAGTCTATAGCAAGATATAGATCAGGATGGTTGGAGATGGCCCCCACCTTGAAAAGAAATATAAACAAGAAGCTACATAATGTCCTTACTTGGAAGAGGAGTATTTTACCAAAGCTGTGTCAGACTGCTTGTATGACCGTTTAGCCCACCCTCCTTGTGCTTCTGGCATGTTCCAGAGTATTTATAATTAGAAGGAGTGACAAGGGTGAGCAACATGCCACATGTGGCCCTCTAGGTCCTGAAGTGCAACCCTTTGACTGAATCCACACCTTCAAGTGCTGTAGAAATTCTCCTGATGATGCCTATGTCCTCACCCTGGGAAACGGCTCCACTTTTCTCCCTGTCTCTCTTTTCATTGGGTTCATATTTTAGTTTGTATTGTAGTTGTTTTGTCCTTTCTTCTGGCTCTCCTCGACAGAAGTGTGCTCAGTGAACATTTGTTGAATGGCATTGTATTCTGCGTCTGCCTTTGTTGTCATGGCCTTTAGAGTATTTCTTTTGTTCATTTTGTGCTGTTGTTGCCTGTAGAGCCTTGGAGGCTATGGGGTCACTTCCAGATGGTGCCATCTGGGCTAACTGAACTTAGTCTTGTTGACCTGGGGCTGCTTAGCACAGCATTGGCATTGCTACTTAGCATGGCATACCTACATCAAAAAAGGCACTGTGCTCTATGAGCAAAGCAGAATTACAGTAGCTCAGAAGAAACATGAGATGTGTGAATTTAGAGACATCTGTACTCCAAATGTTCATGTGAACTATTTGTGCCTGACCTGTGGTAGAACCCATATTGATCTGATCAGTTACAGTCAAACACGCTGTACCTTGACCCCAAGATGGTGATGTCATTTTGGTTGTCTTTGAGAAAGAAGGGCAACAGCCAACACACACACACAAGTATAAGTTCATGCTATGCTGATCATACTTAGGGTAATAGATTCATATTATCTTAGGGCTCATCTAGCCTAATCAATCAGTAGGTGTTTGTTGAATTAGTAAGCTCCTACCATGTGCCAAGAACTGCCAAGGTACCTGGGGTTCAAAGGCAAAGGAAAAACCTCTACCCTTAAGAAACTTATTTTCTATTTGGGGAGACAACATGTACACATCTAACTATGTACAAAACATATTCACAAGTACAGTAGTTCTGGTGGGGGAAATCCCATCAGCTTAGGTATCAGGAAAGGCCTCATGAAGTAGACGATGACTTAGCTGATCTTTGAAGGAAACTAAGACTTCTAAGAGGTGGAAGTGAGGGGTAAGAGAGGACATTTCAGGCATGGAGGACAGCTCGTGCAAAGCCACACAGATGGGTGATGGAATATTGTGTGTGAGGAGCAGCAAGACCACCAGTTTGGTTGAACCATCGAATGCATGAAGAGGAGTAAGTAATGTATGATAATGCTGGAAAAGTGAGTCAGAGCCATATTGTGAAGTACTTTAAATGTCAAGTTTCTATTTGACTCTAGAGGTAGTAGGGAGCCACTGGAATTTATTTTGTGGGGCAGTAATGTAGTCATTCGTGTACTTGAGGAAAGTCACTGTGGTGTCAGCTGTGTGGATGACATAGGAATTTCCTCTATTCCACTCAGTTCCACAAGTGTTTTGAGTTCCAGATTTTCTCTCCCTTTCTCTCCTCCCTGCTACCTCCCAAGACGGCATGTAATCCAGTGTAGGCTCTACATACACCTTCACATTGTTATTTACATAATAGTCCAGTTGTAAAGAAGAACTATAACCAGTGGAATGAATCATGAGAAAGGAGAAATGAAACCAAAAAGGAAGAGAAAAAAGAGAGCAAAAAGTTTGCCTCAATCTGCATTCATACTCCATAATTCTTTCTCTGGGTGTGCATAGTTTTTTCTATCATGAGTCTTTTGGAGCTGTCTTTGAACCTTGCATTGATGAGAGGAGCCAAGTTATCAAAGTTAGTCCTTACAGATACCGTGTGTCTGTAATCATGTATAATGATCTCCTGGTTCTGCTCCCCTCACTCAGCATCAGTTCATATAAGTCATTCCAGGTTCTAATGAAGTCCGTCTGCTCCTCATTTCTTATAGCACGATAGTATTCCATTACATTCATGTACCACAATTTGTTTAGCCATTCTCCAATTGATGGGTATCCCCTTGATTTCCAATTCTTTGCCACCACAAAAAGAGCTGTTATAAATATTTTTGTACATACGTGTTCCTTTCCCACTTGTGTGATCTCTTTGGGATATAGCCCTAAAAGTGGTATTGCCAAATCAAAGGATATGCACATTTTTATAGCTCTTTGGGCATAATTCCAAATTGCTCTCCAGAATGGCTGGATCAGTTTACAGCTCCACCAACAACGTAACAATGTTCAATTTTCCCACGTCCTCTCCAGCATTTATCATTTTCCTGTTTTGTCATGTTGGCCAGTCTGACAGGAGAGATGTGGTACTTAAGAGTTGTTTTGATTTGCATTTCTCCACTCAGTAGTGATCTATAGCATTTTTCCGTATGATTATAGATATCTTTAATTTTTTCCTCTGAAAACTGCCTGTTCATGTCCTTTGACCATTTTTTGATTGGGGAATGACTTGTATTCCTATAAATTTGGCTCAGTTCTCTGTATATTTTAGATAAGAGGCCTTTATCAGAGACACTGGTTGTAAAGATTTTCTCCCAATTTTCTGCTTCTCTCCAAATCTTTGTTGCATTGGCTTTGTTTATACAAAAACTTTTCAATTTAACATAATCAAAATTATCTATTTTGCATTTTGTAACACACTATATCTTGATAGGTCATGAATTCTTTCTTTTCCCATAAATCTGACAGGTAAACTATTCCTTGGTCTCTCAAATTGCTTATAGTATCAGCCTTTATTCCTAAATGTGATAGCGTTTCTTAACCTGGGGTCCTTTTTAAAAAATATTTTGATCACTGTATGTCATTATATTTGGTTTCCTTTGTAATCTTATGTATTTCGTGCATTTAATGATATTCTAACGAGGGATACATGGGCATCACCAGAGCACCAGTGGAGTCATGACACGGTTTTAAGTATCTCTGCTCTGTGATACCTTGCTAAGTAATCATCCAGCCTGCTAGAATGTGTTAAGTGATAAAGAATCCAAAACATCTAGTTCCACTTTTGTAAATGTCTAATTATCAAATAAAGTTCTTGTTATGCTGGACTGAAATTCACATTGCCATCCCCAACTCCACCTATCCTTTTTAACTTGGACTCTGGTGTTAATTCTGTTCCCTGGAGGTACAAAGAATTCTAGCATGTCTTCTATTCTACAATCCATTACAGAGTCTAGATGGCCACCATATCCTTCCTGAATCTTTTCTTCCCTAAGAAGGTCTTTCTATTTCCATTCCTGGTTTCATATCGGTTTTTCAATATCTCTCTTAAAATGTAGAGCTCAAAATTGAACACATTGTTTTGGGCAGATGATAGGACTATCCCTTTCCTGGTTCTGAATATTGTACTTATAGTACAGTCTGACAATGCATTTATTTTTTGACTTCTGAATCATACTTTCGATTCATTGACTTTACTGGCAACTGAAAACTATAATAAAGTTTTTTCTTTTTCAAAACAATTTTAAAATAAGTTTTTACTAATGTCTTTTTTTTAATGTCACCATGATTTTCCCCAGCATATCTGCCCTCTTCCCAGAAAGCCATCCCATATGACAAAGTATTTTTTAAAGATAGAAAAGAAAAGAAAAAGGAAAGAAATTAGCATGACTGAGAGGTACATCAAAAAATTTGAAAATATGTGCAGTGTGCAACATTTGTAGACCTATCTTCTGAAATGGATGAGGTGGTAATGTCTCCTCATGGCTCTTAATTCACATGCTTTTCAGACATGTCTCCCTCATTCTGTATTTGCATTCTTTGTAGCAGATGTTTTTGTCCTAAGTCTTCAATTTTTTTTTTTTTTTTGGTGGAGGGAAGGCAGGGCAATTGGGGTTAAGTGACTTGCCCCAGGTCACATGGCTAGTAAGTGTGTCAAGTGTCTGAGACCAGATTTGAACTCAGGTCCTCCTGACTCCAGGGCTAGTGCTCTACTCACCTAAGTCTTCGGTTTGATTCACCATTCCAGTGTGTTGATATTTTGGGACTGATTCTGTACTCTAACAAATTAGCCTTTGTGTTCTTTGCGCAATTAATACACATGCCATCTGTGACATCATCCAAGTTAATATATCCAAGATAACGTTGACTGTATACCTCACTGGATAAGTGGTCAACAGATATGAACAAACAGTTCTCCAAAGAAGAATTGTAAGCTATAAACAACCATATGAAAGATTTTTCCTGGCCATTGATAAAAAGAGATGCAAATCAAAACATTTGAGGTTTCTTCCCACACCCAAAAAATAGGAATCCTCAGTGTTGAAGGAGATTGTAGATAGGTGCATGAACACACTTGGTGGAACTGTGATTGATTCAGGCATTTTTGGAACGGAAATTAATTTGGAGTTAAGCCAATAAAGTGAGTAAAATGTCCATACCTTTTGACCCAGAGATCTCACTGTGAGATCTAGAATCCCAAGGAGGTAAAAAATGGAAAGAAAGGTCTCACGTGCATAAAAGTATTTATAGCAGCACTTTTTTTGTAGTAGCAATGAATTGGAAATAAAGTAGATGCCCATTGATAGGGCAATGGATACATAAATTGTGCCATACCAATATAATGGAATATTACTGTGCACTCAGAAATGATGAATGCAGAGAATCATGGAAAACTTATGCAGGCTAATGCAAAGTGAAATAAACAGGACCAGAAAAATATAATGCAATTTTTACAACAGTGTAAATGGAAAGAAGAGGGGAAAAATGTATCTGCTCTCCTTATTTGAAGAGGTAAGGGACTGTGGATGTGAAATATTGCATTGCATGTAAGATTTAGTTGGTATGTGTTTCAGCAGTCTAGCTAGCAGCTTCTATGGGGGTATAAGATCCACCCACAACCAGCACCCAGAAAGCTGCCAACACACTGCAAAAGCACAGCTTCTTTTGACCTGCTTTAGTAAGGAAAGCAACGTTAAAGGGGTTGACAACCTTTAATTCAGCAGACAAATACCATTCACTTAGTTCAAGGGGAAAAAGCCAGCACCCTGAACTTCAGAACAAAATACAAAGTACGAACATCAACAGATAGACCTTGTCTGATTCAAATCCCAATACATAGTTACCAGAGTTTAACAAAGTCCCCGCATCTGGGTTACACGCTGGAGGGCCCTTAGCTACAGCCGCTGGAGTCTGCATCAGCATACCAGCGCAAGTGAGAGCCCTGCTCAGATGGCTCTGTCCTCTCTTATAGGGCTTCAGACGTCATCAGACGTCATCTGAATGGCCAGAACTTAGGCTGCTATGATTGGCTCTTGAGTTAGTCCCTCCCCTTAGGACCGTGGGAGGTTCACATCCACATAGGTTAGGTTAACACCTAATAGGGGTTAGAGCCTGGGGCTTAGCACTTAGTAAGACTCAAGACAGGCATGGCTCTGGAGTTAGCACCTCCCCTTAGCCAGCCCCACCTTGGGCCTCACCCCAGTCACGGTTCCACACCTAATAGGGGTTTGGGCCTGGGGCTTAGCACCTAGTAAGGCTCAATGAAATACACTGAATTACTCAAAGGAAACAAAGGCCAAACTATTCAAGGGCACTTGGTTGAACTAAATGCTAAGGAGCCCATTTTGCTTACCAACACAGTATGGTGGTTAGTTTTGCAGAATTGTTTCCCTCTTATTTTATTTTTTATTACAAGGAATGGCTCTGTAGGTAGAGGGGTTATATATTTAAAAATGAAGGTGATATAAAGACAAGAAAAAAAATTTTAGAAATGTTGAGGCTGAGGAAAGAACTGTGTGGCACTCCACAAAAGAGACATTGATTTATTTAAACGTGGTCAACCAGCACTGGAGCTATCTATTCACTAACCTATATTTTCTTCTGTCCTGCATTTCTTTATCTTCTTCACAAGGATATAGTGAAGTTTCATCAGTTGTCTTACTGAAATCCAAGAAACTTTGTGGGTCTTCCCCTCCCAGATTGATGTATCATACGCATACACACATTTGACTAGGTGAAAGAGGCTATTTTTTCGTCTTAATTTCTTACCTAGCCTTAATCACTGAGTGGGCGTTGCCTCAGTCAAACCTGGGAAAGACCTTAGCTTAAAAAGGCCAAAGTCTCCCACTGCATCCAGGGCCACCTTCAGTTGTCCTGATGTATATCTTGCCACTGGACCCAGATGGCTCCTGAGGAGAAAGTGAGGCTGGTGACTTTGAACAGCCCTCCCTCACTTAAATCCAATTCACATGTGAGTTATGGCATCACCTTCCTGGTGCCATGGTCCTCTTAAAGATTAAAGGACAAGCACCAACATACTGAAATCCACATAGACTGTTAGAGTCATTGAATCTTAAGAGTTGGAATGGTCCTTAGAGGCCATCTAGTGAGAAAACCGAGTCCCAGTGACGTTAAGTGACTGAGGCGGGATTCAGATTCAGGTCTTCCTAACTTCCAAGTCCAATACACTGTCTTGTTATACCAGTACCTCTCAGTCAGCCCCTTCTCAGTCAACATGCATTAAATGGTCACTCTGTTCCAGGCACTGTTATAAGCAGTAGGATCATAGAGAACAAAAACAGTCCCTTTAGGGAATTTATACTTTAATGGGGAGAAAGTACGTATTCATCTAGGTTTGTATAAGATACATTCAAAGTAGATACAGTATGACTTTGGAGGGAAAGGAACTGGCAGCTGGGAAGACTGGGAAGGACTTGTAGATTGTGAGAATGTGGCACTTGAGCTGATTTTTTAATGAATCCAGGGAAAAAAGTGGAGGTGAGGAGAGAGAGTGTTCTAGGCCTGGCATGAGGGGTGGGAGGGGAGAATGGGGATGGGAACAACAGCCATTGCAAAATCATGGAGACAGAAGATGGAGTTTCTTGGGAGATGAGTGTCCTGCTTTAGAAATAGCAAATATGCTATGAAAGACTTGGTTACTTTGATCAGTAGAATGATCCAAGACAGTTCCAAAGGACTCATGATGAAAAAATGTCCACCTCCGGAGAGAAAGCTGAAGGACTCTTCAGTGCAAATTGAAGTAAAATTTTCTCATTTTTTCTTGCTTTTAAAAAATGACTAATATGGAAAAGTTTTGCATGATTTCATATGTATAATTGATATTTTGCTTGCCTTCTTGGTAGGTGGGGGAGGAGTGGTAGGGTGGGAGAAAATTTGGAACTCAAAATTTAAAAAGAAAACAATAAAAATTTGGGATGAAAACTGCTGATAAGCTTATATAGCTGGGTCGAAGTGTGTGTGTAGAGTTGGTTTAGTAAAGAAGTGATGTGGTCAGATCTGTGTTTAAGGAAAATTACTTTTCAAGCACTGGAGTAATGAGATACTTGAGGCAGAGAGACCAGTTAGGAGGTTGTTGGAATAATCTATTTGAGAAGTGATAAAAGCTTAAACTAAGGTGGTAGCTATGTGAGTGGAGAAGGGAAGATAGTGGAAAGATAGAGATGACAAGATTTAGCAACACGTTGGCTATGGAAGGTAAAGAAGAATGCAAAGTGGAAGATAATACTGAGATTATGCGTCTGAAATGGTGGGAAAATGGAGTTACCTTTAACAGAAATGGGGATATTTGGAAGAAGGGAGGATTTGGAGGGAAATGTAGGAGTTCAGTTGTAGACTTGTTGAGTTCAGGATTATCACAAAGACATCTAGTTTGCAATATGCAATAGGTCATTAGTCGGGATTGAAAGTAATGGAAAGGGAGATATATGACTGAGACTAGATTTGTAAATTTGGCAGTCATTTCCATAGAGATGATAATTAAACACATGGAAACTGAAGAGGTTACAGAGAGTGAATGAATATTATGGCTTTCAAAATTGTTTTTACAGTTTTGTTATTGTGTAAGTTGTTATGTGGTTTTTTTTTTCGCTTTAGTTGAATAAAATAAGTCTTTTCAGAATCTGAAGCAGCCCCCTTCATCCTTTCTTATAACACAATAATTTGTTCAGCTATTCCACAGTTGATAGACACCACCTTAATTTTCAGTTCTTGGCTGCCACAAAAAAGAGCTGCCAAATATTTTTGTACATATGGGTCTTATACCCTTTTGTTGTAAATTTGGTAATTAGGAGATCATTGGCATCTTTGGGGAGAGCAGTTTCATTTGAGTGGTGAGGTCAGGTGCCAGATTAAGGGTTGAGGAATGAATGAAAGGGAAGAAGTGAAGGCAGGAGCTTGGCAGAGATAACAACCTATCCTGTGTGATTCTTACATGTCCTCCCACAATGGGCCATAGAGTATGATTTATATTTTTACACTATGGGAGAATATGTCAGATCATCAAGAATTTATATTCACAAGATACCTAAATGAATTGCTGTCCTTTTGAGGTAGCTTCCAGCAACAGTTTTGGTCTATAGCTATTTAATCTGTTTTGGATAGCTTAATGGAATGAGTTAGAAGGTCATGCTTGGAGTCAGTAAGAGCTGGTTTGAAACCTGCTTCACACACTTGTGTGACCCTGAGAAAATCATTTAGCCTCTCTGAGTCTTCATTTTCTCAGCTGTAAAATGGGATAACATAGCATCCGCTTTACTGTAGATACTACTTTACTTTGCTGTATCAAATGACAGTGTATCTAATGCACTTTGCAAACCTTTAAAATGTTCTATAAATCTGAGCTGTAATTTTTTTCCCCATTTTCCTTTGCAAGCCTAACTAAGGAACTAATTAGATGTCCTTTTATAAAGCCCCAGAAGAATTCCTGTTTTGTTATCATTATTATTTGTTGTTATTGTTGCAGGTGTGAGGGCATTTAAAGGACTTGAGCCAAGAGGGTTTGCTGGTCTTTGTCAGGAGTTTTTGACTCCTGGAGAGCATTACTTGAAGACTGTTACTTGCAGACTGGCTTCTTTGCTCACCAGCAGATGCTTTGTGTAGTCTTGTATCTTTGCTATCAGCATTCTCTCCTCTTCCTTTGTTTCTAACCAGTCCTCAGGGATGTTACTGCTGAGTGTGTTCTGCTTTTCAGTAAGTAAAATCTTTTAGTTTAACCATGCAGTAGCCTCATAGCCTAGGAGAAATATTTTGAACTGGAATATCACTTTAGATTGTTGTTTTGAATAAGGAAGATGACTCATGGCCATTTTTAGCCATTTGGTTTACCTTGTTTCTTTTCTCTAATAAGACTGGTGCTAGAATTGGTTATAATGAAAGATATTCCTGGGTTGGTAGGGCATTACTCACAGAGAGTTGCTTGAGAAAGGGTTGTCCTCAGCTGTGCTGCTGTGTTTCTCAAAAAAATTTAAAAGAAATCAAATTATGCCCCTTATTGCCCCTCAGAGCATGCAACCCAATATTTACAGGCTTTCATTTACTGTAGAATAACTATATGGAAAATGAGTGGAATTTGTAGTGGATATCTAGAGGTCATGGTTATCCCAGAAGAGTATGGTAGGGAAAAAATATCACACTTAGATCATGAGTGATACTTTGTAGAGATAATATTTTTGCTCAAGACCTTTCCAGGCAAGTTTCTTGGGTACACACATGCATGTGTGTGCACTTGAAGCCAGGGAGTTAATTCTGATCTGTGACAGAAGTGAAAGAGAACAAAACAACTTTGAGACAACTGTAGAGCACAAATTTTATATTCTAATTGGACAGAATAGGAGTGTCTTATGCACAGATGTCCATAAAGGATACCTTGTGATAATCCATGTTGTACCTTTTGGGAATGTTGCATCCTGTTTCTTCTATTGATAATTCATAAGATCTTAAAATATCAATCTAAAGTCAGCCTCAGAGATCATCATACAATAGGCCTGAAATCCAGGACTTCTGCCCAGTTCTGTGGCGTTTTCATTATGGGATCCACATGGTGCAATTTTTTTTTCCTTTGAAATTTGGACTAGATTGAACTCTTTTCATTCTTTCAGCAATGATTCTCAATTTCTTCTCTAGCATCACTTATGCGCAACAAAGGTAGAAGGCTCCGATAGTTTGTTACACAGAAGAGGTTAAGGACGGCTTTTGATTGTCATCACTCATGCATTATTGTCATTTTTGTTTCAAGCAGTCAAGTTTGTTTTACCTTTCAGCCAGCTGTGACTACCTTTCTTCAGGGATGCTTATACAGAGCATACCTATCTAGGATTGTCTGAAATACATTATGACAACACTCTGTCACAACTTTGGAAACTTGTAACTTATTTGAGACAAGCTAGCATTCGACTGATATGAGCTCCTCCCTTTTGTCACATTGCTCCTTTGGACCTGTTCCTGTAAAGGTTGTTTCAACTAATTGTGAAAGGAGCTAAAAAGATTGACATCAGAAAGCAGGTATTTTACCTGTTGATACTTGGTGTCAAACTAATGTTTGTTTCCTGAGCACTATTTCCATCATCTGGTATGTTGTATAGAAGAAATTTATCTTTTTTTTTAATTACTATTTGCACTTTTATTTTTCATTGTTTTTTGGAATTTTCATGGCTAAACCCTATCTTTCCTTGCTCAGTAGTTTCATACTTTAGTGTGCCTATGACTAGGCCATACTGTCTAGCAACTCTGTGTATTAGAGACTAGGAAGATATTAATGTAATTTGAAATCACGGTTTCCAGGAAATGAAAAGCAGGATTGCTGAATCAGAGAATGTGGCTTTTATTAAATTAGTCGTTGCAGGAGGGAACAGTTGGTTTTGATCCCAAGTGGAAAATCAGTTTCAAATAAATTTGCCAGCCTACACAGTTCTTAGTAAATGATCACATTTGTAGTTCCTCCAGTTTGTGGTTTTAGTAATCTGCCGTCTTCTTAGTTATGTTTGCGGGCAAAGAGCTGATTCAAGTGAAGTGATCCTCTTTGTAAATACTCAAAATGTGATGCATTTTGTGAAGAAGTCATCATTCATGAAACTTATGAGTGACCCAGGAATTGAGAGCGTTGTGGGAGAAAGGTTTGCTGCTACTAATGCTTACCTCTGAACCACAGTCAGCTGCCTAGATAGCTGCTCAGATGTTTTGGGGAGTTTGGGAGAACATGATAATTTGGGTAGGAAATCCTTTTTTTTCTTTCCAAAACTGCTACTGTAATAAATTGTAATAAACTCTATGTTTAGATCAGAGTAGTAATATCATTCAAGAAAAATTGATCAGCTATCGTGTTTACTAAGTGCCCACTACTACCTCTCCTTACTGTCATTCTAAAAACATAAAAATAAATACATTTTGGAGGAATTTTTTTAATTTTAACTTAAATGTGTCCAGCTTTCCTCATGTCCCTTGAAGCTCAACATATCCCAATTGAAACTCTTATTGGGGATGTGGGTGTGGTGGTAGAGGTCTCAATGAGAGAAATTAGGTTTAAGTGGAACCAAGCATATTGGGACAGTTGGAGTAGAAATGAGGTTACAGTCAGATAGAGAAATAACAGATTTTTTGATCAAGGAAATGGAAAACTTGTAGGTAATGATTACATCCCATACCTGGAGTGGAAATGTTCTGAGGAGGTGAGAATTTCACAGTTGCTTTCATCTTGCAGAATGATGAATTTCTGGAGATGATGAAGTCCAGGAAATTAGTTGGATGGGAAATGTTGAGGAAATTCCTCTGGCCTCTAGAATTCCTTGCCCAAGCAGTAGGGCAGCAGGTGGGGAGGAGAGAAAGTCTAGGAGACCTAGATGTGGAATACTTGAGAAGGAAGAATGCCTTGAGGAGAGCAGTAAACAATCACCTCTAAGATTCGAATATTAAAATTAAAGGAGAAAGGGGTGGCTGAATAATAATGTCAGAGGGAAAGTCTGGCAGTGAGAGCAAGGGATATTTTGACTCCATTACATAGGACTATTGTGTGTATGTGAGGTGAAGGGGTGGTGAGTGAATGAAAGTACAGATAGTACTGGTAAGTATGGTCAGAGATGGAGAGTCATCTGGGGAAAGCCAAGTATTAGTGAGAACAAATAGGAGGAAAGAATGTGAGAGGAAGAAGTCTAGAATGACGTTTGTCACTATGGTATGACATTTCCAGAGGGTATGTGGGGAGGCATGATAAACAGGGTTGGGATGGTGGTACCTGGGCCCAGGCTGGGATAAGAAAGAGAAGTGAGGATTGGGAACAGTTTGCTATTAGATGGCCAGTGATTGAACAGTGCAGGGATAGAGGGACAGTAACAGGTGCTAGGAGTTTGTTAACTTTGTGTGGCTTGATTTTCCTTTTATGCCTGCTCTTGATGTTCATTTTATCTTGATCTTAACATAATTGGTATCAAAAGGATTTAGAGCATCATGGGGTCAGCCTAGTGCTTGGCCTGTACTGCTACTTAATTAATGCTTGTTGATTAATTGATATCATTCACTTCTGTTTCCTCTTCTCCCTTTCCTCTTCCACTCCCCATATCCTTGCCTGGAGCAACTGTTCAGTACCCATCCTCTTGGGCACTTTAAAATTGTTCCTGACTATATTGAACTTTCAGTGCATGTGTGCTGCTTCCCTGAGTAGTGATTACTAACCGCAAAAGTGTTTTGACCACTGAGGGTTGGTAAAAATAGAAAGTGGTATCATTGGTAAGTGTAAAAGATGATCTTTCCATCAGTTCTGGCATCCTGGTTCCAGTAAGTAACTCTTCCAGTATTTTGAAAGAACTCTTTGTTCTAGTGTGTTCTTGTTAAGTTACAGCATATTGTATGTCTTTTGAAACTAATGTGTTTTGAAGGCCTTGCTGGTTGTTTTAATTTAAATACTTTATAATTGTTTATTATATTCAGATACGTTAGCCACCAAAAATTATTAAAGTATGAACTTCTGAACCTGCCATCCAAGGCCTTCCATAATCTCACTCCAGCCTACCTGTTAAACCTTATTTCTAACTATTTTGGGTTCTGTTATACATAAACCCAACTCAGCTCTTTGTCTCTCATCATGATAATGCTCTCTTCAGTCTCACTGTCTTTTTCCCTACATCCCCGTGCCTGGAATTAAGGCCCCCAATCTCTTTCTTTCAGTGATGTCTCTTTTTTCCTTTTAAGCCAAACTTGACTTTGAGCAGCTCCCTTGGCACTTCCTCCCTCAGATTTCTCTCAGCAAAATTCTCCCTCTTCAAATTCCTTACAGTACTTTACCCGGACTTCTCTTTTACACTTGTCTCCCTCTCACTATTGTAATTATTTGTTTACTTGTCCTTCCCCTGCAATTAGATTGTAGGTTTACTATGTAGTAAAATTATTTTAAAAATAATTCCAAAAAATTTAAAATTATTACTGTTTTCTATTTTTATATCACCTTGATTTCTTTTAAAAATTTTTTCAGTTAAAAAAAATCTATTTTTTCTTTCTCCAGTCCCCTTAGCTTTATTGAAAAAGAAAGGAAAAAAACCCAAAATCCATATAACAAGTATTCATAGTCAAAACAAATTCCTTTATTTAGCTGTGTATAAAAATATTTGTCTCAGTCTATACCTAGAGTCCATCCTTTCTTTATCAGGGAAGGTGGGTAACATGTTTCATTGTGGTTGGTCGTTACTTTGATCACAGTTCCTAAGTCTTTAAGATTGTTGTCTTTACATTATTGTTATTGTATAAATTCTACTCCTGGTTCTGCTTGCTTCATTCTGTATCATTTAATGCAAGTCTTCTCAGCTTTCTCTGAAACTATCCTCTTCATTTCTTATAGCTCCACGTTCCATTATGTTCCTATGCCTTATTGTTGTGTTCGTCTATTCCCCAACTGATGGGCACCCCCTTAGTTTCCAGTACTTTGCCACTGGAAAAAAAAAAGCTGCTATAATCTTTTTGTACAGCTAGATCCTTTTCTTCTTTCTTTGCTCCTTTTGGAATATAGACTGGTGTAGTGATATTGGCGGATAATCCAATACTGGTATTTGGGATATACTAGTATTGCTGGGTCTGAGAGGTAAAAGCATAGGTGTTCATTACACCATTACTGTTTAATACAGTGCTAGGAATGCTAGCCATAGCAATATGACAAAAAAAAAAAAGAAATTGATAAGCATAGGCAAAAAGGAAATAAAATTAATTGCTTTCTGCTGATATATTAGTTTACTTAGAGAATCCTAGAGAGTCAACTAAAAAGTTAATTGAAACAATACCTTTAACAGTTCCAGTATGTAAAATAAATCCACACAAATTATCAGCATTTCTATATAGTAACACCAAAATTCAGCAGGAAGACATAGAGAAATTCTATTTAAAATAACTAAAGAATGTATAAAATACTTGAGAGACTACCTGGCAAGACACAGGAGCTATTAGAGCACAACTACAAATCTTAAGTAAAGACAGATCTGGGCAGCTCAGTGGATAGAGTGCCAGTCCTGGTGTCAGAAGATTGATCTTCCTGAGTTCAGATCTGGCTTAGCTGTGTGACCCTGGGCAAGTCGCTTAACCCTGTTCCCCTCCATTTCCTCATCTGCTAAATGAGCTACAGAAGGAAATGGCAAACTACTCCAGTATCTTTGCCAAGAAAATGCCAAATGGGGTCACAGAGAGTCAGATGTGACTGAAAAATGATTGAACAACAAAAGACAGATATAAATAATTGGAGAAATACTAATGGCTCATGGGTTTGGTTTTTTGCTAGTTATTTAGTTTTCAAAGAGGGCACATTCAAGTTCCCCACTATTAATTATAGTTTTACTATTTCTACCTGTAATTCAAAATTTAACTTTTTCTATAAGTATTTGGATGCATTGTCATTCAGTGCATATATATTTAGTATTTATTTCATTGTCTTTGCTACCTTTCAGCAAATGTTTATTCTCTGTCTCTTTTAATCAAGTCTGTTTTTTTCTGTAGCTTTCTCTGAGATCATGATTGCTACTCCTACCTTTTTTACTTTAGCTGAAGCATTACACATTTTGCTCTAGATCCTTATTCCATATGGCTTTGGTGTCTGAATCTTGAACTTTAAAAGTAAGGAGTCTGTTGTTGGATTCTGCTTTCTAATCTGTCCTCTGTTTTAGGGGTGAGTAGAAGGTGTAGTAGATAGAGTACCTTGCAGTCTCAGTTCATATCTGGCCTCAGACACTTACTAGCTGTGTGACCCTGGGCAAGTCACTTAATTCTGTTTGACTTAGTTTCCTCATCTATCATATGAGCTGGAGAAGGAAATGGCAAATAATCCCAGTATCTTTGCCAAGAAAACCCCAGATTCACAAAGAGTTGGGCACAATGGAAACCACTGAACAGTAACAACTGCAATCATACCATTCCCATTTATGTAATTGTGTATTTCCCTCCATGCTGTTCTCTTATACTTTTCCCTCTCTTTGTTTCCTGTCCTTTGTCCCTACCTTTATAAGCTAGAACAATGTGATGAGTGAGAAGTATGCTCAGGGTTTCAACTCTTGCTTTAGTTCTTCGAGGAATTTCAATTGAATTCATTCCCAACATATGTTTTTCTTTGATGCTTTGCTTGTAGATTTTCTTTTTAGTCCAATCTCCTCTGGGTTTCTGTCTTGGGTATCTTTGTCATCATACTAGCTCTTTATGCTGGGATTCCTTTTTTATTTGTTAATTCTTCGACCCTTGCTTCCCAACTTTGGATTGCATTTCTGGAAGGAATGTTTAGGCAGTGCTTGGTCTTTTTTATTATGCTCTGGTTCCTACTGCTTCTTTCTCCCCTTTAAGTGTTTGTTATTCTAGGATCTCAGGAACAGCTCAGGATGGGAATCTACAGGCTTTTAGTGTCCTCAAAGCGATCTCATAAATGGTCAAGACTGTTTGTTGCTGGACTCAGCCAAGTCAGCCAGCTAGAAAGCTCTGAAGGCTCATAATGATAAAGCTATAGGCTCCCCTGTATCTGAATTCCCTGCACTGGTTATTCTGCTCTAGGTTTCAGACTAAGGGGCCGGATCCGAGACCCTGTTCTGCTAGGGTCTCAGAAAGGGTCAGAGACACATGGCTGCTAGTAGTCATAGCTACCTCTAGGCATAGGTCCAGGTCCTGTTCTCACTTTGCAGTGGATCTGGGGCCTAGCTCTGGGGTCTGAACAACAGGTTACTGATTAATACTTTTTCATTTCTTGAAGCAGGCCCCTCTGTTGAATCCAAGAGCTCACTTTCAGGACAAATGTCTCTTGTTCCTAGCTAGACACTTTGTTATCAGGTCCTGAAGAGCTAGCGCTCTCTCTTGCTCTCCCGTGCACTCTTTCTCCCTCTCCATCTCTTTCCCCCTCTCCCTCCCTCTCCTCCTTCTCTCTCTTCCCCCTCCTCTCTCTCTCTCTCTCTGTCTCTGTCTCTCAATCTCTCGTGTTCTCTTTCCTCATCTGGGTGGGGAAAAAAGACTGATTTTTTTTCTTGAATTTCCTGATCAAAACTTGGCTTAGTGCATTTTCTAGATCTTTTTTGGAATACTCATGAGAGGGATCTGGCTCGTGCTGCTTCTCCTTACTCAGCTGTCTTAGCTGGTCTTCCCCAAATTATTAACTTTTTTGGCAGATTTTTTTTCTATTTTGGCCTACATATATTTTAAAAATTATATATTTAAATCAACAAAAATCCTCCTTTTTACCCTGTCACCCTAATTGAGAACTAAAGAAAAATAAAATCTATTACAAGCATGTATAGTTAATTAAAGCAAATGATCTCCTTCTACACTTTGAATCCTTCACATCTTAATCAGAAGATAGGTGGCATGTTTTCTCTAGAAATGTATTTGGTCATTACAGTAATAAAAATTCACAATCCTTTGAGTTGTTTGCCTATGCTATATTGTTGTCATTGTATAAATTCTGTTCACTTCATTCTGCATCAGTTCTTACAAGTTTTCCCAAGTTTTTCTGAAGCTATCGCCTTCATCGTTTCTTAGAGCATAATAATATTTCATCATATTTACATACCATAACTTATTCATTCATTCTTCAATTTGAGCACCTCCTTAATTCTCATTCTTTGCCATTTCAACAAGAGCTATAAATATTTTTGTACATTGTTAGAGTTTCTTTTGTTTACAACTAATCTCTTCCTTAAACTACTTTCCCTCTAATTCTCCTTCCTTTTTTCTTTTCTCTCCTATTTCTCTTTTTAGTGAAATGTATTTCCATACCCAGCTGTGTGTGTTTGTATTCTTTGTTTCTTTGACCAGTTCAAATGAGAATAACATTCAAATGTCAGCTCCACTCCCCTAATCCCCTCCTTTTTGTGTATATACATGTCTGCTTGCACACCCTAATTATATGAATTAATTTCTCCTAACCTTCCTTTCCCTCCCTACCCCCTCTTCCTCACAAGACTACTGAGACATAAGATGACCACTCCCAGGCCTTGCCTGATGAGACTTCCTCAGTGACCCCCTGATGATCATAGGTTTCAGAGGGGATATGTGTATATATCTCTTTGTATGAGTATAAGCAGTTTATCCTTGTTCAGTGCCATATTGCTCATTCATGCTTACTTTTCTTTTATGTTATTCTTTTTTTTAAAATCTTTTTTTAAATTTTTTTTATTTTTAATATGTTTAGTTTTCAGCATTGATTTTCACATGCGTTTGAATTTTTTATGTTATTCTTAACTCCTGTGTTTGAACTTCAGATTTTCTCTGCAGCATCAAGAATGCTTAGAAGTCCTCTATTTCATTAAAGGTTAATTTTTTCCCGTGTAGCATTATACTCAGTTTTGCTAGGTAAGTTGTACTTGGCTGTAAGCCTATTTTCTTTGCCTTCTGGAATATTGTATTCGAAGTTCTCTACTCCTTTACTTTTTGTCCTGTTGGCTCCTTGGGTACTTGAATTCTTTCTTTCTGACTACTTGCAGAATTTTTTCTTTGATTTGAAAACTCTGGATTTTGGCTATGATGTTCCTGGGAGTTTTCGTTTTAGGGTTTCTTTTTTTTTTAATAGGTTAATTTATTTTCAGTTTTCAACATTCACTTCCATAAGTTTTAAATTTCCTTAAAAATCCCTTCCCTCCCTCTCCCCAAGACGGCATACAGTCTGATATAGGCACTGTATATACATTCCTATTAAACATATTTTCACGTTAGTCGTGTTGTATAGAAGAATTAGAACGAATGGGAAGAACCATGAGAAAGAAAAACATAAAACAGAATGAAAAAAGAAAATAGTCTGCTTTGATCTTCATTCAGACTCCATATTTCTTTTTCTCGATGTGGATGGCATTTTCCATCATGAGTCCTTTGGAATTGTTTTGGGTCCTTGCATTGCTGAGAAGAGCCAAGTCTGTCAAAGTCAGTCATCGCACACTGTAGCTGTTACTTTGTACAATGTTCTGGTTCTGCTTACTTCAGTTAGCATCAGTTCATATAAATCTTTCCAGGTTTTTCTGAAGTCCGTCTATTCATCATTTCTTATAGCACAATAGTATTCCATTACATTCATATTCCACAACTTGTTCAGCCATTCCCCAATTGGTGAGCATCTTCTCAATTTCCCATTTTAGGGTTTCTTTTAGGAGGTGACTAGTAGATTCTATTTCCACTTTGTTCTCCGGTTCTAAAAAGACTTCTTGAAATAGAATGTCTTGCCTCTTATTTTGGTCATGGTGTTCAACTAGTCTAATGATTTTTTTTTTTAACTCTTCATCTCTTCCAGGAATCGTAGCTGAGTTTGTGTCTAAGCCATGTTTTTCCCTGAAGCGTTGCTTGTAGATGTTTTGCAGTCATTCTCTTATGTGTTTGTATCTTGACCTTGTCTGTCACTATACTATCTCTTTATGGTGGGTTTCTTTTTTTGGGGGGGGAGGGTTGTCTATTCTTCCAACCTACTTTCCGACTTTGGGTTTAGTGTCAGAGCTTGGCTCTGCATACTTCCGGAGGGAGGGTCTGGGCTGATCCTGTTGTTGCTTTCTTAGGGCATTTAATGTTGTATTATTTCAGGATCTCAGGGACAGGCTGGGGACCCTTTCAGTGCTTTGGTTTGATACGTTAGCCCCTGTCAGGTAGCTGGAAAGCTCTGTTGGCTCAGAGTGACAGAATTGTAGACTCTCTTTTGGTTTGGGATTTTTGCCTTAGATATTTTGCAGGCTGGGTTAAATGTTAGAACAGAGATTCTTGCTGTGCCCTTGGTGTTTGAACCACACCTCTGTTGCTTGTTTCAGAACCTCCTTTCTCGGTTCACTGCCCAAGGCTTCCATACATGCCAGCTGCATGTCTTCTTCTTAGTCCACCCTGAATCTGTGATTTAGAACTAGGTAGTGGGCAACAAAGCTGCCATTTGTCACCTATACCTTGTGGTGCCCTGGTATGGGTCTCAGTTGCTCCAGTGTGAATCTGGGTCCCCCTCTTGATTTGGCGCAGTTTCTTCCTGGGCACTAGAATGTTCTGCTTTCTCTGTGTGCCTGTGCTTTCTGCCTGCATAGTCTAGCTGGGCTGGACAAATTACTCCCTGTGACTTTTTCTAGATTTCTTCAACAGAGTCTAGTACATTATTTGGGTCTGTTTGGAAGAGTTTTGTGGAGGGGAGCTCAGCTGTACTGCTTCCTACTTTACCATCTTGGCTCTGCTGCTGTCCAGTTTCTTTATTTCTATTATGAGTTTGTTAGATATTTCTCTATACAAAGAAGAGTAGGAAAAACAGGTTGCATATGAAACTGAATCTTGACTCGGTATAATGTTTTTAAAAATTTCAGCAAGGAAATAGGAAATCGTCTCCTTTTCACATTTAACATGTTCCATGTCCGTGGTCCCTTCAGAACTTCTGGTCTTTTCTGTTTATTTTTAAGTTATTCATTTATACTCTTCCATAGACTAGTCCTTTCTTTCTGATACTTTTTTCTTATGTTTGTCTTAATTTATTTAATATATTTAGTTTTCAGCATTGATTTTCACAGGAGTTTGAATTACAAATTTTCTCCCCATTTCTACCCTCTCCCCCACTCCAAGACGGCATATATTCTGGTTGCCCTGTTCCCCAGTCTGCCCTCCCCGCTGTCACTCCACTCCCTTCCCATCCCCTTTTCCCTTCCTTTCTTGTAGGGCAAGATAAATTTCTATGCCCCATTGCCTGTGTATCTTATTTTCTAGTTGCATGCAAAAACTTTTTTGTTTTTGTTTTTGAACATCTATTTTTTAAAACTTTGAGCTCCAAATTCTCTCCCCTCTTCCCTTTCTACCCACCCTCCCTAAGAAGTCAGCCAATTCAACATGGGCCACATGCCTATCATTATGTGTAACCCTTCCACAATACTCATGTTGTGAAAGACTAACTATATTTTGCTTCTTCCTAACCTATCCCCCTTTATTGAATTTTCTCCCTTGACCCTATCCCTTTTCGAAAGTGTTTGTTTT
>CM053622.1:752860136-752896517 GCA_028646595.1 Phalanger gymnotis
AGGTAGTATTTTCTTCAGTGGTCTTTTGGACCTCCTTTTCCATTTGGCTAATTCAGCCTTTCAAGGCATTCTTCTCCTCATTGGCTTTTTGGAGCTCTTTTGTCATTTGAGTTAGTCTATTTTTTAAAGTGTTATTTTCTTCAGTATATTTTCCAGTATTTTTTTGGGTCTTCTTTAGCAAGTCATTGACTTGTTTTTCATGGTTTTCTCTCATCCTTCTCATTTCTTTTCCCAATTTTTCCTCTACTTCTCTGACTTGCTTTTCCAAATCCTTTTTGAGCTCTTCCATGGCCTGAGACCAGTTCATGTTTTTCTTGGAGGCTTTTGATGTAGTCTCTTTGACTTTGTTAACTTCTTCTGGCTGTATATTTTGGTCTTCTTTGTCAACAAAGGATTCCAAAGTCTGAAGCTGAATCTGGGTGCGTTTTTGCTGCCTGGCTATGTTCCCAGCCAACTTACTTCACCTTTGAGTTTTTCAGCAGGGTATGACTGCTTGTAGACTAAAGAGTTCTATGTTCCAAGCTTGGGGGGAATGTGACAGCTCTGCCACACCAGCACTCCTCCTTCCCCAAGAACCCCCAACTTGGACTGGACTTAGATCTTCAGCAGGGTCTTCACTCCTGCTCTGATCCACCTCTTAATTCCTTCCATCAGATGGGCCTGGGGCCAAAAGCAACTGCAGCTGTAGTTCTGTAGCTGCCCCACCTCCGCTGCCCCTGAGGCAGTGGCTGAACAGCGAACTCTATCCCAGTCCCCAGCAGCTTTTCTAACCTACTCTGTTGTCTTTGGTGTTTGTGGGTGAGCTGCAGCTCACTGATTCAAGGCACTAGGGCATGCTCCACCTGGCTTCTGGTCTGGTTGGTCTGCGAAGCCCACGCTGGGCTCTGCTCCGCTCCTTCCACTCCCTGCTCTGTGTGGGATAGACCTTACCCAGAGACTATCCAGGCTATCCTGGGCTAGAGTCCTGCTTCCCTCTGCTACCCTGTGGGTTCTGCAGTTCTAGAATTGGTTCAGAGACATTTTTTTATAGGTTTTTGGAGGGCCTTGGCAGGGAGCTCACGCTAGTCCCTGCTTTCCAGCCGCCATCTTGCTTTCTGATACTTTCTCTAACATATATCTATGTCTGTATATCTTATTTGTTCACAGTTATTTGCATGGTTCCCTCCTATTCCACACCCCTATTTGATTGTGTGTTCCTTCAGGGAAGGGACTTTTTTGCCTTTTTTTTAATATCCTCAGTAATATTAGTTAGCACTTATATAGCCCATTAAGATTTTCAAAAGGCTATATAAACATTATCTCATTTTATCCCCGCAACAACTTTTGAGGTATGTGCTATTATTATCCCCATCTTACAGATAAGGAAACTAAGGCAGAAAGTGGTTAAGTGACTTGCCCAGGGCCACACAGCTAGCTCCATTTGAACTCAGGTCTTCTGACTGAACCACTGTACAACCTATCTTCCTAACAATAATAATAATAAATGCTCGTTGACTTGCTTTTTTAATGATCACTATTACTATCCCCTGCCTCCTTCCAAAAAACCCTTCCATAATAATAATAATAACGAACATTTATATGTGCATAGGAGGCACTGTGCTAAGCTCTTTACAGTTGTCTCATTTGATTCTCACCACCACCCTGGGAGCTAGGTGCTTGTAGTATCAACATTTTATAGATGAAGGAACTGAGGCAAACAGGTTAAGTGACTTACCCAGGATCATATAACTAGTACATGTCTGAGGCTGGATTTGAACTCATGTCTTCCTGAGGCCTTGGCTTAATACCCTAGCTGCCTCAAATAAGTATAGTCACGTTTTAAAAAATGCCTACTTTTGGCTATGTCTGAGAAGTGATGTCTCTTTTTACACTTCTAATCAGTTGCTTTTCTCTTGGGAGATAGAGAATGTGGTTCATTATCAGTCTTCTAGAGTTGTTTCATTTATCATAGTTCTGCTTTACAATGTTGTAGTCTGAGTATAAATTGTTTTCCTAGTTTGTATCAGTTCTTACAATCCCTCCCAGGGTTCTTTGAATGTGATAATGGTTCATTATTTTCTGATTGATATTTTTCTATCATTATTATGTATCAATTATATACCATAATTTTAAAAAATTAAATTAAAAATTTTTAAATAAAGAAAATCCACATATTCTCCCTCCTACTCTTTCTCCTTCTACTAGTAAATAAAACTTTTGTAATAAATAGGCATATGCTATGCTCTAATTTGTTTAGCCATTCTCCAATTGATGGGAAGCTTCTTTTATGCCAGTTCTTTGCTACGACAAAACATGTTATTGTAAATATTTTTCTATATATGAGTTCTTTACCTCTGTCTTTGATTTCTTTGGAGGATATAAACTAGTAGTGGTTTCACTGGGTCAAAGGCTGTGCCTAAACTCAGTTTAAAACATAACCTTTTTGAGTGTAATTCCAGATTGCTTTTCAGAATGGTTAGACCAGTTCTCAGTTCTACTAGCAATGCATTAATGTACCTGTCCTCCTATATTCCTTCTAACCATTGTAATTTTTTCTTTTTTGTCACATTAGCCAATCAGATGGGTGTGAAGTGAAATCTCAGTTGTTTTAATGTTTCTTTTATTTTTAATAATTTGGAGCATTTTTATATGATTGTTGATAATTTTGGCTCTTTTCCCTTGAGAATTGCCTTATTTGTAGCTTGTGAACATTTATTTTTTGAAAAAGAGCTCTTTTATATATTTGACTCCAATTTTTTATAGATCTTGGAGATATTATACCTTTATTGGAGAAACTTGCTGCAAAAAAATTTTTCCCATGGTTAACTATTTTACTTCTAATTCCACCTGCATTGATTTTGTTTCTGTAGAACTTTTTCGGCTTCATGTAATCAAAATTATACATGTTTTTCTCTGATTCTCACTTATTTAGTTAAGAACTCTACCCCATCCATAGTTGCAAAAGGTATTCTTCTGTACTTCTCTAATTTGTTTTTAATATAACCCTTTTATGTCTGAATCATGTATTCCTTTTTAGCCATGGCATATGATGTGCGATGTTGGTCTATACCTCATTCCTTAACAGCTTTTGTAAAATACTGAGTCCTTGGCCCAGTAATTGGAATCTTAGGCTTATCAGATACTATACAACACTGATGAACTTTTCCGTTTTCTAGCCAGTACCAAATAGTTTTATGGATTAGTTTTAGATTAGGTACTACTATGCCCCTTTCCTTATCACCTTTTTAATTCTTTGCCTTTAAATTCTTCCTTGAGATTAATTTCGTTGCCTTTTTTTCTGTTTTACTAGTGTTTCGTTAGTTTGCTTAGAGTGGCCTTGAAGCTATAAATTAATTTAAAATAGTGTTGTCATTTTATTATATTAGCATGACCCAATTACAAGCAATATCTCTTTGGTTAATGTGTGGCTTGTTAAGTAGAGTCTTTTTTTTATGTCTTGTAGACTTTAAGCATTAAGTAATAAGAATATAACTCTTCTTCAGGGAATTTGACCCAGTTTCTCAGTGTGATTTCCTCTCATTTCAGAATAATTGCTTCCTGACATTGCAGTTGGAGAAATTTAAGACGCTACCAGTGCCCTTTTTGAGAAGGTGCAGTTTTGAGAGGGGTGTAACCTGTTATTGTTCAAATAAGGTAAATTGATGGGCCACAGGAGGAAGTAACATCCTTATTCGAGAGTAGAAATCTAGTTTGTAATAAGATTCTTGACTATTCTTGAAAATGCTTTATAAAGATATTATTAACCTCCTAGTAGTTATTCTTTTTATAGCTTTTAAAAATTAAATTTCTTTTCAGTCAGTGAAAAATATACCTTCTTTCCTCTCCCCATTGCTTGCTTCTGATTGAGAAAGGGAAAAAAAACAAAAACAAAACCTGTGTAACAAAATATATAGTCAAGCAAAACATTCCTATATTGGCCATGTCCAAAAAATATATATCTCAATCTGCCCTCTGAGTCCATCACCTCTCTTTTAAGATGTGGATCAACTAGTTATTTTAAGGAATATTTATTTATCTTACTAATATACCTGTGAAACCAGATGTTAAAGGAAAACTTTGAACCTATCAGGTTCTGTTCTAAGTATGTTATAAAAATCAAGTTTTCTAAATCATCTGTTTCTTGTATCAGATACTAACTGAAGTATTTCCTGCTTTCCCTTGTTAGAGGAATTTAGGATTTTATTTTTATAAGAAATCCATTTTGTATTATGGACTGAGTATCTTAGACCTAGAAAGAAATAGAAAAAAATCCTTTAATTTCTGTAATGCCTTTTATTTGATTGCTTAATTTCTATGATGCCACTGTTGAGAAAAACAATTTTAGAAATTCTCTTTTAAGAATATCTATGGCATTTCATTGTTGACATGTTTCTGTAAAAGTCTTATGGAAATAAGTGTGATAAGTAACGGCTAGGCTTGGCTATAGAATGGGAACATGTATAGTTGATAACATGGGACTAGAGCACAGTAGAGATATTAGGGAAGGGGAAAGTATCAGGAAGAGAAGGGAATGAACATTTTATATAGCTTCTGTTACATACCAGGCACTGTGCTATAACCTAAACTCTTTAAAAATATTATTTTACCTTTATAATAATCCTGTGATCTATGTTCCATTATTATGCCCCACTTTACCATTGAGAAAACTGAGGCAGATAGAGGTTAAGTGACTTGGTCAGGATCACCCAGCTTTTAAATATCTTGTGGCTGCATTTGAACTCAGGTTTTCCTGATTCCAGGCCCAGCCCTCTATCCACAGAGTCACCGAGCTAGTTGCCTAGGTCTGAGAATCATCTGCTTAGGGATAGGGACTGGACCTGTGATTTTATTAATAGCAGGCACCCTCTTCTTCTGCCTTTCCTTCATCCTTTCTGATGACCATCAGTTGTTCAGAGCCTGTCTGAGCTGTTTGATTTGCCAACTCTGTTCCTGCCAGTGAGATGGAGAATTTCCAGGCCTTAAAATCTGCCCTGCTACAGCATTCTGAATTCCTGTAGGCCTTACCATGTACCCTGACTCCACCCCTCAGAGATGCCCTGGCACCATCATCTGTTTTACCAAAGACCCCTGGGCCTTGCCATCTATGCTACTTAGTACTTCCAGAATTTTACATTTTCCTGGTAGCTTGAACTTTCCTTGTCTTTCCCAGTTAGACTGTTAACTTCAGAACAGAGACTGACTTGATTTCTTTGTTTGTAACCTCAGCACTTAGCAGATGCTTTCCACATAATTAGCACTTAATAAATGCTTTTTCTTTCATTCATTCAGTAACTCACTATTAGTGCAGTTAGCATTTTTGCTGCAGTTTATAATCTTAATTATTGCTTAGAGCAGAAGTGTCAGACTCATTGGCCAGGCCTCCCTAATGCATCGACCATATTAAAAGTAATTGGGAAATATTTAACAAAATAAAATAAAAACACAATAAACACAGATAATGTTAATTTGTGGTTTTCCAAGTCAATATATGGCCCACAGAGATCCTTTCCATTTAAGTTTTACACCACTGGCCTAGAGCACCAAGACCTTATGTGTCTTACTTAGGGTCGCATAGCCAATATATGACCATAAATGAAACTTGAGCCCAGATTTTCTTGACTTCAGGGCCAGCTCTCTCTTTACTATGTCACTCTGCACACAGATGATAATTAAACATTTTGGAGTTGATGAGATCATCTAACAAGAGAGTAGAGAAAGAAGAGAAGAAGGCCTAGGACAAAGCACTGGGGAATAACCACACTTAGGAGTAACTTGACAGCTTGGGAGATGGTATGTCAATTAAGTGAAGAGTCAAGGATAACTAGGAGTTATCCTAACTATCTTATCCTAACTAGAAAGACCTGAGAGACTAAAACAGTGGCTATGATAAGGATAAAAATAGGGAAATTTCAAATAGGGGTAGTTGAGAGAAATAAAATTGTAATTGAGACTTACCACTCCTGCTCATCCTGTGTGATTCTCTTTTTCTCACCAAAAAAAGCTGTTTGTACCCTACTGTGGCGTGCACTGGCCACCCCACCCCCACCCCTTCCCTCCCGCAAGTGGAATGGTGATTTATCAATTCCTGCACCTGATATACATAGCTACAGGGGAGCCCAACAATAAGAGGTGTGGGGGAACTGTGTTTGAAGGCAGGGCTTCTGTTGGAGAGTTCCTAGATGATTGAGGACATGGGAGTGTACCCTCCTTCTTACCCTCTAATTGGGTAACTACTCACTCCTTGGGCCAGTTCCACCTGGGGGCCAACTGCTATAAAGCATAGGTAGGAATTCAGGAGGTAGAGGGAAGAGAGGCATTTTAGATAGAAGGTACAGGCTTTGCAAAAGCATGAAGTTGTGAAAGTAAATTTAGGCTTGGGAGGTGATACGGAATTATTGAAAAGGTTTTTTTTTAACTTTTATTTCTATTTTTGAACTTAAAACACATCAGCCACAAACATTCTACTATACAAAGAACAACAAAAAGTGATTTTTAGTATAAGAAGCTGTTAGCCCTCCCCCAGCACTACCCAACATTTTCTCCTCCCCTCTCCCCTTGAAGCCCCTTGTAACAAGTATAGTTAAGCAAAACAAATGACCACACTGGCTATTTCTGAAAATGCATCTCATATTCTTCACTCTAATGTGTCACTTCTCTGCCAAGAGGTAGTAGGAGGCACACTTTATTATCAGCCTCATGAGGTCATTGTTGTTCACTACATTGATCAGAATTCTGAAATCTGTTATTTTCCTTTAAAATAATGATAAATGTAAAAAATAATAATGTTATTTTCTTTTATCCTAGATGCATTAGTTTTGTTTGTGCAAACACTTTACAATTTCACGTAATCAAAATTGTTTTGTGTTTTGTACTTTTTTCTCTCCCTCGTTTGGTTAAGAATACATCTCTTAGTCATAGCTGGGAAAGATATATAATCAGCTTCTCTAATAAGTTTTTTTATGACAGTAGTCAGGTCATGTGTCCATTTTGAATTTATTGTAGAACATAGGAGAAGATGGTGGTCTAAGCCTAATTACTGCCAGGCTGCCTTCCAGTTTAACTGTAACTGATGTTTTCAGACGTATAGAACACTGGGTTACTGAGTTCTATTATTTTTGATTCCCCCCTTCTCTAGTCTGTTCCATTCATCTATTCCTCCGTTATTTTGTTGTTATTGTTGTTCTGTTGTTACAGTTGTGTCCAACTTTTCATGACCCCATTTGGGGTTTTCTTGGCAAAGATACTGCTTTGCCTTTTCCCTCTCTAGCTCATTCTACATACGAGGAACTGAGGCAAACAGGGCTAAGTGACTTGCCCAGGGTCACATCTAGTAAGTTTCTGAAACTGGATTTGAACTCAGGAAGATGAGTCTTCCTGACTCCAGGCCTGGCATTCTATCTACTGTGCCACTTACCTGCCCCTCTGTTACTTAACCAATATTAAACAGTTTTAATGATTCCTGCTTTATAATGTAGTTTGGGGTCTAAAGTGCTATTCCTCTTTTCGTCAGATAGGTGAATCTTTTATTAAGTATAAAAGTATAGGCCAAGCACTGTACTAAGCAGTAGGAATACAGATGCAACCAAAAACATGATTTCTATCCTTGGAGATCTTACATTCTAAAGAGGTAAAACGGTGCATGAAAAGGAGCTGAGAGAGTTTCTGACCACTCACAGGTAAAGTATAAAAGTCCAGAGAGTCAGAAGGAGAATAAGGTTAGAGTGTGGTTGGCATGGGCACATCCTCAAGTGGAAGTCCCAGGTAAGAGCTCACCAATCAAAAGAGGTTGCCACATTGCCATAAATGAATTTTATCATTTTACTGAGCTCCCCAAAGTATTTCTCTAATAATTTGATTGGTATATCATTAAAACTATGATTTAACTTTGGTAATAACTTTGATTTTTTAAAAAAAATTATCTTATTTATCTTGTCTTTTGTCATTCTATCACGTTCATTTCCACATATATATTCTCCCTTCACCCCTACTTAGCAAGCTATTCCTGATAACAAAAATTTAAAAAGAAAAAAAAAAGTTCCGCAAAACTAACCAACATGTCAACTATGTCTGATAATATATGCAACATTTCACATTTATATCCCTCTGCATCTTCATTTGGGAGGTGAAAGTACATTTGCTCAGTTCTTCTATGTACCAAGGTTGGCCATTATAAGTACACAGCTTTTAGTTTCATTTTATTCTTTCTGTTTCTATTATATATATATATATATATATATATATATATATATATATATATTCTTTTGTTTCTGCTTCCTTTACTCTGTATCAGTTTATATCTCTTCCCATGCTTCTGAATTAATTTTTTTGTTTCCCTTGTTATTTTTTGTGGTCCAGGAATACTTAATTGCATTAATTTATGCAGTCTATCCATTCCTCAGTCTGTAGATCTCTACTTTGTTTCCAGGTTTTTACTATCAAAGAAGTGCTGCTATGAATATTTTGATGTTTGTGGGTATAGTTTTAGGAGGGGGCTCAGAGGGGAAGAGGATAATTTCAAGCTGAAAAAAGGTAACCTCTCCATTGGAAAGGAAAGAGGGAGCTTCTGGTCATTTTTCCCATGCTGCCCTTATGGCAGTTGTCTTATCCAAGTAATATTTTTCTTTTATGTAGTTGTTATTTATCCTATCAAGATTAAAACTTAGATGCGTTCAAGTTAATGTCTTATATTACACAATTTAGTAGCTTAGCTGATTAAGAAAGCTTCAAAGCAAGATCTTATATTGGCATTAGAATCATGAAAGAAAGATTAAATTATTGCTTATTTTATAGTTTTACTATTAAGTATGTCCTCAGTGTCTGCTTTGAAAATTGATATTGTTTTTCAGATAACCAGAGTAATTAATCATGAATGATTTAGGTGCAAGGTTGTGTTAAAGTCACACAAGACAATCAGTAAATATCTAAGGATATCTAAGCATCATATGGGGGGCAGAGGGGAGAGGCTGTGTGCTTAACTAGTAATGCTGGTCTTTGGAGCCTGCAAATAATGTTCAACCCACTAATTAGCTAGCATTTATTATTATCATTGTTCATAATGATAGCAGATAGAAGGCCTCAAAGTTTGTTTAAAAAAAAGGGGAGGGGGACTGTTTTCTTAGACAATGTCTGTATTTTAATTCAGAATAGGTAATGATTGTGGATAAAGATTTGCTTCTGAAAATGAAAACATTCTCATGCTGTTGTGTATTCTTATATAAGTTGAAAAAACCCTGAAATTGCTGCATTTGGCCTTCCCAGAGAAATGCCAGGGGTTGAGCTTCTGGGGATAATCTTGACATTTTTTTTTTTCTCAGTGTGATGTTCACTCTTTTGAAGGTAATAAAAAGCATTGATCTGTAATTGCTTGGATTAAGCTGGATTTAAGACACCTATTGGGTATGCTCTCAATGCAAAACTTACACACTAATAAGGGCTATTGCAATTTAAAAAAAAAAAGGTTCATGGCATCTATCCCTTACACAGAAGACTCCTTAGCTTTTTGCCACTGGTACCTTTTCCTACTAACAGCCAAGAGTTTAGTAGTTTCTCTCCCAATGACTGTGACTTTTGAGATCACAACCTTTTTGCCTTTTATTTTCTTTGTTACATTACTTCTTTCTTAGTCCATTTTCAGCATAGCACAAGCTTAGTAAGATTGTTTGGATTGTACAGTATGGACATACCTGGATATAGATTATACACACATAGATGAATCACAGGTATGCATACTGCCCGTCGAAACTCCTTTGATCCAAAAACTCAGGAATACTCTTGTGTTATGGACCTGTGGAACCAGTGAGTGAAGATTGCCTAGGATCAGAGATAAAGCTGGATTGACAGGGACTGACCTGGCCTTGTTTAAAAAACAAGACAAAACAAAAAACTTGCTGGAGTCCCATCCATTTAAGAAACAATAGCATAAAATACTTCACTTGAGCAGAGAAGAAGCTGTTCAGAGCTGTGGCCAGCCTCATAGTCTTCCATGAGGGACAACGTCTTTATGATGTAGGGTTTCTTAACCTGGGATCTGTGATTTTTTTTTAAATATTTTGATAATTGTATTCCTTTGTAATTCTATGTTTTTATTTTTCTGCATGTATAAAAGCATTAGTTTGAGGAGACTAGCACATGAAAAAGGTTAAGAACTCCTATTACAGTGGAAAGAAGACAGGGATAATTATTTGGAGACCTAGTCTTTTGTTAACTAGCTTTGCAATGTTTGCCAAGTCCCTTCACTTTTCCGAAACTTAGTTTCTTTACTCTTTAAGATGAGGAAGTCATAGGTCATAGATTTAGTAGTAGAAAGTTAACTTCAGAGATTAGACATCACAAAATCCAAACCCCTCATTTTATAGATAAAGAAACAGAAGCCCACACCCAGAAAGGCCAGAAGTAATTTGTATAAAGTTACACTGGGTAGCAGATCTAGGTTTTGAATCTCTGTGATTCCAAATGTAATGTTCTTTTTCACTATAGCATACTATTTGTCAGATTGAACTAGAAGCTCAGTTCCAGCTTTAAAATTAACCAATTTATTTAAAAATCACCTTTAAAAATATTGGCTTATCTAAATCATTCTCATAGTTTCAAAAACTTGAAAGTGTCATTGATTCTTCTTTTCATATAACCCAGATCCAGTTAGTCACTAAGCTGCACCTATTCTTCCTTCTTCCAGCTTCTGATCCTTGTCTTTTTCTCTAGCATCATCGTTTTCCCAGGTCCACATTGCCTTAGCTCTGGACTATTAATTATTGCATCGATCTCTTGACTAGGCTCCTTTCCTTCAGAGCTGTGTATGTCTAGTTTATACAAACAATGTAAGTTCTGCTTTATATAGACTAATCCATTTCTTGTCAGCTAGGATTAGAAGTTAGATATTGACAGTGCTAGAATAATAAATTCTGACACTTTTCTGGTATTGGTTAGTAGTAAAAACACTTTGCTTTACATATTTCTTTTTAGCCTGAAGAAAACTTCTGCTAACTACTGCAGTAAAATAAAAATTTTATAAACTTGCAAATTTTGTTTTATCAATTTGTCTTTCACTTAAGAGGAGTCACTAAGAAGACCTAAATAATTTCTATTAGAGCCTAGAAGAAAGGAAACTCTTAACATTAACCTAGCCCCTTTGTTTAAAAACTGTATCATTACATCCAGAGCCTTTTTACTGTGTTTTTAAATTGACAGCTTTTTAATGCTGTTTTCATTTTCAAATATATCCTTCTCTCACCCCTTATGGGGTGAACAGTTGTAACAAAGAACAAAACAACAAAGAAAAAATGCAGGTTAGCAAAATTACCCAGCACATCAGCATATCCCAAGTTCTCCATCTACCTCTGGGAAGGAAGGAAAGGAGGCACATTTTCTCATCTCTTCTTTGGGCCAAGCTTGTTCTTTATATAGCTTTCAATTTCTGAGTTTTATTATTCTTTCCACTTATAATGTTATGGTCATTCTCTGAATATTGTTTTCCTAGTTCTGCTTATTTTGCATCAATTTGTATGGCTCCCCATGCTTTAAAAATTTTTTCATATTCTTTCTTTTGGCACAATAATATTCTATTCATTTTATGTGCCAAAATATCTTTATTCCTGAATCAGTGAACATATACTTGTTTCCAGTTTTTTTGCTACCACAAAAAGTGCTGCTATAATTATTTTGGTGTGATGGATTTTTAAAGCATAATTTCAGATTGCTTTCCAGAAGGGTTGGACCAGTTCACAGCTCTGCCAACAGTGTGTTAAGTGTACCCATCTTTCCCTCCAAGAACTATTTCCATCCTTTGTCATCTTTGCCAACTTAGAGTGTAAAGTGAAACCTCAGAGTTGTTTTGATTTGCATTTCACTTATTAGTGAAATGGAGTTATCATTTATAAGTATGTTAATAGTCTGTGATGGTTTCTTTTGAGAACTAGCCTTTGGAGACCATGCTTCTTTGTTTTAATAGCATTTGTAGACTAATATTGATGCTGATCAGTTTCTATGAACATACAGAATTTCATAGCCATCGTTATTTACATTTATTTATGTTGTCATTTTAGAATGTGCTATAAATGGATGGGCAATAGCCAGTCTGCTTTCAAGAACTTATGGGGGTAGCTAAGTGGCACAGTGGATAGAGCACTGGCCCTGGACCAGAAGGACATGAGTTCAAATCCAGCTTGAGACACTTGACACTTACTAGTTGTATGACTCTGGGCAAGTCACTTAACCCTGATTGCCTTGCCAAAAAACAAACAAAATAAACCCTTATGAACACCAGCAGCATAGTGGGGAATCAGCAAGCATTTATCAAATTCCTACTGTCTATCAGGCACTGTAATTATTTATTTAAAAAGTTTATCATGGGATTTATAGTGTAAGATCATATTTAGAGCTGGAATATTAGAGGGTATCTAGTTTACCAACCACATTTTTAATTTGAGGTCTAGAGAAATTAGGTGATAGACTAACTAAATCTTAAATATGAAAAACAATGAGTATTGTGCCAATACAGATGTCATAATTGTAAAGTATCTGTTTCTGGTATGGAAATGAAAATAAGCCATGGAGCTACCACCTCCTTTAATTTTTTTTTTTTGAATAATCTTTGGCCTCCATTGCAAAAATCAAAACGACCTCCTTTAATTTTGTTGATTAATAGAGAACAGAGGTTCACTAAGTTTGTAACACTTTTTCTGATTTCGAGAGAATTTATTTGGACCTGCCCCTTTAAAAAGTAGAAAATAGAAGGGGTGGAGTTTGCCCTGTCATCAGATCAAGAAAGCAGTTCACTAGTTGAAAGCAGGAAGGAAATGTGACCTCTTGCAGGCTCTTTGCTGGAAAGAAGCAGTCCTTAGCTTTCAGTTCAGCGTACTCTGAGGCCTTCTCTGTGGCAAAATTTCTGGAGTTTAGCTGAACTCTCTCTCTTCTCAAAGCTTTTCTTTCTCAGATAAATGTGGTACTGTGTAGTTTTCCTGTAGGTGAGTTGCCCCAGATGCAAGTGAAAAATAAAAGGTTTAAGGTAAGTAGCTTCTGGTCCCGTTCAATTAATACTTTTATTTTCAGGACAATTTTCTTGTCCATAAATGAAGTGGCTGAAATGTGACATTCCTCTCCTAAATCTTCCCTCCTTGAGTGATTTTCAGCAACAGAGAGCTTAGTTTTTTTGAATTTTAATGGGAAGGGAAAACAGATTTCCCATAAAGCCTAAAGTTCCAATCAACCATTAGTTATTCTTAGGCCATTCTCAGTGTTTCACTAGCGTAGTGATAAAGAATATCCCTAATTTTGTTTGAACTTAAAATTCTTTCGTCAGTTATAGAAACTCAAAGCTTGGAAGGGTCCTTAGAGACTATTCTACCAACCCTCTCATTTTACAAATACAGAAAATTGAGGCCTTGAGTACAGAAGAGACATGCTTACAATGTGGGGTTTATATAATCATTTAGTTTGCGTAAATTGTTCACAATCAACCTGGGTGTAAAAGTGGCCTCAGTAACGAGTTGCTTAGTGTCTTATTTTTACCCTTGCCTATAAACTGGGACTACCTCTGAGGAAGGTCAGTGAAAAAAGCTAATTTATCCTAAGGCTTACTTAGGCATCGATTTTTGTGGTAAAGAAAGAATAGTGCTGTCAGTAGCTAAGTACAAGAAGACGACAACATCTGCTATTTCTTAGTTCTTGGGTGGGGCTGAGGGTTACATTACCTAGAATCGTGGAGGGGGAGACAGCTCTAGTATGTCTTTCTCCTTAACATAGCATTTGCTACCTGCTAAGTGGTCAAGAAATATCTGTGGTTCCAACTTCTCAGACTAGTGGAAATCACGACTTTTCAAGTTAAGTGACAATTATGAGATGAATCCAATCAGAAATATACCACATTTCTTTGTGGCTCTTCTAAGGGCCATAATGTCCAAAGTATATGTCAGCATAGTTAGTAAAACTGACTTTACCAGGGCAATTGGAGTTTTGAAGAAGCAATCAGGATAACATTAACCTACTCTAGATAGTATTAACCTATATGAACAAAGACAATCCAGAATTGCCTTATTTGTCTATCCAGATATCTTCCAATCATGTGACATTAGTGAGAAAAATGTAAAATAGGACTGTCTGATCTCTGGGTATTCAACTTGTTAGGGTCATTGAAGTAATTTGGACCTCTCTAGGTAGAGCTAGACTCCTATTTTCAATAATATGGTTGATCTAGATACCTAGAGAATTCCAGTATTTAAAATCATTTATATTTAGGTTAATGCCATATATTACTACTTCTTCATTAATATGGATGCTTACTTTGTTAGAGCTTATATTGTAAATTTTCCTTTAATGTTAAAACCTGCTAGAAATACCATCCTAGAACACGAGCTGTTCGTGTCTGTGATGAAGGCAGTACGGGGGGGTTTGGTCTTTTTCTAAGTTATTCTGAAATGAACTCATGACTGGTCATATTAACCTCTGGATATTGATTTTAATGACCATTCTGGCCTCCCTGACATATTCTGACCTGAAGAACCACTTTAAGGCAGTCATTTCATCAGATATGTTCATTCACTCACGAAATATATAAAAGGGTAACGACAGCTAATTGTCTAAACAGGCACCTATTTGGAAAAATTGGTTAGGGATGTTTTTTTTCTATTCTGAAACTTCAAGAAAAGTGAGAAACAAAGAATATTAAGTTTATATTTTTCATTGTCAGATATTTATTTTTTAAAAAGTTGAAATGGTAAATGTTTTATCAAACTTCTGTGAATTAGATAGGAGTGTGATATCAACTTTAACAATAAAAATAGAGCTCCATAAAGCTAAAGAGTTGAGAAGATACCATATTGTTGATCAAATGCTGTTGTAATTTTAATATATTAAAATTTATTAGAATAACTTCTTGTTTCACATGAAGCAGTGAGAAGACATTTCTGAAAGCAGTTGATGAAATAGCCCAAACTGGACATGGTATTTTGGACTGCTCTGTCCTAGAATTGGGATACAGTTTAAGATTATCCTTTGAAATTGGCTTGAAATGCCTTTCAGCACAGTGTAGAGTGATTTTTTTACTTTGGGGGCGGGGGGCTCATTCTCTTGGTAGATTTTTTTTTTCTGCAAGATGCATCAAATAGACAAGTTTAGCAGGGGATAGGCAACAGGGTGATGTTTTTGGTCAGTTCTTTGGAAATATTCTTTTGAAAAAATTATGTTTTTAGGAGCTAGCTATGAAAATGGCAGTATTTTATTGCTCCCTCCAGAACTTCACTGTGACAACCTTTTTAGAGAAAAATTATGCATGAGGCAGGACCTTCTTAGAGCCTTGTCCCAGGAACTTACTTATATTTTATGCTAAAGTATGAAAAGGATTTAGAATTTGAAAGCTGTAAGCATATTATAAGGAATTCTCCTGGGCTTTGAGAATTATAGTTTTGCTTTATCTTTACTACCTTTAAGTACTCTTTATAGAGGGGGTTCTGAGATAGCTTTGTTGTGCTACAGATCTTTGAAGGTCAGAGACAGTTAGTTGTTTCCAAATTGCAAATCTAGAGGATATTGATCAGTGTTTAAATGAATTACAACCATTTCCAGAGCGCTTAAGTAGTGTTTATTTACTTAAAACACACATTAAGAAGTTCGGAAAAATTTAAGATAATCTAGAATAATTTTGATCTTTTAAAAGAAAGCATACTTTAAAAAATTTTTAATGGAAAACCCTAGCATGCATAATGTATTTATTCAACAAACATTGAAGTATCTGCTAGGTCCTGGCACAGTGGAATGAGCGCTGAACTTAGAGTCAGAAGTCTTACGTTTGAGTTTGGAGCCCAATATTTACTGGCTCTCCAAGTCATCCTTTCCTTCTCTGTAAAGTGGGGGTGTTAACACTTGTACTTTGTACTTCATAAGCCTGTTGTTAATAAAGCACTTTGCAGATTGTCAAATGAAGGAGAAATTAGTTATTCCCAAAAAAGTAGGTTTTTATTGGGTGTGGGGAAAGGGGGGGGTGAGGTGGCAAATAATGTTCTGTGCTAATTAATATACAAATTTCTACTAGTTTTCTTTATAAATTTTAAGAATCGAGTCACAGAAGTTGGACTTGGTAGAAGCCAGTGTTGTTGTTTATGTTTGCAGATTAATCTGTTGTGAATTATTGATGAGAGCTATTGAATAGCAGGATAAATAAAAGGACATGTCTCTTCTCTCATCTGGTTCTTTCAGGGATTTGGTAATTGCTTTATTGTTGTAGTCTACTGCCTGGGCAAAAATATCCAAAGTCCAACAATATCCCATTGCTCCTCTTAATTCTCCTTCACTTCTACCTACCATCCCCAGGAGGAAAAAATCTCTAGGGTCAAAAAAATATAGTAAACAGGTGTAGTCTTTCACCAGGGATTTGCTTTCCTGCCACTGTCTTTCTAAAGGCTCACAATAGCGAAAATCCAGCCCTGTAGTCCTGTATTAAAGGTGCTTTCTTAAGGAGCTCTTTGGTGGTGGGGAGGACATGTGAATAATTTAGTATGCTGATATTGGCCCACAGTATTTGTTTTCCTTTGCTCGTTAAGGATTTTTTTCTTTTTATTAATTATTGCAAACCTGTTATTTCTGCTATATTTTCTTATTTCATTTTGTCATTTGTATCCTGCTTTTTCTTAATAGTTGATGTGGCTTCCCTGCCCATGGCTTGGGTAGGGGTAGAAGAGATGCGAGTATGGTTGTGGATATTTGTCGTTTGGCAGCTTAGGAGAAAGGCAAGGTGCCTGGTGTAGTAGAGAGCCACCCTTGAACCAAGAAGATCTGGGTCCCATCTGACACAAACTGGTGACCTTGAGCAAGTCAATTAGTCTCTCAGTACTCTGGGCAGTGCTCTAAGACTGTAAGGTATTGAAAGAGTGTCAGCCTGCATTGGTAGAGGGACTTTTTTCATCCAAGGAGTTTTCCTGTACTGATGAAGTCACAGGCTCAGCTTTAAAGCCCTAGCTTTAGAAGCCTGGAAGTGTTTGTTCTTAGAAGCCAATGTAATAATTCTTATCTTGCCATATTCTACCAGTCTGTAGCTCCTTTTCCTCTTAATACTGTGGATGAAGGGAATGAGAAGTGGAAAAGGCCATCAATGGCTATGGAGATTTTTTAATTGGTTTGTGTTACCAATACTATTAAAATAAAAATCATTAAAAAATTTAAAATCATGTGGCAATACTCTTTAAAAACAAAAAGTTTTGCTCATTTTTAAGTCACCAACAGATATCCAGAAATTGAAGTTAAATCTGGGTAATTATTAAACTTTCACTTAGAACCCTCTAGTATTGCAGTAAAGTAGAGGTGTTAATGGTTAATATTTAAATTATGACCTGAAAATGAGTTGTAAGCAGGTAGTTCTTTTTCTCCCTAAACATACTCTGAGACCTTAATTTTCAGCACAAATTCTCAGTATAACTATTTTCAGTAATTCAGATTGCTGGGAGTTACAGTTGGGTTTCAGCTATTATTGAGACTCTTGATTCACTTTTTCCCTGTTGGTATCATATTACAGGTCTATTGTTTCTAGACATGTTCACAGTACGTGAAGGAAGCAGGTGATACCAATTTTTCCAGTGATATGGCTGTCATCTTGTGCCAGTATAGATTCTGGAAACTGATCAACACAAAATAGAGCCAGTGACATTTATAAAGAAATTCTAAGTATTTTGATTCTTTTTATATCTAAGTTACCAGGACAGCTGGTCACAAAGTGACTTCACACAGGAAATAACCCTCATGACAGCCTTGGTCTTGGATGTCTAGATTGCTTTCTCACTGCCACATTCTCCCTTTTGACTCCTTGTACTACAAGTAGTCTTGATTGTCAGTGCTATGGTAAAAAACGGCTGGCTTTTGTGAATTGTTTGGGCCTAGAGTAACAGCATTTTCTTGTTCAATAGTCTAAATAGGAGAGCTGTATATTTGAGTTTTAGTTCTTCAAGGAACCCTTGCTTTATTGTTATAGTCATGTTACTTTGCCTTGGTTTCTCAAGAAATTCCATATTCTCTAAGAAGACCTTCTGTAGCTAAAGGATACCTAGTTTGGGATCTTTGAATTTATATTCAGACTTGCCTACTAATATTGTTACTTGGTTCTGCCAGAATATAACATTAAATAACAGGACCTCATAGGAGGCAATTTCATCATTAGAGACAGTGCTATAAACATAGTCATCTGACTAGATAATGTACCTCCTAGGCCTGACATCCTATCCTGTTAAGGCCAAGCTTCCTACATCTAGACCCTTGATTCTTTGCGTCTCCTGACCTTATCACTTGACTAAAATTGCTGTCTTCAGAGTTCTTTTGTCCATTCTGATAGTCTTTTTTTCAGTCTTCCTCCTCCTCATTATACTGTTGCATTTGACACTGTTGACTATTCTTCTTGAATATACTGTTCTCTGGGTTTTCATGACAACTGCTGTTTTCTCTCCTCAATCTCCTTTGCTGGCTTATCATACGCAACATGCCCACTAACTGTGGGTGTTCTCCAAGCTTCTGTCATGGATCCTCCTGTCCCTCTTTGTAACCTTCTAAGGGTTTAATTATCATCTCTCTGCAGATGATAATTCTCTCCTGAGTTTTAGTTCTGAGAATCCCTTAAATTTGACATGTTTAAACCATCTAAATTTTTTTTCCCTGGAAAGCCATCCCTCTTCCAAACTTCCCTATTTACTGTCAAAGGCACCATTATTCTTCCAGTCTTCCAAGTTCATAATCTCAGCATTTTTCTGGACTCTACTCTTTTCCTCATCCCTGCATATCCAGCCTGCCATTTCTACCTTCACAGTATTTCTTGCATCTGACTGCTTCACTGCCTGCAGATATAACTTTAATTTAGGCCCTCATCACTTCTCTCGTCTCCTCTTGCGTAGATTATTACAACAGCTTCCCATTTGATCTGCCTCCAGTCTCATTCCATTCCAGTCCATCCTGCACGCTCCTATCAAAGTAATTTTTTTAAAAAGTTGTATCGATGTGTTTTGTTTTTACATTATTTGCGCAACTGTGCCTCACTTTAATACAGTTCCTGTTCAAGTCAAGATAAACACTCCATGATGTCATTGGTCCTCTTTGAAAATGAAGGAGGAACGACAGCAACAAGTATTTACACCTTAACTCCACTCCTTGAGAGGTCTCTTAGAACATTTAAGTAAAACTAACAATATAGGGACCTCATCTGAAAGTATGTCTGACATTCAATGTCTGTAGCATCCCCTAGTGCTCCATTAAAAAAATCTGTTTTTCTCCCTCTTATTCCATTTAAAAAAGAGAGAGAAATTCCCTCATTGTATGCAGATATGTCTGTTTCATTCTGCACTCTATCACTTCTCTGACAGTAGGTGAATAGTATGTTTCATCATCTGTCATTTGAAATCATGAGTGGTCATTGTATTGATCACAGTTCTTACAGCTGTCAAAGTTATTTGCCTTTTTTCAGTTTTGATGTTTTATAAATTATTCTCTTGGTTCTTCTTGTTTCAGTCTTTGTCAGATTATGAATCTTCAAAATCTTTAGTTTTTATAACATTGATGTTACAGTATAAAATGTTCTCATTCTGCTCACTCTGTTTCAGCTCACATAATTCCACATCTGTTTTTTCTTTCTTTCTTTTTTTTTTTTACAAGACAGTAGTATCCCATCACATCCCTATACTGCAACTTACTCAGTCACTTCTCAGTTGATGGGCATCCCTTCAGTTTCCTTTCTATTTTTAGCTATCACAGAAAAACCTGCTTATAAGTGTGTGTGTGTCTGTGTATAATATGGTTTTTTTCTGTTTCTTTGATGTTTTTTGGGTATAAGCCCCAACAGAGATAGCAGAGTCAAAGAGCATGTACCGTTTAGTAACTTCTTGTTTATAATTACAAATTGCTTTATAGAATGGTCGTATCCATTTATGAGTGCATTGGCATGCCTCTTCCCACAACTCCCCCAACATTTATTTTCTTTTGCCACTCTAATGAGTGTGATGTGGAATTTTAGAATTGTTTTTATTTGCATTTTTTTAGTAATCATTTTCTTTAAGCACAGATCTAACCATGTCACTCCCTCTCTCAACCAGTGAGAAGTTCCTTATTGCCTCTAGGAGAAACCATAAATACTCCTTTGTTTAGCTTTTAAGACCCTGTACAGCCTTTTCCTAACATAACTTTTACTTGTTGGACGTTACTGCTCCTCCAACACTCTGCAATCCAACCTAACTTGCAGTTTCTGTGTATTTAATTCTCCCTACTCTATTTCCTGTCTTTGTGCCTTTGCACTGGGCATCCCCCATGGCTGGAATGCATTCCCAGTGTGCCTCAAACTGACCCTCTCATCCTTTAAGCTGCAGCTTAGGTACTGTCTTCTGCTTGAAGCCTTTCCTGTTCACCTTAAGTGCCAGTGCCATCCTTCTCAAACTACTTTGTATTCAGCTACTGTGTGTGCATGTGTGTGTGTTTTAATTTGTACTTTTCATTAAAACCTAAGTGTATTGTGAATAGGGATTATTTCATTCTTTGTATATAATTATGTCCCCAGCACCTGAAACAATACCTGTCACATAGTAGCCATTTAATAAATACTTGTTGATTGATTTGTATATTATAGAATAGAGAACTGTATATGAATCTGAAAATCTTTTATGTAGAACTTGGCTTTTAAAAAATACTGATAGCTTCAGCATATTGTTTTTAAAATTGTCTACTATATTGTAATTCCTTCTGGCCTTTTTTTGGAGCAGGGGGAATCCCAAACCAACTTTTCCTCCCCTCTCACAACTGGGTAGAAAAGAAAACCAAAACACTTCCAATAAATATTCATAGTTAGTAAAACGCTAATTGGTCCTGTCCAGCAAGTTTATCTTATTCTGCATCAAGAGTCTGTCACTTCTCTGTGAGATTGGTAGCATATGTTATCATTGACATAACTTCTTTTGTACTTATACCCTTAGATACTCCCCAAGATTCTGTCTTTGGCCTTTCTATTCTTTTTCCCTTACTCTTCCCATAACTTAAAATACCATTTTTCTCAAGGTGACCCCCAGTGTGTCTAATTCTTTTTTTTCTGAGTTCTAGATTTGTTTTTCATAGATAAAGTAAGAATTTATTGGATTAGAATTAATATTTTTACCAAGGCTTTGTGCATTGAATCAGGATATTTGCGTTAGAGATTTCTTGGAAATTGATTACTTTAAGAATATGTTGCATGTTTGCTTTGAAAAATTTTATTCACTTAGTTGGCATGTTTTGGTTTCTGTAGACTCTTCTGGGAAAACCTTTTAGAAACACAGAAACCTTTTTGTTTGAAAAGTAGGTAGGATTGGAGATAAGAGAATTGGGAGTAGTAAGGAGTAAAACTGGGAAATGTGGGATGGCAGCATAAAGTCTTGAATACCAGACTTAGGAGTTTGGACCTTTTTGAATAAGATGTTGCTTTGTCATTGAGCCTGCTGAATACTTGCTCTCTGTTGCAACCTTAAGACGGGCTTCTTCTTAGGGTCATTTGGCCAGGGATGGCCAGGGTTTGGAGGATGTCACTGATATAATATTCAGAAAGAACTGAGTCTTAGAATATATACAAAGTAGCAAAAAAAAAACAAAAGCTCTTATGAGCTTGTATAGGGTTCAGTTTTGGACTTGTTGAGTTTAAGATGTCTGTGGGACATTCAGATTGAAGTAACCAGTAATCTGTTGGAGATGCAAGACTTAAGGTCAACAGAGAGGTTAGGGCTGGATGAATAGATTTGAGAATTATCAACGTAGAGGTAATTGAATCAATGGAAATTTAAGAAGTCATAAAGTGAAGTACTATGGAGGGAGAAGAAGGGTCCAGGACTGGTCCTATGGGACACTTCTGGTTAGCAGGCATCTAGAACATCGTGTGCTCTATTTTGGACATGTAGGGTTTCTGTTCCCTATAGGATACCCATTTTGAAATATCCAGTAGGGAGCTGGTGATGCACAGGAAAGAGAATAGGGCTAAATATATGGCTGTGAATAATCTAGTAGTAATATCAAAAGTGATTATTAAACTCACCAAAAGAGTGTAGATGGCAGAGAAGAGGGTTTAGGACAGAGCCTTGGAGAATGCCTAGAATTAGGGAGAAGAATATGTTTGATGACCCAGCAAAGGAGACTAAAATAGAATAGTTGGACAGGTAAGAGGCAAACTGGAGACAATAGTGAAATGAAAACCTGTAGAAGATGTAATATATAGATGGAGAGGGTGGTCAACAAGGTCATGTAGAAGATAGGTTAAAAATAAGTGTTCTTAATTTTTTTTGTGTGTCATAGATGCATGTGACAGTCCGTGGAGTTTTTCTCAGAATAAGCTTTTTAAATGAATAAAATAAAAGACACAAGATTACAAGGAAAAATAATTTCTCTCAGTTATGAAAATATTTTACACATACACAGATTTCATGTGTCCCAGGTTAAGAAGGTCAAGGAGGAGGAGGATTGAGAAAGGGCCATTAGATTGGCAACTAAAAATCTTTTATAACTTTGGATAAAGTAATTTCATTTGAACGATAATATTAGAAGCCTCATTACAAAGGGTTGAGAGAAGTGGAGACAGAGAGTAAGTAGTTTTGTCCCAGGAGTTTGACTGTGAAAGGGAGGAAGATATAGGTTGAAAACTTGAAGTAATGTTGGGTTTCTAATGAAAGTTATTTTGTTTTGTTTTAAAATGGAGGAGAACATTTTTGTAGCAGAAGGGAAGGAGCCAGTAATAGGGAGAGACAAAAGCCTAAGAAATTGATCTTTATATATAAAGCTGTAGTTGTTAAAGATGCTAAAACAGTTTTTCAGAAACTGCCGATTTTGGAAGGATGATATATGTGAAGAAGAGAATGGAATGGCACTAGTGATAAAGATGTATATATGCATGTGTATGTAATATGCGTGTGTCTATGTGTGTATTCATATGAATGAAATTTAAATGGCTGAGGGGCTCTCCAAATAGTTGATTGAATTAGCTAGGTCTAGAAAACAGAATTATTTGTAGTTAACTTTAATTTTAAAAAAAAGTAGGCCTCCAAGTATCCCTTTTGGGAATCTGACATGGGATAATGCAATTCCCAGGAATAGTTTTCTTTAAAAAGTAGTAAAATAACCAACCTTTTCATTTAATCAGAAGAGAACACTTGCAAAAATTGATGGTGGAGAACCTGAGTGTAGAAGCAAGTAAGAGGTCATGTGATACAGTGAAAAGAGGAAACAAGTATTGGGTTCAGAATCAGTGGAACTGGTTTTGAATCCTCACTTTGCCACTTCTCTGTAAAATGAAGGGATTGGGCTAGATGCCTCCAGGATTCCCTTTGAGCTCTAAATCTATGTTTCTTAAATACGTTGCTGTTAACTACTCCTTTTAAGATCTGATCTGTCCCACTGGCAAAGTCAGGAATCCCAAAAAGGATTTGAATATTTAACTCTAGATAAAATTAAAGATTGGCCCAGCAAGCTTCCTGGGTTGAGCTATAATGAGAGATGAGACAAAACCTTCCACTGGTCAGGGGATGGTCCAGCAACCTACCAGCTTAAAGAGGAAAAGTAAAAATTTAAAAAAAAAAAACCATAGGAGATCTAAGATTTCTTACAGCTATAGAGTTGTAGAACTTTTCTAGTATAACCTCCATATTTACAAATAAAACTATTGAGGCCCAAAGACGTTAAGTGGCTTACCTGCATAGCTGTCTGAGAACACACAATTCATTATCAAACCTTTGGAATTATGGTTGGTCACTGTTCTGGATCAGAGTTTCTAAGTCTTTAAAAGTTAATTATCATTAGAGTATTGCTGTCATTAGATAAATTGTTCTCCTGGTTCTACTCACTTCACTTTATATTGGTTCATACAAGTCTTCCCAAATTTTTCTGAAATCATTCCCTTCATTATTTCTTACAGAACAATAATATTCCATCTCATTGACTAACTTGTTAGTTCAGTCCTTCCTCAGTTGATGGGCATCCTTTTATTTTCCATTTCTTTGCCTCCACAAAAAAGAGCTGCTGTAAATATCAGTCCTTTTTCTCTTTCTTTGATCTCTTTGGAGTATAGACTTAGAGCAGTATTGCTGGGCCAAAGGGTATGTACAGTTTAATAGATTTTGAGGCATAGTTTCAAATTGCTTTCCAGAATGGCCAGACTACTTCCAAGTTTCACCAACAGTGCATTAGTATACTTGTTTTCCCACAGCTCCTCCAGCATTTGTCATTTTCTTTGTCATCTTAGTCAGTCTGATGGTGTAAGGTGGTACCTTAGAGTTATTTTAATTGGCATTTCTCTCATTATTGGTGATTCAAAGCATTTTTTTTACGTTGGAATATTATTGTTCTGTAAGAAATAATGAAGGGAATGGTTTCAGATTGGATTTCTTCCTCAGAAAACTGCCTATATTCATATCCTTTAATCATTTATTAATTGAGGAACAGCTCTTTTTCTTGTAAATTTAACTCAGTTCCTTGTATACATTAGAAATAAGATGTTTATTAGGGCAATTGTCTATTAAAAAATTTTTCCCCGGTTTTCTGCTTCTCTTCTAATTTTAGCTGCATTGATTTTGTTTGTGCAAAAACTTTTAGATTCTATATAATCAAAATTTTCTATTATCTCCTTTGAACTCCACTATTTCTTGTTTGGTCATGAACTCTTCACCTGTCCCTGGTCTGACAGGTTATTTCTTCTGTATTAAAGTCTGAGGGTACCGTTGGAGCAGTGGCACAGTAGATAGAGTGCCTTGTCAGGAGTCAGGAAGACTCATCTTCTTAGGTTTAAATCTGGTCTTAGACACTTACTAGCTGTGTGACCCTGGGCAAGTCAAGTCATCTAAACTTTTTTGGTTTCAGTTTCCTTATCTGTCAAATGAGCTGGAGAAGGAAATGGCAGACCACTCCAGTATCTTTGCCAAGAAAATCCCAAATGGGATCATGAACAGTCAGCCATAACTGAAAAATGAATGAACAACAAGAAGAAAGATTGCTGTCATTTGTTTCTGCATATTGTGTGACTAATCTATTCCACTGACTAACCTCTCTATTTCTTACCCGGTACCAAATTGTTTTGGCCATTACAACTTTGCTAAATAATTTGAGATCTGGTATTGTGTCCCCTTCCTTCCTGTTTGTCTCCCATTGATTCCCTTGATATTCTTGATTTGTTCTTCCAGATGAATTTTGTTGTATTTTTCTTAGTTCTATAAAGTAATTCTGTGGTACAATTAGTATAGCAATGAATAAGTTAATTAATTTAGTTTGTATTGTCATTTTTATTATCTTGTCTTGTTATGAGCAATTACTATTTCTCCACTTATTTAGATCAGTCTTTATTTGTGTGAAGTGTTACGTAACTGTTCATATAGTTCACGTGTGTGTCTTGGCAGTGAGACTCTCAAAATTTTATACTGTCTGTCATTAATGGAATTTCTCTTTCTACTACTTCCAGCTGTATTTTGTTGGTAATATACAGAAATGGAGGTGAATTACATGGGTGTTTTTTTTTTCATATTCTGCATTTTTGCTGCAGTTGTTCATTGTTTGGTTTAATTTTTTTTAGTCGCACCTCTAGGGTTCTCTAAGTATAGTTATCTCTTCCCACATCATGGGGTTAGGGCCATGACACCCCTGAGATGTGGAAAATCAGTGTAAACTTTTTGGGTACTCTTCATATCAGAGAAGTCTGAATTTTTTAGGTTGTAGTTTTTTGGTCTTTTTTTTTTTTTTGGCGAGGCAGTTCGGGATTAAGTGACTTGCCCTGGGTCATACAGCTAGTTAAGTGTCAAATGTCTGAGGACAGATTTGAACTCAGGTCCTCCAGACTCTAGAGCCCATGCTTTATCTAAACATTGTGCCACCCAGCTGCACCTTCATTTTATATGTAGAAAGATTTAGTCCCAGAAAGGTTGAGTTATTTGCCCATGTCCACACCAGGTGGTAACTGGTAGCAATGGAGTTTGAAAACATTCTCCACTCCAGACTTAATGCTTTGTCCTTGCTGGAATGCTGGCAGAGGGTTAAATGAAAGGAGCAGTTCGTTGAGCAGGTCGAGATGATAGTAAGGAAATGGAAGCACTTTTACTAGCAATCATTATTACATTTTTCTTCTCCATATCATTTCTATAGATGAAAATCCACCTTTCTCTCTTGCCTAACATCTTCCCCCACCCTCCCAACCATCCACTCCTCAACCCCTAAAATATCTCTGTGTGCACTCTTGAGTCCAATATCTTTTTCTCAGGACAGTTGGTAGCATGTTTCATTATGGATCCTCTGGAATTATAGTTTGTCATTGTTTTGATCAGAATTCTTAAATCTTTCCAAGTTCTTTGGATTTATATTGTTTTTATTGTCTATATTATTCTCCTAGTTCTGTTCACTTCACCTCATCAATTGATTCCCGTGTTTCAATAATAATAGCTAGCATTTATGTGTCACCTATGTGACAGACACAATACTAAGTGCTTTACAGATATATCTCATTTGAGTCTCACAGCAACCTTATGAAGTAGGTGCTTTTGTTATCCCCGTTTACAATTGAGGAAACTAAGGCAAACAGTGGTTCAGTGATTTACCAAGGTCACATAGCTGGTAAGTGTCTGAGGCTGGAGTTAAAGTTGAACTCAAGTCTTCCTGACTCCAGACCCAACGCTCTATCTGCTCTATCACTTTTATTATTTCTTATGGCACAATAGTATTCCATCACATTCAAATACTGTAACTTGTTCAGCCATTCCCCAGTTGATGGACACTTCTTCAGTTCCAAGTCTTTGCCCTCACAAAAAGAGCTGCTATCAATATTTTTGTACATATGGATCTTTTTCTTCTTTCTATGATCTTTATTGTGAATTTTGATGGATGAGAGATGTCAGAGTTGTTTTAATTTGCATTTCTGTAATCATTAGTGACTTAGAGTATTTTTTCATGTGGTATGGATAGCTTGATTTTCTTCCTTTGAAAATTGCCTGTTCATATCCTTTGATCATTTATCATTTGGGGAATGGCTCTTACAAGTTTAGTACATAATGGGCCCTTAACAAATGTTTATTCACTATTGATTGATTGATTGCATCATTTCCCTAATATATTTTAGAAATGAGACCTTTATCAGAGAAACTTGCTTCAAAGACTTTTCCCTCATTTACTGGCATATGTCTCTTCTAATTTTAACTGCATTGATTTTGTTTGTGGGAAAACTTTATAAATTTTATGTAATCAGAATTTTCTTTTATTTTGTGTGATCTTTTCTCTGTCTTGTTTGGTCATGAACTCTTTGTCCATAGATCTGACAGGTAATTTCTTCCTTGCTGCTCTGATTTGTTGACGAGGTTATCCTTTATTTATGATCTGTCACATACCCCTTTTAAACTTGTCTTGGTATGATGTGAGATGTTGGTCTATACCTACTTTTTGCCATGCTGCTTCTAGTTTTCCCAACAGTTTTTCAAACGCGCTTATATATATTGGGTACTTAATTTGTTCTACTGCTAACCATAAAGAAAATTCTAAATGGAGCACTTAGGTCACGCAGTGTTCCCTGCTTTTTATTGGAGATAATATGGTATATAAATATAACATTTTTCAAATGGCTCTGTCAAACAGTCTTAAATGTAAAGAAAAAATTATAATGGTAAACACAGACAGCAAACCTATATGATTTGCTGACTCTCACATAAAGTGGAATCATACATTTGATTCTCGAGAATCATTAGCGATTTGTCCGAATCAGCTTTGTAACAGAACACTTGGTTGCTAGTAGACCTAATGTTGAATGCACCCAATGACATGAAACAAAATCAGGTTTTTTTTAAAAATATCTTGTCAGAATTACCGCAAACTAATCAGGACCCATTTATGTTCTTGATATTTTGTTCTGGTTATAATTTTTAATATTACCAACTTTCATTAAAAATAGAGAAAACACAGAAATTTGAAGGAGCTAGAGGAAAGTAGAAGTAATATTTAGGACTCTTATTCTAGTGAAATAATTAATGGGCAATTCAAATACCAAATTCCCCTAAGAAAAGAAACACAGGGGCAGCTAGGTGGCACAGTGAATAGAGCACCAGCCCTGGAATCAGGAGGACCTGAGCTCAAATCTGGCTTCAGACACTTGACACAGTTGTTAGCTGTGTGACCTTGGGCTAGTCACTTAAACCTAATTCCCCTGCCCTTAACCCCCCCAAAAAAGAAAAAGAAACCTAATTCTGATGTCAGGTATCCCCAATTTGGATATACTTTTCAGGATGTTGAAGTGCCAGGTATTTTGTCAACTTTTAAAAAATAATTCATGGTTTAGCAAAATGGCAAAGGAAAATATTTATATAAAAGTCCTGAATTCGTTAAGCAAAAATGTGTTGTACTGAAAGGATGCCCCAAAATACTGGTTTGTGTATGAACAGGATAATTATAGTTGCTATGGAGCATCTTAAAAGTGGTTGGTTTCATGTAATATAGTTTTCAAGAACAAAAAAATACTGACAGTAGATATTCATATCCTTAGATTCAAAATAAAAATACAATTTTTAAAAATCAAGTTTATTTGGTACCATTATTGATAGGCAATTAATATTTTAAAATTTTTTTCATTTTAATTTATTTTATCTTTACATCATTTATTTCTGAATAGAAGCTTCCCCTCTGGACCTCTCCTCAGCAGTACATCCCTTGTAACAAAGTTTTTAAAAAAGGGGTGGGGGGACACATAGTTCAGCCAAACCAACCCACCTATCAACTGAGTGACATTATATGCAGCGTACAATATGCGTGGTTCTCTAACTCTCCAAAGCAGGGAAGTAGATGTATTTTAGCTATTGCACAATCATTGGGCATCTATTTTGTGTCCAGTTTTTTGTTATCACAAAAAATGCTGCCTTGAATACTTTGGTGTATGTATGAGACCTTTCTTTCTGTCTTTAACTTTCTTGGATATATGTTTCCAGCACTATGATCTCAAGATCAAAGCGTATGAATATTTTCAAGAGTCAGTCAACAAGCATCTTTTGTAAGAGCTTACCTGTCATGTCCCAGGTATTTTACTGTGTCAGCACCGGAGTTATTACAAAAGGCAAAAAACAGTCCCTACCCTCAAGAAGCCTACATCTAATGGTGGAGACAGCATATAAATAACTAGGTACATACAGGCTATATATACAGTAATTGTATACATACATACATATATATATATATATATAAAAGTAATCTCAGAGGGGAATGCACTAGTATTAACAGGATTAAGAAGATGCAGGGAAAACCCTTATAACAAATTAAGCACAGTCAAGCAAAACAAATCCATATGGTGACCTTGTCCAAAAAATGCAAGTCTCTTCACCTTCTATTACCTCTGTTGAGGAGACATGGTTAACCAAGGCTTTGATGATAGTTAAGTGTTTCAAAATAGTTTTTCTTTACAGTGTTGTACTTGTATAAATTATTCTCCTAGTTCTGCTTCAGTTTATGCTACCCAGGATTCTCTGAAATCTTCTTTACATTGTTTGTTTGTTTTCAGGACCAAATCATTCACTTGTATTATGAATGCCTGTTCTGATGTTAAAATGTTGGATACTTTCAGAAACACACAAAGTAGACATGATAGGAGTTAGTAACACATAAGGAATGGGAATATATGATGGAGAAAAGAAAAGGTTTTCAGTATATAGAAAGATCTCAAGTGCTTGAATCATTGAGATTCACACCTAAATTATTGATGCTATGTTAGGGACTCATTGGTGACTAATGTTACATACAATCCGGGTAATAGAAAGTATTAGAATGGAGCGATCTCCTTTGTAGCAGAATGGGTGACTACTGTAGGTTTCCTGGGAGATTCTCTCTTTTGAAAGTTGAAATATTTCGTTTCGTATCGATAACAACAGTTGTGTCCTTCCACATTCACTGATACTTCTGTCCTTCGTAAATATTTCTTAGAAATCTCAAGTTTAGAATTATATTATGGCTTTTGCCTTCGCTGCTGGCTTGTTCTTTTTTGTGATGTGTTCTTAATATAAATGTTTTTGTAACAAAACCCAAAGCTTAGCAATTTGACTAGTGATTTCAACTGTTTCAGAAAATACTAAGAACTTACATTTAGTTTATAATAGAAAGCTCTTTCCTTATCATAACTCCCTTAAAAAATAATGTAAGAAAGGTTATCTTACGCCAAGTCTCATTTTTATGGATGGGAAAACGTAAAGTTTGGGAAAGATGAAGTAACTTTTCTGAGGTTATATAGTAAATAAAGCAATGGAAACAGTACTTAAACCCCAAGTCTCCTATTTCACGTTCAAAGACTTCCACATTTAGAAGAATAAGGAAGGAAGGAGCTCCTGTTCACAAACATCTCATTTGATCCTTACAACCTTGGGAGGTAGGGGCTATTATTTTACAAGAAAACTGAGGCAAAAGTTAAGTAACTTGCTCAGGGTCACATCTTCCTGAGTCCAGGTCCAGTGTTCAATCCATTTCACCACTTAGCTGCTGGCAACACAGAAGTTCATAGGATTTAGGGTTGGAGAGAATCTTGAAGGTTATCATTTATCACAGGAAGAAACTGATGCCCCAAGTCTCACATTTAATGTCAACATTAGAATTCAAAATCAGACTTTTTACATACTCTTCCCTGCCCTCTTATCTTACTCCTACTCCTTTGCAGATTTGGGATGTCCATGGGTGCAGAACATTTCATATATTGATCAGTTTTGCTAACCTTTAAAAAAAATTACTGTACTTTTGGGGAGAGGGAAGGATAAAGGAGAAAATTAACACAGTGTGAAGATATCAAAATTTTGTTTTGTTCCCACGAAAAAGTATACGAACATGGCAGCATGGCAGTCAAAATTATGTCTTCCAGAAGCTGTTGTGTGAAATAGATGAAATGGTACTTTTCAGGAAACTATCTTATCTAGGAAATCAAGAGCTGGCTTTGTTAGCTGCAGTAAACCAGCTGAACAGTTCTCTGCTTCCAGACTTCTTGACGCAAGTGAATCCAGGGACGAATGTTCACTTTATTGCACTCCGTGATTGGGTCGATAGAAAAATGTATAAAGTAACAACAACATTAGAAAGAAAAAACTTAGAACCTAAAAAGTCTTATCAAAGCAATGATAAACAAACCAGTATTCCAGAGTTCAGTGATGAACCATGCCATCTACCTTCTGGCAGAGATGTCAGTTTAGGGGGAGCTGGGAGGGAGAGAAAGTAAATACTTAGTAATGGGGGGGGGTGGGACTCAAGACTTAATGTTTTTTATGTTACTCATTTACTTGCTTTCATTTTTCACCTGTAGATATATTTGAAAAGTGGCCCTCTCTTCAGATATGTCAAAAACAAACAAATCCAAGTCAGGGTCTCGTTCTTCCCGCTCAAGATCTGGATCAAGGTCTCGTTCTCGTTCTTTTTCAAAGTCCCGATCTCGATCTCGATCAGTATCCCGCTCCAGGAAACGCAGACTGAGGTAAGCAGATTCAAGCATGCATTTGTATCAATATATTGGGCGGCCTGTGCGTTTAGGGATCTTGTATTAAGTGCCGGTGTTAACTGCCTTTTGTTACCTCTTCCCAAATTCCCTTTTATCAGCTTGTGCATTTTCAGAGCCTTCCAGTCTAGAGGAGTTAATTAGATTGAGAAGCCTCATATCTATTGAAATCAAAGGAAAAACAATTTTGAATTGAACTGCTTGTTTCTGTTCTTTATTCCTGCCTATTTTCATTTTGAAATGTTTAAAAGCATAGGCAAAATTTTGCTTTTGATTCATTTTTGAATAAGGGCAACCAAGCAAAATAATGGTATAGTCAATATTGTAGGGTCAATGTTTCACCTGATTAAAAAAATTGAGTTTTATATACGTGGAAGTACCCGTTTATTTGTACTTGTTTAATATGATAACTAGAAACTAGCCATGTCTGCATTTGGTTCTGGTAGGACCTCTAATTGGTGTTACTTTGTTAACCAGTAGATAGTTTTGCTATATGTGCCAGATAATGAAAGTACATTTCATAGTATGCTGAAATATTAGAGTTGGAACGTACCTTAGAGTGATGACCTTTCTCATTTTATGCCTAAGGAAACAGACTCTGCAGAGATGAGGTAGCCTTTCTGTAAACATGGGCAAATGAGAAGAGCCAAGATTGGAAAACTGGTCTCCTTACTCCTAATTAGGAGGAGATGCTGGCTGGGCTCTTCCTAATAAACACAAATTTCTTTATAAATATTTTAAAATCAAAAGCCTTTTATTAATTCAAACTGATCTACCTAGTTTGAATTAATGAGGTTTTAATATATGTGTGGACATAATGTCTTGGTCCTTACACATTCTATCTTTTTTCTTGTTTTGAGTCTTTAATTTTCAGATAATCGCCAGTATTTGAATTTTCCTTTGTGGATAGATAATTTCCTTTGAAAGACAACTCTTCCTGAGCTGCTGACCTAAGACTGAGGAAGACAAGTCAACTCTTGATAGAAAAGGAGTTTAGAAACGTACTTGAGAGTACATCTTAAGTGGATATTGATTTCTTTGGATGTTTGCTGGAAATGCGATGAATGGTTTAAGTTCCTGACTAAAAGATGTGCTGACTTTGATAGGTTACTATAGGAAAGAAATGAAGATAAAGATTTTGCTTCTAGAAACCCCTTTCAGTTTCATAACTGTTATCTAGAGTCCATTTTTCGTTAGGTGTATTGGTCATGAAGTTAAAAATATCTTTGGAAAAGGTCACTCATTTCTTTAAGCTGTCATCTTAGTTGTTTTCTTAGCACTCTTGTGCTTTTTAATAGCCCAATAAATATGACAAATGAATTTTTCTTTCTCACTATTTCACTGAATTCTCAAATGCTTCATCTGAGAAGTTACTGCAAACTTGTGATGGGATATTGTTTTCTGTCATAACTAAAAGAAAATTGCTATTTAATTTTTTCCCTTTGCACTTTGATGTGCAGTTTTTTAAAGATTTTACTTACATTTGATGTGGAGTTGTTTTTTTTGTTTGTTTATTTGGTTTTTTTTTTCCTGGAATTTGTGAAGCCTTCAAAGCTAGAAATTGAATCAGAGACTCCTACTTAATACTAGATAAGTTTGTCTTTCTAGTAAAACACAGGTCATTAGGGGCATTTTTAGCAGCTTCTGTCTTTGACCAAGAGCTTTGAATGGTTGTACCCTTTCTCAGCTAAGACTCTTAAAGGTATACCTTTTTTAATCGTAGTTCGCAGAAGTGAGACTAGAGTAAACCTTTTGAAGACATTACACCTTGGCTAAAGGCATGATCCCAGAGTCCTCGTAAACACCAGGTTGGTGTTTTCCATAAGCTCTGCACCCTTTGTGACAAGTCAAGGTCCTGGGCAGGTCTTCTTTTCTCCTTGTCTCCCTTGCCTCCTGAAGTCATTTGGCTGTGGTCTTTGCCTAGAAAAGAAAGAGGGGAGAGATGTTTGTGTCTGTATTTCTGTGTCTGTGTCTCCCCATCCTCTGCAGTGCATCCATTGAGGGTTAAGGTTAGAGTTGCATCTACTCTGTACCATCATACCATGGAAAAAGTAGTCTTGGAGAGAGAGTACCTATATTTTTTCCTTTTTCTGGAGCAGATGTATTTGCAGTTGGATGCTCTGTTTTAAATTCTGGCTCATCTGTTTCATGGTTTTACTTTTAATTTTCTCTCAACTATAAGGAAAGTATACTGTCCAGATTGTGAGAACATGCCCTTTAACCATCTAATTAGTTGCTGTGAGTGCTACAGAATGGGAGAAAATGGATTGTTTCCTTGTATTTCACAGACTGTATCCTTTTAAAGTGACTTCCCATAAATAACTTCATTTTGAAGTCTGCAGAGACTCCTGTTCGTGCATCTGTACGGTGGCCGCAGGTTTTGGATGCAGTGTGCTACAGGCCCCTCAATAGTAATTGGTAACAGAGATGTAATAGCCTCCTGAGGATTTGAGCGTGAATCACACCCCCCACTTAGTGCTTTGGGCGGATCATATCCCTCAAGTATAGTTTTTAATCAGGTCAGATTCAGTGTCAGAGCCTGCATCTGCCCTCCCTTCTTTCTTTATGTTGTTGTTTCTGTTTTTACATGAGGAAGTTTTAAAGGTAAGTTGTTTTATTGTACTAATGGCCAGTTAATTTGTATTAAGACATATCTTTGCCAGATCTAAATACCAAAATATTTTTCTTTGATTAGTTAAAGACCTGAGTTTAGGGTGATCAGAATTGTGGGAAACTAAGCCCATCGTGTTTTATTTGGATTTTATTGAGTATAATTATATTGAATATTTGTGCTTCAAAAGTGACAATTTGTTGTTATTGCTCAATTCCTGTTATTGCTCTCAGTTCCTGAGAGAACATTGGATCTTTGTTAAACATAGTATTTTAAAACAAGAAAACTTCAACCCATTCGTGGACAGACTCCTTCCATCTACTCACCTTGAAACCTAAAGTGTATACTTGCTCTCAGATTATGTATTATAGTCCCTATGGGAGATTGATGGGGGCCTCTGTCATGGAGCCATTGGCCCACAGGGGATCCCACGAAAGAGACATGGGTATCTGGTATCAGGCATTGCTGGCAGGGACAGCTTTACCTGAAGGGGAATACATAAAAGGGTTTTTAAAAAAAATATGCGCAGATTCATATGCAGAATAGATCTACCAGCGAACTGTATTCAACATCTTTGTTCTTATATGTGGCAGTACATACACCACACACACACACACACACACACACACACACACACACACACACACACACACACACACACAGAAAAAGGAAAAAAAAACAAACTTTTCAGTAAATTTGACATTGCTACATAATTTCATCTCTCCATCTAAGTGCTCTCCTACTCCCTTTCCCCCCTTTAAAAAAAAAATTGGTTCTATTAATAGTCTGAAGTTATTGTTCCTTTTGGAGACTTTCAACTTGAGATTTTATTCTGATAGGAATAGTTTTTTTTAATGTTTTATTGATGATCTTGCTGTCACTTCCTAACTACTCGCCCTTGTCCCAGTAGAATCTTTCATTTCAACCAAGAAGTACATTTTTAAAAATTCAGTACATTGGCTCTGACACTTTTCTTCCACTTCTATAGTCTACTACCTATGTGTCATGAGGTGAGGAGATAAGTGTCCCCAACAGCCTTATAAAGTCCAGTGTTAATTTTTCCTGTTTAATAGAAAGCGTGCTTCTCAGTGGACCAGTCCAAGATTTGTTAGCTTTTAGTCTTTCCCAGAGAAAGTTGAGGCCACGGTGATTTTAAAAGCAAGCTAAAACTACTTCTACCACTACCACAGCTACCACTATTCATCCTTGTCAGATGAAAAGGAATCAGTACTAGAAATCTGGCAAATCAGATCTGTTCTGGTACACATAGAGTTCTTTGAAACATCTACAGCCTTATTAGAACAGTGAGTTTTTAAGTTCTCCTGATGTCAAATGCAATGTCTACCTCATGGATACAGTGACCCCTTGTGGTAACATAGGAGAGCCATATTATACAGTGGCAAGGTTTTGATGCCAAATGTTACATTCATGGTAAAGTAATATTTTAACATGAGATTTGGCTATCCCTGGATATATTTTTTAATACTGTGGTTAGAGTGTTTTGCCAATCTAGTTTTTTTTTTTTAATAGATTCTGTTGAATCCTGTAGAATTGGTCCAGATAGACTATAAGATATGGCTTGAGAAGCAAGGAAATTACTACAGCCAGGAAAAGTCTAATACATAGATTCCAGGGTCTAAGGAGCTGTTAAATTGAGGGCATAAATACAAATACTATGGTACTTATCTTCACAAATCTAAAGATTTTCATCTTCTATCTCTTTATAATCTGCACATTATACATTCTTGGGAATCTGAAATGAACATGTCCCCAATGCATTTTTTTTAATGGAGGAGCTTTTATTGTTTGCAAATACTATATTTTAAAACATTTGCTTTATTTAAATTAAGAAATAAGTGATACTGTGATTCTGGAACTATAGTTTTTCATTTATTGCAGGAGTAAGCTATTTTAACATTTCATCAAATTTGTTGAAATGGGATTTTATGCCTATATGAAGACAAACTTTGTTGGTGATTATAGACCATAATTCACTCAAGTAGTGAGATGAATTATTTTTGTATATTCGCTTTTAGCATTGGAAAGCAAATGAAGAACAAGATCCTTGGGATGCAAATATTATCATTCAAGAGTGTCTTTGTCAGGATTTTTAGGAAGAATGTGACGCTTTTTTTCCCCAGTGAAAGTATTTGAATCAAAAAAAAAGAAAGAAAGTACTTGGATAAAAAATAGAAACTCTTTTCCCTCTTTTCTTCCCTTTTCAGTTCTAGGTCCCGTTCCAGGTCATATTCTCCAGCTCATAACAGAGAAAGGAATCACCCAAGAGTATATCAGAACCGAGATTTCCGAGGTCACAACCGAGGCTATAGAAGGCCCTATTATTTCCGTGGTC
>CM053622.1:752896617-752913040 GCA_028646595.1 Phalanger gymnotis
CGCTCTTCATCTTCTCGATCTTCCTCTAACCATAGCCGAGTTGAGTCTTCTAAGCGCAAATCTGTAAAGGAGAAAAAGTCATCTTCCAAGGATAACCGGCCATCACAGACTGCTGGAGATAACCAAGGTGATGATTCCAAGGAGCAGCCTTTCCCTGGAGGTACCTCTCAGGATGCTAAACCATCAGAGAGCTCAAAGCCATGGCCTGAGGCCACTACCTATGGTGCTGGCTCAGCATCAAGAGCTGCTGTGTCTGAGCTGAGCCCCAGAGAGCGTAGCCCTGCCCTCAAAAGTCCTCTCCAATCAGTGGTGGTGAGGCGGCGGTCTCCCCGCCCTAGTCCTGTGCAGAAACCTAGCCCTCCACTCTCAACATCATCTCAGATGGGCTCGGCTCTGCAGAGCAGCACCGCCTTTCAGGCTGGAGCTCACCAAAGCCAATTTGATCATGGTGCTGGGGGCTTGAGCCCATCCAAAAAGAGCCCTGTGGGTAAGAGTCCTCCAGCCATTGGTTCCACATACGGCTCTTCATCCCAAAAGGAGGAAGTATCTGCTCCAGGAGGAGCAGCCTATTCAAAGAGGCAAGTATCTCGTTTTTCTTGTCTTGTTTTGTGTCATGTGGTATGCCAGCTGGGTGTTGATTTTAATGTGGTGTAAATGCCAAAAAAATTCGTGGTGAAGGAAATAGTGGATTTTTTTTCTAAGTCAGAATTCTTATTAATGGTAGTGAGGTAGCACTGTTTCCCTGAAACTTTGTTTAGCAGAGTTTTTTTAAAAAAAAAAAAGACAAAAGTCACACAAGGAAAATTTTAGCTTAACTCCAGCTTTCCTACCTTCCTGAATTTGTATTGCAGCATAAAGTTTCTTTAGACTACTCTGCCATGGTGTTTTCACATTTAAAATTTGCCTTGGAATCTGCCAGTGTGTCTATAAGCCAGAGAGCAGTAGAGCTTTGTGGGTCAGCCATCAAAGAGTATGGTCTTTGCCAAAGTGAATGACCATTGGAACGGTTAGCATTCACCTGCTAGGACCTACCGTCTACTATGACCGATCTACACCAGCCCATCATTGTGAAGAGCTGCATACTCACACATTCAACTCAGGAGACCTGGGCAAAATGGGGAAGTCCAAGGCTTATGCCCAGGAATGCCTTGTTTTAAAACTGCAAGGTGGGTGTGTATCCCAATAGAAACCCACCAGGCTGCATATTAGGAGAGGACGTGGCAAAATACCCCAGTCTCTCTGCACTAGGGGACACGGTGAGTGGAATGCGGATCTTTGTTTCTTTTTTGTGTGAGTGTATTGGGGTAAAAGGCAACAGGAATAGACCAGTGTTTGTGGCTGTTGGAGAAGTGTACTATGCCTTTGTCTTCTACTTTGCCTCTCCTAGAAGGTGTCCTTTCCATTGCTCTGCTCTTGAGTCTTTTCTCCCTTGAGAGCATCTTTATTGGCAATCTTTATAGGTGCTCAGCTTCCCTCTGATTGTTTGTTTTAATTTCACTGCAGTAGATATTCTCTATATTAATTATCCCAATAAAATAGGTCATACCTCCCTTATTCAGCTCGGTGTTTTAAAAACATAACTATATTTTTAAATGATTCACATTTTGCCTTTTACCAATTTACAAATGTAGACAGCTATCCTTATTAGAAGAATTGATTATGATACTCATTTTCCATAAGAAATATCCCACGTTAACTAATGTTTTTATTTGTATTTGCAGTAGATGAAATGTTTAGATCTTCTAGGCGACTTGCATCAAATTTGAAGTCGCTTTTGAGACTTTTATTTCCAATGTGTATTATGTAAAGCAAAACAATGCAAGCTTGAACATTCTGGTGTATTAACTGCTGAAAGCAGATTTATAAATGACTGAGTGGAGGTGTTGGGTAAGACCTTAATTTTTTTTTTCTATAGACTAAGTCTATAGAGGTAAGTAGATTCTTTTAGTACTTTAAAAATGCCCTCTGCTGTTCCCTCTTCACCTTTTTTTCTCTGTGTTCCTATGTCCTATGCTTCTTTAGCATTAGGTTCATAAATCTACACAAGAACTATTTAAGAAAATTATTCAAAATTAGCTCAGTTGTAAAACTTTGGTAACTTTGGAATCATGAAGATGTGTTCAGAGAATTTTTTTTAAAAGCCTGTTACAGAGCAAGTTGCCTAAAAAAATCTCTTTTGTATGTGTGTGTTTATGTTTCTGTAAAAAGGTATCTGGAAGAGCAGAAGTCTGAGAATGGAAAAGATAAGGAACAGAAACTAACAAATGTTGATAAGGAAAAAATGAAAGAAAAAGGGAGCTTCTCTGAGTTGGGCTTGGGTGATCCAAAACCAAAGTCTGACCCATTTGCTCCCAAAGCCGATGCAGAGAAACCTTTTCGGGGCAGCCAGTCCCCCAAGAGATATAAGCTCCGAGATGATTTCGAGAAGAAGATGGCTGAGTTCCACAAAGAGGAAATGGATGAGCAAGACAAGGAGAAGGCAAAGGGCCGGAAGGAGTCTGAGTTTGAGGATGAGCCCAAATTTATTTCCAAAGTCATTGCGGGCACCAGCAAAGGCCAGGAGGAGGAGCGGCCTGGCAAGTGGGAAGGCCTAGTGTACGTGCCTGCAGGAAAGGAGAAGCAGAGGAAGGCCGAGGAGCTGGAGGATGATGCCTACACCGACCGGCCCAAGAAGGAGGAGCGGGCTCCCACCAAGAGGACCGAGGCCTCTGCGCACCGGGGCTTTGTGCCCGAGAAGAACTTCCGGGTGACTGCCTACAAGGCCCTGCCGGAGAAGAGCTCGTCCCCGCCAGCCCCACCATCCAGGAAGGCCACCGCCACCACCCCAGCCTCCACCGAGGCCCGCGACAAGCTGGGCCCACCCCGGGCTGAGAGCATGCCCCTGGGCAAGTCCTCCTTCTCCATCACCCGAGAGGCCCAGGTCAACGTCCGCATGGACTCCTTCGATGAAGACCTGGCCCGGTGAGAGCAGATGGTGCCCTCTGCTGGGGGGGGGTGCAGAGCTCCTGGGCAGCCTCAGGACCTCTAGGGTGCTGCAGTAGCCAAAGCACAGGCAAGATGGCTGCAGAGAAGTGAGGGGCTGAGTCTGGGGGAAGAAGGGGGGTCTTCTGCTCCTCTCCTGGCTGGGCCTGCTTCTCCTCAGGCTGGGCCTGTTCCTCCAGGGCTGTGCCAGTGACCTGTGTGCTGAGAGGCTGCCCAAAGAGGGCCTCCCCGGGATGCTGGGCAGTGGGGGCCACGTTTTGAGGCTCTTTTAGACCTTATTAACTGATTTCCAGAGGCTCAGCCGCATATGGGCTGGGCAGGGTTGCTGCAGTGATAGGCTTCAGGCCACACTGATGCAGTTTTTGGGCACTAATACTCTAGTCATACTAGTTCTGTATGTGCCTTTTTCTTGACACGCCTCTCTCCTCCTATTCCCCCCTCCCCTTTTCTCTTCTAGTCCCAGTGGCTTATTGGCTCAGGAACGCAAACTAAGTCGAGACCTTGTCCATAGTAACAAAAAAGATCAGGAATTCCGTTCCATTTTCCAACATATACAGTCTGCTCAATCTCAGCGGAGCCCCTCAGAGCTGTTTGCCCAGCACATTGTGACTATTGTTCACCATGTTAAAGGTGAGTCCAAGCCCACCACTTGCCCTCCCTTGCTCTTCCATACCTTTAGCTTCCTCTAAGGACATTTAGAGGAAAAGGGTCTCGGTCTCCTTCCAAGCAGCCAGTCAGACTCTAAAAGGAGAGGGCTCTTTTCTTGTCCTTGATTCCTTGGACTGTTCATTCTATTACAAAGGTCTTTGAAATCCTTGGCTGGCATGAGAGAATTGCTTCTGGGGCCACCTCACCAGTTCAGCAAATTATGGGGTTTCAAGTGCTAATTACTGGTGTCTGGTGAGAGTGGTTAAAACTCCTTTAGTAAGAGCGAGGATATACAATTAAGTATGAAGGGATTTTTCAGATTTCCTCTACCTTTTCCTCCTAAACTTCTCAAGCTTCTGGTCTATGTGTAGACCTTCTGATTATAGGCTTCTTGTGACAGATCTTAATAATTCCTCTCCCTCTATCTCCCTAATTTCTGCAATGAGTGTTTTTTCTTTGACCATTTGATAAAAGTGTCCTTCAGGGATTTTTTTATCTTAAGGATTGAAACCATTTCCTAGAAATTGGATCAGTTTTTGCCTTTCCCAGGTGATTTAGAGGAGGAGTTTTTGTGCTGAAGAAGAGACCAAAAACGGGAGTGCAGCCATGTGAGGCAGAGCCTGATCTAGTTCAGACTTGTGGCACATCTGCAAAGGCTTGTTTTAGAAGGAGCCTTTGTGCTTTGGGAAGGGAAGATGTCCCCAAGTCCCGTTCCTTGACTACAGGTGTGTGGGTGGCATCTGCCGCAATGCCTACCTCAGTGCTTTACAAAGACAGCGTTTAATAAATGAGGTTTACATTAACCTCTGGAATTTTTCTATATGGTATGTTTGCTCTGTGTCAAGATTTAACCTTAAGCCCCCAGGATTGTAGATTTAGAGCTCATGGGGACTAGAAACCATCTAGTCCAACCCCTTCATTTTACAGATGAGGAAACTAAGGCCCAGGGAGGTGAAAGGACTTGCCCAAAGTCATAGAACTAGTTGTTAGCATTAGAGGAAGAGTCTGAATGGGGGTATTCTTGATTCTAGAGTCTTTGTGTATCCCACCAATACTATACGGCATTATAGTAATCATGAGACATCTTTCTTTGCATCCTCCACAGAGCATCATTTTGGATCCTCAGGAATGACATTGAATGAACGTTTTACTAAATACCTAAAGAGGGGAACAGAGCAGGATGCAGCTAAAAACAAGAAGAGCCCAGAGATTCACAGGTGTGGAATGTGATTCTGCTCATGGAGGTTTCAATGAAGGCTTTGGTTTGCTTGTCACATTCTCTATATTAGTTATGGAATTTAGTGCTACTTTATACAAACTCAGGTGGTGCGTTGGTTCTTGTAATAGAGTGCATCAGAGAAATGATGTAAGATTATGAGGCCAGTAAAACAGACACCTGGCAGACATGGGCTGGTCTGGGACTCCAGGGAGTTCAGCCAAAGGGGCTAGGCTCTCCTTTTTAGCTTACGTTGAGTTTTCCTGAAACACATTGGTTATTTTTCCAAAAGAGGCTGCAAAATATTGAGGGGGTGAAGTAGGGGAAGTCTGGTATGATTAACTATTTTAGCAGATTTCTGAACCTTTCTCTGCTTATTAAGCACCATAATGAGTTGAGGGTTTCTAAACAAGTTGTGTTTCTGATCTAGACATTTCTTTGGGTGCGTTTTTCAGTAAAAGTTATCCTCTGCCTTCTGAATTGGGCAGAGGTTTAGACACCAGGCTCAGAGGTTTTTGGGGTTTTTGTTGTTGTTAAATGCTTTGGGGGCTGTGCATTCAGCAACCAGCTCTGCTCTCTGTGCTTGAAGCTTCCTAAGGAAGGAACAGTGGGAGACAGCCCCATTCTTTACAAAAGGGAGCCGGTTCTTGGGGTTTTGCCCTGGGTGTAGAGCCAGCAGAAATAAGTTGGAACACCAAATCGGTTTGATTTATTTGGCTGACTTCGTAATTATTTATGTTCCTGAGTAATTTTTTTTTTAAAATTTATCTGAGTAGGCTTGTTGGAAGAAGAGGGTTTTGGCTGTGATTGAGATTTATGATTTCATCAGAGTATAGGGAATTCTCTTTTTGGAAACTACACTGATGCATATCAGCAACATACCATCAGTTTAGGAGTTTTAGGGGGTCTCAGGCACTGATGCCACTGTATGTAAGAGACAGGACTTACAGACTCTCGTCTTCCTTCCTCCGAGATTCCCCCTCTCTCCACTATTCTGGGACTCTCCGAAGGTATTTTTTTTTTCCTGCTGATAAACTATGAGAGGAAGAACTTTATTTTATTTATCTCTTGGCCCCCTGAATGGCTAGCACATAGTAGATAAGTGAATGAATATGAATTTCAGAGGTAAGTGGTTGTGTAGCACTGAAGATGGGAAGGGATGAGACTGAGTTTCATGGGAAAAATATTGACTTGGATTTTGTTTTGTTAATTCCCTAGGAGGATAGATATTTCTCCCAGTACGTTCAGAAAACATGGTTTGACTCATGACGAGATGAAAGGCACGCGGGAGCCTGGCTACAAGGTGAACTGTCGCTTTCATCAGTAATTTCAACAAAATGAGTGCGTTGGGCATGAACTTAACAGAAATGTTTTTGTTTAAATTACTCTCTACTTAAGTTTGTGTTTTTCTTTTAAGGATGGGCATAATTCTAAAAATGAACTACAAAGGGTTAATTTTTATTAAATGTATCAACAACCTTTGTGAAGTGGTTAGAATATGGTAAATGACCCCAAAGTCTGTTGAGGTGAGATTGAGAAAAAAAAGAGAGGAGTTTTGGAACAAGTGCCCATGATGAGAGAAGAAACTTTTTGTGATATTTTTCTGCTTGTAAGTATTATCAAATCAATTGTATACATGCGCTATTTCCAAACGTGATTTCAAAAAGACATGCATGTCAGAGAGAGGAAAATAAAATTTTAATTTGTTCTAATGTTGTACCCATATCATTTGTCCCTGACTGTTACTTTAATGCTGCCCAGCCCAATTGCATTTAGACTGCTATGAACAATAGTATGAAGTGTTACAATTGTATTGTGGATTTGAGTTGAGTTGTTAGTTTTTAAAGGCTAATGCAGATTATATGTTTTTCTTCATGTTTGTTTTTGGTTAAAATGAGAAATGTTTCCCATCCTGCTGAAACCTTAATTTTTATGTATTTATTTTCAAGGTTTCCAAAAAAACAGCTTGTTATATCAGATAAATATGATAAACCTGCTTTTTTTCTCCCTCTCTGAATACCAGCTTGGCTCTGTATGAAACAGGGAAGTTTTTCAAACAGAGGAAGGCATCTTGTCCTCTATGTTTGGGGGGAGGTGGAGGGAGTGCTAAATCACTGTTCACTCTGCCTAAGGGAGGAGTAGCTGCTTTTGTCAGTGACCATTAGTGCTGCTGGGAGTAGTTTGTTGTCTGAGTGGAAATAATAAATTCTCTTTCCTGGGGAAGTGTACAAAAGCCAACAAACAAAATACAACCCCTACTAAAAGTACTAGCACCCTGTAAAAATCTCTGTGCCCCTATCAGGAAGAGATCGAGGGCTCTCATCTAAGTTTGTTGCTTAAATTATAATTATGTAAAATTTTAATAGCTAAATAATTACTAAACTTGTCTTTTGTGTGCTTCTCCCCCCCCCCCCCCATGCATACATTGTAGTTCCCCTCTTCCTCTTAGTTTTGAATGAAAAAAGCATCTGTTACTAACAGGTGATTTCTTTTTAAAGCCATTGTTAAGGTGTAATGCCAACATAACTATACTACATCTCTATAATGTAACTTCTCTGTCAAGCATCTGGAAAGGTAGATATTTTTATATCATTTGCCCACTATTGCCACTTCCTTTGTTTTGTATTAGTCATCTGCCTTATGAGGAAGTTTCCTCAGTTATCTGTAGAAGCAGTATTAGGATAGCCTGATCAGGTTCTGTGTTCCTGCTTTCCAGGGCAGCCAGTGCTTTGGGATATTTCCCAGGCTAGCAGGATGCCTTAAAGCAGATTGGGAATGTGTCGAGTTCAGCCTATATCAGGTGTCATCGTATAATCTTGGTTGTAAACATGGTAGCTCTATGCCCACAGACCAGTTCCTAGCTTATATCTCCACCCAACAAAGGAGAAAGAGGGAAGGCTTCCATTCTTTAGCTTTGCTGACAGAAGCCCTTCTCAGTAGAATTTTCAACCTGTATCTGAGATTCTCAAGTCAGTCTTCATGCTTAGAGTAATTTGTAAATGGTGCTAGGAAATGAGCTAGTTCCCTGTAGTGCTTTGTTTTTTGTTTTTGACTTGTTCTTGCTAGGTTAAACAAATGTCCTAAGTTTCTTGTTGGGAAGGGACATTAAGTCACTTGGGCAGCTGATAGATGTTTACTAGCATTCTTGCTACTCCCTCCCCTTCATCATACTGAAAACCGTGGTTTTTTAGGGTGGCTAATATGTTGATATATTTATGGTCCAAGAGTCTTAACTCCTACTTCTTTCTTTCTCTGCAGGCTGAGGGAAAATACAAAGATGACCCAGTTGATCTTCGCCTTGATATTGAACGTCGTAAAAAACATAAGGAACGAGATCTTAAACGAGATAAGTCAAGAGAATCAGTGGATTCCCGAGATTCAAGCCACTCACGGGAGAGATCAACTGAAAAAACTGAGAAAACTCACAAAGGATCCAAAAAGCAGAAGTATGTAGGCAATTGTGTCTATCTAAATGTTCTCCTTGATGCAGGAAGGTGCCAGGTGTAGACTCTCCAGGCTGCCTGGGAAGTGATAACTTTGATTGCTGGTAGTAGCTACACTCCTCCAAAAAGTTGCTCCAACTGCTTTTTCCATTTTTTAAAACCCCACCCTGTGGTAACATTGTTTGGTCAGTCACCAATTTGGAATATTATTCTTATGAAATTAAACTTCTCAAAGTAGTTTTACCTAATATCAGGTTTCCTTGGAGGAAACTAATACTGTTGGGTAGGTGTGTGCCTATAAATGTTTTTTTTAGGGATTGTCCCATTTTTCTCTGCAGCAGAGGGTCAGCCCAGACGTTTTCAGGGACTCAGTTTTTCTTTTTCTCCTTCCTAGACAAGTTGTGACTATTAAGTAAATTTTTAAAGAAACAAATCATAACTTATCAAAATCCAAACAAGTGTAGTCCCCCTTCAAAGTAGTCAGCTTGGGGATATGCTTGGTCTGTCACTCGTGGCTTGTTTCAGCATTTTTCAATATGTTCTAGAACCACTCTTTGAGAATAGCCTACTGAGCCTGTAACAGTTCATTTCAGTATACTTGCTGGTGGTAGATTCTTAGTCCTTTGAGGGAAATTTTTTTTTTTAGCAATGAATTAATTCAACAGTTCTCAGTGAATAATGTGGGTCAGCAACTGGCCTTTCTTGATTTAAAAAAATAGACAATGTAATAATATATTGTCCTGCATGACTAATTAACTGGATTTCTAATACAATTTCTAATGTATTTCAAGGACCCCTGATTTCTTTGGTGTGGGTTCTCTGTCTACCAGTGCAGTTCACAACCGCTATGCCCTTTAATGAAAGGTCTTAGTGAGTTGCTGTGTTGGAAAAGGGGGATGGTGGGAGTCATCAGCTGGTGCCTCGTCTTCTGGTGACAAACTTTTCCTTACTTTGGTAGGTGAATTCATGGATAGGAAACATTTAGACCTTCTATGTGCCTTTGTAGCTTAGTGTGACCTTCCAGCACTTGTGCATAGTCTGAGCGTACCCAAGGTCTCAACCTCCGTGCCCCATGAAGGCATCAGAGGAAGATGTCAGTGAAAGAAGTTCTTGCCTTAGTTTCGTTTTTGGTTGGTTTGTTTTTGTTTTTCTGAAAATACTCTAACCTTCTACTTGGTTCTGTAGAGATCCCTGACAATAGATCTGGGTACTTTTAAGTTGCAACCACCTTACCTTAGTCTAGTACTATGTAATGAACTTTCACATAAATTATCACATTTCAAGCTGCACTAAGAAAGAAAAGTAGAGCTAATATTTTCTCCATTTGACAGATAAGTAAAATTGACGCAGTTGAATCATATTAACTGCCCTGTGTTCACATAGCTATTTAGTGACAGCTAGGGCTTGAATTTAGGTCTCCTACGTCCCATTCCAGTACTCTCTGTTTTATGTATTGTCTCTTCAGGTCCCTTGTGTTAGGGTAGAATTTTATATACAGCAAATCTATTTTGGACTCCTTCCAAGAGAGAGAATTGATTGATCACAGACTGAAAATTGGAGGGCATCTCAGAAGCCACATGGAGCAGTGCAAACCTGAGCAGGACTCCCATCCACAGCATGCCTAACAAGTGGTCATAAAGCTTTGCTTCTTGAAGAACTCCAGTGAAGGAAATCTGCTCTGCCTCTACCCCCTCAAGTGTTCTGTTCTACTATAGGATAATTCCAATTTTAGGGAAGGAGTTGTTACTAATTGACTAAAGTAACAAATAGGTGTTATGAAATGATCTCTCTAAGGTTAAGGACATTCATGACCATATTTTAAGGAAAGGTTTCATTGAATTATTCAGTTAAGTGCCTAATATGTGCTAGACATTTACATTCTTCTTTGATTTAGTATTTTACTAATAACTTGGATAGAAATGCATGGATGACACTTACCAGATTTGCAGGTAAAGTAACAAGTTGGGTAACAGTTTCCAAAAATACCTCATCCACTTAGCATATTGATGTGAATGTCTCAGTAGATATTATATAATTAGGATAAATATAAAGTCATTCTTATACTTAGAAGTTAAATCTTTGAACCTAATTGTAAGTTTGTTAATGAGGGAGGGTGACAAAATCCAGGGAAAGTGGAGAGGAAGTATGGATTGAGAGCAGCTTGGCCGGAAAAGATCTGGAGGTTTTAGTGGACTACAAGCTTTAGTATGAGTCAGTGTTGTGATATGGCAACCACCAAAAAGAAAAAAAAAAAGACAACATGCTCTTAGACTGTTTTGTGTTCTAAAAGGGGGAAATGATTATATCATTGTATTCTGCCCTGGTCGTATAATAGCTGAAGTGGTGCTTTAATTTCTGGGTGCCATATTTTTTTTGTATGGACATTGATAAGTTGGAAGGCCGTGATCATACCGTGGAAGGAGTAACTGAAAAAATCTGGGTTGTGTTACTTGATGGAGAGATGATTTAGAGAGCTCAGAATAGTCTTCAAACATTTGAAGGGATGTTGTGTGGAAAAGAGATTTAAGGCCCCAAAAGTTAGAACTAAGAACAGTGGATGGTGAAGAATGAGGCAGCACATTGATTTCTTTAACTCAGTTGTACTTTATTAAAAGGGAGCATTGATTTTTTTTTAAAAAAATTTAAAATAAATGGAAGTTCCTGAGAGACATATCAAAGCTTAATGTGAGGAAAAACTCTCTAGTAATTAAAATTGTCCAAAAGTGGGGTGGAGTACCTTAAAAGGTAGTGGGTTCTCTTTCACTAGCAAAGGCTAGATGGCTACTTGTCTGGCATGTGGCAGAAGGAATTCCTGCTCAGAATTCAGACGAGATGTCCTCTGAGATGCTTTCTAACTTTCTTGGCCCATAGGAAAAGGACTTGTTTATCACCAACCATGTAAATGGCTCTCAGCAGTTCGGAGTGAGTATAGGAGTATATTAATCCCACAGGTGTGACTAATTTACTTTCTCATACCATATCTTGGGGACAGTCGGACTACCTAGCCCTAACTTTGTAAACTCTTCTCCCTTAGAAACTTCAAGCTTAATCCTGGTTTTACCACCAGCTACATTTATGGCCTTGGTCAAGTGACGTTAAATCAGTGATCTTTAAGGACCTCTTCGGCTCTGACAGTCTATGATTATGATTTGGGATCCATTGAGTGGGCAGAACAATCTCTAAACATTCATACCAGTCAGAAATACTAGAAGGAAGCACTTCTGGGAATGAGAAACACTACCAGCTCCTAGAGTCAGAGTAATGCTTCTGAGGCAGACATTTCTTGAAGGGGAACTACAGTACATGGTAACAGGTGAAAGAAACTCCTCTTTTCTGAGTGGGAGCTTAAAATTCTCCTAAAAATGAGCCTTGGAACTCTGAGGCTTTATGACTTGGCCCCATCCAGGGCAGTTGGGGGCGAAGAAATGATGTGACCCAGTGTTGCCTCAAGAGGCCAACCTCTGTACTTCCTTCTAGAGTCCAGCAAATCACATAGACCTATTAGATCATGAAAATGTATTGCTAGTTACCTGTCTCTCCGAGTCCCTCCCCACCCTTCTCAGTCACAGATGATACATCATCTTTAAAGGCAAATTGTTAAAGCTCTAGTCTTTAATCTTCCCTGGGTTCCAAAGGGAATGGCCACTTCAGAAGAAGTAACTCATGAGACAGCCTCTCCAGCTCTCTGGGTTCTCTCATCCTGTCCCACTGAATGTTACCAACCTGTTACTTGGCTCTGTAAGGAAAGTGAATTTTGAAGAATACATCCTAGATGGGTGCATTTGGGTTTGTCTTTTTTTTTTTAATTTAAATGTGTTCAAACCCATTTCAGCAGCCATGTTCCTGAGATATCTTGTGTTAGTCCTCACCAATAAAACACAAGATGCTGGTGCTTGGTCAAGCCAGGGTTCTTTTAAGGGGCTCATGAGCCACACCGGCTTCTCTCTTGGCACAGGAAGCATCGTCGAACACGGGATCGGTCTCGGTCGTCGTCCTCCTCCTCCCAGTCATCACATTCTTACAAAGCAGAGGAGTACACTGAAGAGACCGAGGAGCGGGAAGAGAGCGCCACAGGCTTTGACAAATCCCGGCTGGGGACCAAAGATTTTGTGGGTCCAAGTGAGAGAGGAGGCAGAGCTCGAGGGACCTTTGTGAGTCACCCCATACCCTAAACTCTTCCCTCCCTACCATATAACCTGCAGATAGGCTTCTAAGGGCGCTTCTCTCCTTTTTTAAGAAGTCCATCTGTCCCAGGAGAGTCTTTCTAGGAAGTGTTCAGCATGAACATTCAGTATCTGTCTTCGTGTGCTTAACTCTTCTGGCCCCATGGGTCAGGGCAGGCTTTCTTTTTATCTCTTTCCCTTCTTCATCTTGTAGTAATAATTCTAGGGTTGTTCTTTTCATTCTTTGTTGGGATGTTGTAGAGGATGGGGAAAGATTGGTGCATCAGGTAGAGGTTACAGGTTCCAACTCTAACACTTATTTTGCATCAGCAGTGTATATCTCTGGGTTCAGGAACTGGTAGGTTCTTAAGGAGCCTACAGATAGACTAGACTCCTCATCCTCCAGGTGGTTTCCTCTACCAGTCACTTTTTTCCTCAGCTATCTATTTTTACAGTTGCTTTTTCAAACATAATTATTTATTCAGATTGAAAGATTCTTTTGTAGCTTCTGGTTTCTGACCTCATTCTCTCTCATTGGTTGCCCAGCAGAAAGCTTTTAGTGACCCTCATACTCCAGCTGAATTAGCTGTCTGAGGTTCCTGAGTGTCCATTGGATAGAGAGCAGTTTATCAGCAGGAGCTCGGAGGACATGCATTGGTTTTGTTCTCTGTCAGAGCTTAAGATCTCCTAACACAGTCTTCAAGAAGGAGCTGCTGTCCGTGTCTTAAATATGACCAATCGCTCTTCCCTCTTTGTTGCTGCAGCAATTTCGAGCTAGAGGAAGAGGCTGGGGCAGAGGTAACTACGCTGGCAATAACAGCAGTGGCAGCAATGATTTCCAGAAGAGGACCCGAGAGGAGGAATGGGACCCAGAATATACACCCAAAAGCAAAAAATATTACCTGGTATGTGTCTGAGAGTAAGGAGGAATCTGACCTAGACCATGGTCGATAGCAGTGGTTTACTTAAGCAGTCAGAAATGTGGAGTAGAGGAGGCACCCAGCTGGCTTCTGTGCCAAAAGTTACATACAGCCAATGAAACAGCCAAGGGGAAGTCCAGCTGCCTGTGCATTTGGGAGCCACAGGGTCTCTGACAAATTAAAGCATCCTGAAATATTATAAACAAGGTGTTTAACCTCTAGGGCCCCTTCTGGTGTAAAATTTATGGCCCTGTAATGAATTGGATTAATAGTGAGGATCTGAACTAAGTACATGCTTACCTGGTTCCATTCTTTGAGCAAACTTTGGTTTGTAAAACAGATTAAGGGGTGATTCTTAAAAGGAATCACCAAAGGATTAGTTTCCCCAAAATTGAGATGTGAAGGAAGCTAATTTTTTTCTTTGAAAGCAAGATTATATTAACCAAGGTACACTAGTTTAGCAAAAAAGGGAATGACAGCTTAGCATTCTGTCCCAGTTGGGAATGAAGTGCATATTTAGTAGGAGGAAGTCCTGGGAGCTTCATATCTAGACAGGGAGGGCCTCAGAGCAGATCTCTAATAGCTCCTTATAGGAGACAAGGCCCCTCTGTACATATTAGGGGGCCCCATCTGATAGATCTGCCTAGATGACCTTAGGCCATTCCTTGCCTTTGAAGTGAAAGCTATTCTGCCTTTTTTGTCAGGAGTAGGTGGCCAGTAAGATATCTTCCTGCAGCTCCTGCCTCTTTGACCTTAACTCTCAACGAGGAAGAGTTTTGTTTTTGTTATTTTTAAGATGGGAGCTGACAGCCAGGTTATAAAGGCCAAACAGCCATCAACAAAGTTGAAATCAAATACAACAAAGTTAATTTAGCTTGTGTCTAACAACTTATACATCTTACTGTGCCATCTTTGGGAAGTAAGCCCGTTTCCATTCCTCTTTCTTCTCAGAGTTGCATACGAGGACCCCAGATTACAATGAACATATCTAGGCTTTGGTGGACCTATGAGGGATGGCAGATGGGGGAAGGGGCTACTCTGGCTAGTCATGTAGGAGTCAGGACACATGGACTGGAATCTTAACACCTAGGGCAAGACAGTTTGTCCTTCAGCCTAATTTTTTTCCTAGCAACTAGCCCAGGGCCTTTGCTTTGGTTTAGTTGAACTAGTTGCTTCCTCTGTAATACTTCACTCTAATTCTAGAAGTTTAGAGTTGAGAGAGGTGGGGAAAATAGAGGCAGTTTTTAAAACTTGGGCCTCTTAAAAGTAGAAATGGTCAGCCTGAGATGGGAAAGGAAGGGAGTAGAAGTACAGTTTCCTTCTGTTCAACCCCCCACTCCCACCCCCTGCGGCTGTCATCTCATTTAGTGAGATGTCACACTCTTCCCTGGTAGCTTTGGTGAAGAGGGGGTAGGGGGATGTTAGATGGAGATGGAGCATTTGTTTTTAAGCTGGGCTCAGCCATTGGTGGGCAGATAAGCAGCAACTTCAGCCTTGGCTCTTTCTTAACTAATTGAACTATGCTGTCTCCTCAGCACGATGACCGAGAGGGTGAAGGCAGCGAGAAGTGGGTGAGCCGAGGCCGGGGCCGGGGCGCCTTTCCTCGGGGCAGGGGCAGATTCATGTTCCGGAAATCCAGCACCAGCCCCAAGTGGGCCCATGACAAGTTTAGTGGAGAAGAAGGCGAGATTGAAGATGATGAGAGCGGGGCAGAAAACCGAGAGGAGAAGGACAATTTACAGGCATCCGCTGAGTAATCCCCTGGAGGGCAACCACCCCCAAGGGAGAGAGGCATCTAGCACTGGCTGGGGAGATGTCCCAGAAAGACTGAAGAACTGAAGAGAGGATCCTCCAAAATACACCCCAAAGGCCCCCACCCCACCTCCACCCCAGACTAGAGGGGAACCATCCCTGGCCTGTCCACTCAGAGCTGTCTGTGCAGGCTGGCTGAGGGAGGGCCCAGCTTTCCACCCTTAACCAGAAGTAGGGCTTTTTGGTTGTTTCTTGCTTGTTTGTATGGGAGTGGGGTGGGGCATAGGCTATGAAAACTTGTTTGGATTTCAGTCTGTGTCCCATTTTGAACCAAGTCTTATTTTTTATTTTTTTTTATTTAATTTTATTTTTCTTTTTCCAGTATAAGCTGAGAGATGAGGACTAATTTGGTTAATTTTGTTCTCTTCCTCCACCCCCCTTCCCACCCATACAATTTTTTAGATCTCTATGCATACTTAGTAACACTAGCTCTCTAGGTTTAATTTAGGAAAATGATTCTCAATAACAAAACATTGGCATGTCAACTCCAATTTGGGACCAAGCAGCATTGAAAAACCTAATTTTTAGAGCAGCTTTTGTACGTAGTAAGTTTAGGTCCTTTCAAAGTACCTTGTTTGCATAAGCCTTCCCTGCCGAGCTCTCTGTGACGGGATGTTGGCCCCACACACATCCACACCCACTATCCCTTCTTATTTCCAGGGGGCTTCCATCCCTTGTGGGACTAGACCCCAAGATGTTTCCGAGTTGTGCTTATCCTCTCAGCAACTGGGATGTTAACTGGAGGGCAGTTTCTGGTGTGTTTTCTAAGAAACTTCTGAATTCTAGCTTAAAAAAATTATAAAATGAAAATAATTTTTTCAATATTTTTTATTAATCTTTTTATAAAATGAAAACTCCTGTGATTAATGAAGGAAGGCAGTTATGGTGTGGTTTGTGGGGGTTTTTGTGGTTATTTTTTTTATTACACCTTATGTTTTAAATTTAAATTTTCTGAAAAGATGTTTGGAGAAAACAATTATCTGGAATGAGTCCCTATGCTTGCTACAAAGCAGAATCATAAGGAGTTCACATATATGTTGTTAAAAAAAAAAAAAGAGACTGCTCCCCTCCCCTTCTGTACCTTTGCCCTCTCCACCTTCAGATGGTTGTGCTACTTTTGTTCCCTCACTTTGCTAAATTTCTATAGTTCAGTTGGTTTTACTTGAATGATTCATGTTTAGGAAAAAAATTTAAAGTTTGTTTCAACTCCTCCAGCAAATAAAGAAAATAAGCACTAGA
>CM053622.1:752913540-752970349 GCA_028646595.1 Phalanger gymnotis
CACACACACACACACACACACACACACACACACACACACACACACACACACACACACACACACACACACACACACACACACACACACACACACACACACACCCTCCCCAACGAGAGAAGCATCCCACTTTGCTGGCATGTGTGTGCCCCATTTTTCCTATTTCCCTATGCAAACCTGGCTGTAGGAGTGGGAGGGAGCAAGGGCTGTAGGCCCTCGGTGTGATTCCCACCTGTCCTCCCATCAGTGTTTGGTAGAGAAAACCATGTCTCCTGTGGGAGGAGGCGGATAAACAAGGAAACAAGAGGTAAAAGGGGAACAGAGGGGAGGTTTGGAGTGGGGGGGGGCATGGGACTATGACAGATCATGGCATATCTCTGTGCAAGGAGATGCAGGGATGGGGGAGAGAGGGATCGATGGATAAACTAGCGGCCTCTCCTTCCTCTTCCTACTTCTCTTCCCCCCAGCTGCTAAGGAGTCTAAAAAGATGGAGTCTAAAATCACTCTGCCCCCCATCAAAAAGCTGTCCTCAGCCTCTAATAGGCCCTCCAAGCCTCGGCCCCCCACCCCCAGGTATCTATCCCAAGGGGCTGAGAGAGGAGCCTGCAGTGGGAGTTGGCCCTCTCCACCCCAACCACAAGAAACAACAGTACTGGGTCTGGGCTTAAGAGATGGCCAGAGAGGTCTCAGGGACCTGAGTGTATTCTAGGCCTCTGGCAGCAGGATCGGTTGGGGACAAGCTGAAGAACTCTCGGGTACCAGGAGGAGGAGGAGGAGAAAGTGGCGGTGGCCGAGGAGAATCGTCTGGAAGTGGAGGAGGAGGACCAGGAGGAGGTGAGCCCAAGCAGGTCCTTGTGAGTGACTTTAGTTTGGGCTGAGTCCTCGGACTGGAAGCCTAAGAACCAGAGAAAAGAAACAAAAGCAAAGGGTTGGGTGACAGGAGGAATGAGGGACAGAAATGGAATGGGCAGAGACACAGAGTCAAAGGGAGGATGTGGGACATATATGGGATGCCATGCAGAGAGAAGGAAGGAGTGTAGAGGAGACAGCTTGCTGTAGTGGGATATGGAATTACAGAGACTCAAATGCCTCGTCCTACCTTTGTAACTGACCTTGGGCCTGCTGCTCATGAGTCTCTGGACCTCATCTCTTTCATCTTATGTAAAATAGAGGAGGATGATATTGGCCTAGGTGGTCCTCTGAGGACCTCTCTCACTCCTTGACCCCATTAATCCTGCCTTCGCCTCTCACCCTTGGGACTATGGACTAGTCAGTTAACTCTTCTCTCTCCCCATCTATAAGGATGGGAGAAAATACAGCTTGTAGGACCTCCCAAATGAGATCATGCGACAAAAGCCGAGTGTTTGCCCTAAATGTCAGCGATCACTGTTCAGCCTGAGGCACTGTATTAGAGAGGATGAACCTTCTCTGGCTCCCCAGGGAATTGCCCTGTCTGCCTTGTTTCCCTGCACAGTGACCATCTCTCTGACTTTGCCAGTGCCAGGCAAAAGCAATGACAGAAGCAATGATGGCGGAAATGACTCCAAGACGACTCATTCCACCCACATTCGGTCGAAGCCTCAGGGTCGATATCCCCCCAGCTTCAACCAGACCCCCACTCCTGTGAGGATCCCCAGACCCCTATATTGCCCCAGCCACCACCACCCTGATGAGAGGACAGGGCTGGACTGGAGATTGGGTGGGGGGCAGTCTATAAGGGGTATGGCTGGTGGATGTCTGGACCACCAGGTGAGAAGGCGGTAGGTGGTGGGAAAAAGTTCTAGGGAGACAGGACTTAGCTACTTCTAACCTTTCCCAGGATGGAGCCCCACCACCCACCCCAGTCCCCTGTCAAAGCCCTGACTTGTCTTTACTATTCTGGAACCAGAGCTTGCCCTTTTCTTTCCCTTCTAACCTCCCTTCTTCCAGGGACAAGAGGAAGAGAAACCCAGTTTGACAAAGAGCCAGCCCCCCAAGACCAAACAGCAGGCCTCAGATAAAGCTGCTTCTCGGGATAAACCATCCCACGAGAAGGCACCTTCCCGGGAGAAGAAGCACAATGAAAAGACTGCTAATCGGGACAAAACCCCTTCTGCGGATAAGCCCCTCCCCCTTGAAAAGAGCGCGAGCAAGACGATCTTCCTGGACAAAGACAAAGACGAAGACAAGAAGACCTCGAGTCGGCAGTCTTCCACAGACAAGGACAGGACCTCAGTCAACCCCCTCTCTGTGGACAAACACACTCCTTCAGGCAAACTCTCTTCAGAAAAACCATCCTCAGATAAGCCACCCTTCCCAGAGCATCCCGTATCAGACTCTCAGGCAGCCAAAGGTGCAGCCAGCTTTGAGCAGTCGGTGGCCGAAGAGATGTCTGACACCACCCTGAGTGGCTTGACAGACCGCGTGGAACAGGTGGAGGCTGAAGTCGCTTCTCTGAGAGAGATGTTGGTGCTTCTGCTGTCGCAGCAGGAGTGAGTGTCTGAGAGAGACGGGGTGGGAAGGAGGGGAAGAGGAGAGAGGGAAGACAGAGTAATGACAGCAGAGGGGAGGCAGAAGCAGGAGGGAGAATGAGATGGGCAGGGAGGGACTGGGCCGCAATGAAGAGGGAAACCTTCCTCCCTCCCCTTATTTGAAGTCAGTGGACCTGGGTTTGAATCTCAGCTCTGCCATATTTCCTTGATTAAGTCATTATCTCTGGGCCTCAGTTTCCGCATCTATAAAATAAGAGGGAGGAAGATGTCACCTTCCTGGTCTGGATCCAGAGAGTTGTGGGACAGACGGGTTAGTGAAGGCTGGGGTTGAGCTTGGGTGTTGTCGACAGAAAGGACATGTCAGAAATCCAGGAGGAGCTACGAAATGAGCGGGAGAAGAGATTGGAGCTGCAGGTAAGGGGGATGAAGGGGGTCCCTGGATGGAGAGAAGAGCCCTATAAAGAGGGTACCGAAAACCCCAGGCCGGCATCCCAGTCGGGTCTCTGGATTCCTGAGCATAGAGGAGGGAGAAAGAGAGCTGTTGGGATAGTGGTGGAGGCGAAGTCTTTCGGGGGTTGGGTCTGTTGGGGAGAGGAAGGGAGGTCTGTTGGGGTCGGGACCTTTCTCTTTTTCTCTTTTCCCTACCCGAGGCTAAGTTCGAGATGCTGAAATCAAAGGCAGACCTGATGTAGGTCCCCGCCCGAAGGGGACTTGTCCTAGCTCACGGACACAGGCTACACCTCCTCCCCATTCCTGAGGAGTCGCCCCGCCCCTTCCTCGTGAAGGGGGGAGCCTCAGGCACACCCCCCACGCGTTCCCCCCTTCGGGGCTTTGCGGGTGAAGGGGTTGTGGTTGGGCCCCCCAAACTCCCGGCGTGAGACGGGCAGGGCCTCTTTGCGCCCCGCCCCGAAATTCTCTCCCCCCAAAACCCATACCCGACGCCCTCCCCCCACCCCTTGTCAGAAGTAGAATGTAATAAAATTGTATTTGTAATAGAGCCTCTGAGGGGCAGGGCTAGTTGGGGAGGGGGCGAGGCTTTCTTCGCAGTCTCCGGCCTCCGGTGGGCGTGTCTTGCTGTCCCCCTCCTTCTCAGCCGACGGGCACATCTGGCGAACATGTGGCTCCTATTAGCGCCAGGGCCGCGGGGCTATTTTTATCCGCCCGGACGTGGCTGGGCTGGAGAGAGACTGGCCGGGCCTGGCACGTGGGAAGCGGCTCCGCCTTCTCCAGGGGGCCGAAGGGGGATCGTGGGGCCTAGGCCTGCTTCAGCCCTCCCCCAAACCCGGACTCCGAAGCTCAGCCCGGAACACATCTGGAGAGGTCCAGAATTGACAGTCATACGTATTCGTCACACACTGAACGCGACAGGCTCCCACCCCAATACAGAATTGCAGGAACTCAGCCACAACTCCCCCCCACCCCACCTCCTACACCACAACCCTCACTGTGAGACCTAATCCGCGCAGGTTCACTCTCCCAGCCCCCAACACAACCACATTTCCCTCAGACATCCCATGCTTCGCGAGAAGCGCGAACAGCCATCACTGCCTCAGACACACATCACCCCTTTTCCCTTAGCGGAAAGGACGTCCCCGCCTCGACTTTAGATATAGTTTCACCAATGAAGAAACCCAATAAAGACACTATTACACGCCAGGCAGTCACGCTACATACAGCTAATCTTAGCCAAGCCCTCAAGGTCAGCGTCCTTCCAAAGCCTGGGAAGGAAGGCGGAAATAGGGGCGGGGTAGAAAAGGAACAAAACATTTTTCTAAGGGAGGTCCGCTGAGTGAGTTTGGGGTGGAAGGGAGAGGGAGGTCTGGGGGAGGGAGGCGGCATTCTCCGTGCTCGGGAGCATGTCCCCTTCCAGCTTTCAGTCCAGGTTCCGGCACACTGAAGGGAAGGCCAGGGGTCCCCTTCTCTGGGAGCCACTTGACTTCCTAGTCTCCCCAAGTAAGAGGGAAAGAAAACAGTTTGGGAACTGACGCCATTGTGAACCTGAAGATCACTTATCAAAGTTTTCTCCGTTTTGGAGCGGGGGGGGGCCATGCATGAAGAGGACAGAGGTTAAGAGCCGATGAGGCAGTTTTCATTGGTCACTTCCTTAAAGCTCCCGGGGCAGAGAGACTCTTCTTCCTCCCGTCCCTAGTACTTGGGATCCATTAAGGGAATTGAAGGGCTCATTCCCCAAGAGGGAGTCCAGCCTTAGCACCATGAAAGAGAATTGATCCAGCCTAGAGGCCTGGGGGAGCAGGAGGGAGTCCTCCCCTAGGCTCAAAGGGAAAGGTGGCTCATTTGCAAGTCAGTCCCCAGAATCCCTTGCAGGTGGGGATGCCTGTCAATAATAATGAACCCTGCCCACGGTGCCGGTGCCTGTGCCGAGGAGGTCGGGCTGCCCAGTACGCCAGATTTCCCGAAGGATCCGTTCCCTCTCCTCTAGCCGCTGGGCTCGTTCTAGCTCCTCCGCAGAGGTGAAGACATTGACACTTAGGGGACTGTCCATCTCTGGGGTCAGTTCTGGGCCTGACCCAGCATCATCAGGTCCCAGCCGGGTCATAGTGTCGGTCTCGTCCTCGTCCTCATCCTCATCCCCATCTGGGAGGTCTCCTCGGGAGATTTTTTGGGGACCTTTTCCGGAAGGCCTAGGGTGGGGTCGGCAGGAGATCCGGATGACCAGCAAGCAAAGGGTCAGCAAGAGCCCAAAGCATATGCCCAGAACAAAGTAGAGTCCAAAACTCTCAGGGTGATCTGGAAAAATTAGAGGTTGGCAAGATCAGACTGGGACTCTTCACCTGGCGTGGGCCAATCAAGGAGCTAGTTCCCTCCCTCTGCCCAACTCTCCACTGGCCCAGGGTCATCCTGGCAGCTGGTGACTCCAGAAGCTCCAATATCCAGGTTTGTGGGCTATCTGGGAATTCTGGCTTCAGGATGAGAATAGACTCTCCATTCTGCAAATGGTGGACTATCTAGGGTCCATCAGGGGCTCTGAAGAAAGGGCAGCTGGGCTAGGAGTTAAGAAACCCTCATTATACCCAGCACTCACCTCGGACGTATGCGTAGGCTGCCAGGCTATTACTGAGCAGTTCCATGTCCCGTTTCCGGGCCTCCATGTTTCTTCTGAGGAGGGTAGAGGGTGGAAGGCCCTAGAATAGGTCTGTAGGGTCAATAGACTGAGGGTCAAGATGCTTGCATTGCTCTTGAATTGGGGTGGTGGGGAATCCAGAAGCCTGGTTCTCAATCCCTACGCTCAAATCTTTTCCAGACCTTAGGGATAACTTGGACTTTCTGAATCTATCTCCCCTTCAAAATCCCAGGGTAACTCAAGCATTCTGACCCCATCCCCTTCCCTTCGCTCAGTATAACCCCCTCCACCCACACTGGAAGACACACCCTGTGAGGCAGGGAGAGCCCTCAGGTTGGCCCCCTCCAGACCACAGATGGCTTGGGTCCCCATTTCCACAGAGGGCCGGACCAAGGAAACACTAGGCTCAGCTCTCCTCCTTGTTTCCCTTGGGGGTTTGTGGGGAAGGGGGGGAAGGGCAAGATCCGCCAAATTCCCACGTCTCCTCGGTCACTCCAGCAGGGCTGAGGCTGAAGTTGGGGGATGGGGGAAAGGGCTGTTGGGAGGGTCCGTGAGGCCCGGGTCATTTGGGGGGGCGGGGCGCTCTGTGGGAGGGGGCTAATTTAAAGATTGGAGGCTGACCTTAGGGCATCTTCTTGGGAGACGGGTAGGGGAAGGCATAGTGGGGCCATCTGAGGTCGGAGGGTTTTTTTTTTCCTCCCGGAGGGATAGTAAAAAAACAGTCTAAGCTAGGGGCTGCTCTCGGGGAATCCTTTCGGGTTGAAGATAGTGCCTCACCCCTCCCTGCTGGGTAGCCGGCTGGCACACCCCGCAGACCCTGCCCTTTTAGGCCGATGTGGGGACCCAGGATTCCGCGGCCCCAGAATCGCCCTCACTCACCGGCGCAGCTCAGTAGCTCCAACCGCAGCTTCAGCTCAGGGAGCGCCCCCCGACCTGCCCGGCACCTCCATGGCGGGAAAGGGACAGAGGAAGTTCTGTCCGCCCCGTCCGGCGGTGAGTTAGGCAGTCCTGGGGGCGCTGGAGCCGCGGCCCGGCAGCCAACGGAGCGGACGGAAAGTTTCCTCCGAGGAAGGAGGAGGGCCCAGGAGGGTTAGGGAGGAAAGGAAGAGGGGGGGGAAGGAGGGGAGAGCGCCTCCGCCCCGCCCCCCACCCCCACCCCCACCCCCGGCACAGGAAACTGGCTTTTGGAGAACCCAGGCGGCCCTGGAGAGGAACGGAGGGAGGGAGGAAAGGGGAGTGTCTGCTGAGTTTTGGCCAGTCCCATCTCTTTATCACCATCCCTGGGGTCTTGGTAGTTTTCATCCGAGATCCGTTCTCACTGCGTGGCCAACCTCTAGACCTTCGACAGCTCCAGATAACGCTCTTCTGCGCCCCATCAGGCTCCCCATCCACTGGGAACCCCTCGGAGCACCCCCCAACCCCGACCCACCTCAGAGCTCCCAGCTGTCTTTAAAGCCCCAGAAACCCTCAGCGCCCCCCTTCTCAATGAGTCGCCATCCTCCAGGCCCCACCCTTCCATTACACTTCAGCAGCCCCAAGTCCCAGAGCGTCTCTAAGCCTAAGAACCCCTCAAGCCTGCCTTCATTCCACTAGACTTCAGAAGCCTCCAGCCCCAGCCCCAGCCCCATCTCTTCCAGCTTCCATTTGCCCCCCAAACTTCAGACCGTTTCCACACCATCTCCCCCACCTCGGTGTCCCCGAGTCCCATCAGTCCTTCCGAAACCTCTGGCCCCAGCCTGGAGCTCGGGCGTCCCACCGGACAGCTTATTGCGGCAATGGGACTCAGATGTCAGGCCTAAGGGAGCTAGGAACCAACTATACAGGAGCAAAGGAGAATCCTCCCTCTCCTTTCCCCGGCCCAAGGTCTGGGATCTGGGTGGGGAGGTAGTAGAGGGCAAGGGGAGGGAAGGGTCAGGGGCCCAGCAGGAGGCCTGCTCAGGTTGGAGGGTGGGTGGGTGGGTGGGGGTAGTCGGGAATGTGTCTGCCTGGCTGAGCCTGGGCCAGTCTGGGGTTAATGATTGCTGGATTCCATTCCTAAGGCTGCTGCAGAGCTGCAGGCTATGTCTGTGTGTGCATGGGTGAGTGTGTAAATGTGTGTGAGCTTGTTCAGGACAGCGAGTTCTTTTGTGCACACATCTGAACTAATGTGCTTGCTAGTTTGGGGTGCATTTGCATCTAACTTCCGTGCACATGCACATGAATCATGGAGAGTTCACGCTTAGCCCCAAGCCCACGAGGTGGTGTCCTTCCGTGTGTGTGGAACACCGGGGAGGCGGGGTGGCCCACTGGGTTGGACTGAATGGGGCTCAGGGAAGGGGGATAGAAAGTGGGAGAGGAATGGAGGAAATTGTTGACATAGCTGGCTCCCTCCAGGCCCCCGGCTAGGACTGGGCTAGGGGCCCCCTTCCCTACTTCAGCCCAGGCTCCCCCTCAGAGATGGGGTCATGTTAGGAGCAGGCTTGGTTGGGGGCTGGGGAGGATTTCCCTTGGTGAACTTAGCTAAGTAATCTCACCTCAAGGCAGTGAGGGCGATCCAGCCAGGAAGGACAGACAGACAAGGGTGGGCTGGGGGCCAGCTGGTCTGACCTAGGCCCCTCCCACCTCAGGAATCAGCCCAGAATACTTAGGATCCTGGAGTCCCAGGCCAGAGTTCTTTCCCCTGTCTCTCCCTTTCTGCACAGCCCTTTAGTTACTCAGAGACCTGGGCTACAAGATCCCATCATTCTCTCAACATCTCAATTTTCTCATCTGTAAAATGGGGATGGGGGCTTTGGACTGGGTTGCTTCTAAGATTCCTTCCAACTCTAATTCTATGATGCTATGAGCCTAATGGGATAACAACTAAATGGCTAAAATCCTCTCCAAATTAGAGGCTGAACAGTATAAGCATAAAAAAGCCCTGACCTTGGGAGTCCTGTTCCCCAACTCCATTTTGGTCAATGACCCTCATTATGGGGTCATCCTCTTCATCAGCATCACTATCCCCCTGCCGTTCCTTTTCCTCCCTGCTACTTGTTTCTAAATTCCTGGCAGAAAAATGGATTCAAACAGCAACATATTAGAGAAAGGAATAAGCATTTATTAAGTACCTACCGTGTACCAGTACTAAGCACTCTACAAATATTACCTCACTTGATCCTCATGACCCCGGGAGGTAGGTGCTATTATTATCCCTGTTTTACAGTTGAAGGAACTGAGGCAGATGGGATATGTGACTTGCCCAGGGTCTTGCAGCCAGTAAGTGTCCGAGGCTTGATTTGAAATCAGGTCTTCCAGACTCCAGGCTCAGGGCTCTATCCACTACATGGCCATCTAGCTGGGAGCCAATCACTTCATAATGTGAAAGGATACATAGTGTCTGGGAGAAGTCAGAGGACTACACATTGTCCTAATGGCATTTGAGTTTTATCGGAGGAATGAGTGGTATCCTGGGAAAAGAGAGATGTGTGGGGCCTGGTGGTCAGGAGACTGCTGGATTTATCTTGTCGTAGGACATAGGGTTTGTAATTTTCTCTCTGGGCCTCAGTTTCCTCATCTGTACACTGAGGGTTTGACAATGACCTCTGAGTTCCTTTCTTATGTAATTACAGCTCTTCTTCTGATCTTCCCCTCTCTGAGCCCTAGGGTGAAGAATTCTCTGGTGGGTCCTAATTACAGCCAGTCGCCCAGACTTTATGGGATACTTAGTGGGACCGAGGCAGTTAAAGAGGTAGTGAGTGCACATGCAGAGAAAGGGCTACAGCAGATGCCTAAGCACCTAGGGGTCAGCTACCAAAGATGGAGGCAGGCAGAAAAACCACTGTGCCAATAACTTGAAGCCCCCAAATCTGCCTACAGCTGGCTAGGACCCTGCCCCTCCAAGATGGGCAGACCCGGGGAGGGGACTGGGAAGGGTGCTGAGAGCACATCCATGGGCTCCTTGAATATTCACAGATCCTGCAGATGACTTCTGTAACCAGAGAGAGATTCCATAGAAGGGGCTCTGCCAACTATGATTGACTGCTTACTCTCAGGCTTTTATACAACGGGGCAGATTTTTGCCAACAGCGACGGGCTCGACCGGCTCTGCAAACAGGGAGAGGCTCAACATCTGCAGAGATTGACTCTACAAAGCAATAGAGTGTGCAAATAGTGACCAAGGCCCCCACCCAAGGAATATCGGTATGCATGCTTGCAGGTAAGGGAAGAAGCTGGCCATCCCACAAAGCTTTGACTATCAAAAAATCACTGAATTGTGTTGCTGGATGGAACATCAGAGATATATTAAAAAAAAAAAAAGCAAAGGTTTGAGCATTCGAAGCAGCAGCTCCAAAGGAAGGTTTATTATGTGTGCACAGACACATTCATGTGCACATATACACATATTTGGGGGAGATGGTATTGAGAAGATAATGACTACCTACCGCTTCCCCAGATCATTACTTCCTAGTCACACCTGGTAAGTGGACCAAAGACCACAAGTACCAAGTCCCCCAGGGATCAGCGTTTAGTATTGTCTGTAGAGATCTCATGGCTAGGCATGTATCCCAAGGAGTTCAAAGACAGAAAGGCCATCTGGACACTAAAAATATTCACAGCAGCAGGCTTTGTTTTGTGGCAGCAGAAACCTGAAAGCAAAGCAGTCGTCCATCCGTTGGGAAATAGTTAAACTGAAGAGCATTAAACTACTGTCTTATGATATAAATAACAATGAATATGAAGCACATAGAGAGGCATAAGGAGACTTAGATGAACTGATGCAAAGTGAATTCAGGTCACAGATCCAGAGCTAGGAAGGATATTGGAAGTTACCTAGACCAAACCTCATTTGACACAAGGAAAAGTGAGGCTTGTGAAGGTGCACCTACGATGATGGAGAAGGGATATACTGGGGAAATAGAAATATCAAAATAAAGATATCAGAAATTTTAAAAAGGAGGCTGGGAGTGAGCAGCCAAACCTGGGAAATGACCTTTTGGCTGTGGGATGCTTGAAGAGGTCTTTCCTTTAGTCTACTTTCTGTGAGTTTACACTCCTTTGAGGAAAAGGTGGACAGACCATCCCCAGATGCGTGCCTTTTTGCATCAAGTGGGTGTGAATCCAGGAAGGAGTATGTTCAAATATGCATCGTCATTTATCATTTAGAGTCATAGACCTAGAAGGAACCTTAGAAATCAGTGAGTTAGAGGCAGTTATGTGGCCCTGGAGTCAGGAGGACCCAAGTTCAAATCTGCCCTCAGACACTTACTAGCTGGGTGACCCTGAGCAAGTCACTCAACCCCAATTGCTTCCACCCCTCCTCCCCCCAAAGAAATAAATGAGTCTGAACCCTTCACTAAGGCACAGAGAGGGGAAGGATCTTGCCCAAGGTTACACAGCTAATTTTGAAAGAGGCCTTGGGTTTGGTCCTGTAAGGGGTACAAAGATACATAAGATAGTCTTTGTTCACAAAGCCTGTCCCCTTTTGTAGAATCTAACTATGGAGTTGGTCACTCTGCATTCTAATATTGTAGAATTTGTCTGAATTTGCAACGCTCATGTGTAGGGAGCATTCAGCTTGGCCCGTCTAGAGTGTGACAGCAAAGAACATGAGATTAGACTGCAGAGAGAGGTTGGCATCACGTTGTGGACGGTGATCTTAAGTGCCAGGTTATTTAGACCTTATGAGGGTAATAAGAATCCCCTGAAGGATCTGGATTATTGGAGCTCTTATTAGGATGGTAAGTGTGGTAGCATGTGTAGAATGGATGGGGGCCGTGGTGGTGTCTTAGGAGACTGTTATAATAGCCCAGAGATAACGAGGGTATTTACTCAAGGCTGCCTAGGGCCTGGCCAGCTCCGCATTCTGACTTTGCTCCCTCAGCTGGCCTGCCTGGCTGCCTGCCGTTGTTTCTCACTAGCTGTCAGAGTGGAGAGGTGATTGCCCTCTCTGATCTCTGGCTCCCAGCTAGGATGGCATGGGGGCAGGTAATGGACGGGTAAGGCTCTCCTCTGGTCTTGGGCTTCTAGGAGGAGATCCTGCTGGGCCCATGCATATGCCTGCATCATGTGGACGGAGCGGGTGCCTGCAATTGCTCCTGCAGCTGTGCTCCATCTTGGTGGCTATTTCTGCCGCCTCTGCCTGGCTGAGACTCCAGTAGCAGGGAGGGCCAGCTGAAGGGGGCGGGGCAGGGCAAACAGCTCATCCTTGGGAACGCTTAGTGAGGCAGAGCCCAAGGGTCATTAACCCAGGGAGCCCTCCCACCCCCACACACATTTAGTGTTTCCCCAAGTCCTCCAGAATTCATGTCTCCAAGGCAACCATCCCCAGCTGGCCAAGCAGGGGAGGAGTCTTCCAGGCCCAGGCTTGGCCTCAGCAGTCATACTTGGGGAGCAATGCCCTTTCCCTGAAGGGACCCCAGAAGCAGATCCGGGACGGGACAGGGCTGGAGTAGTCAGGGCAGCTCAGGGTGAGGCCAGGACCAGGCCTGGGACAGCAAGAGGCTGGAATACTGCCCCTCCCCCTTTTCGGGGCTTTTGCTGCCCCCTGGTGTCCAGGCCTGCATATCACAACCTGACAGGATGGAGATTCCTGGGCCCCTGAAGAGGTAGAGATGGACGACCTGACCCTCCCTGACCTGGTGCAAAAACCCAGGTGTCCGCAAGCGAGCAAAATGTCACAAGGCTGGTGGAGTGGCAAGAAGCGGCACACAAGCTGGGGTGGTTCTACATTAGGAAATTTTATTGCAGACATGCAGGAATAGTTCTGATGTAGTACAAAAATAGGTCTTTATACAAATTTTTTTGTGACTTTTACATTTTGTTTCTTTACAATCGGCCTTCTCTTCAGCATGTCATTTCACTAACGCTGAAACAAGCAGCTCAGACACAGATGTCCTCTCCTGTGCCCAGTGAGGCCCTGACCCTGGGGTTGGGCCCTGGCCCTGCCCAGGCCACAGCCCCGCAGGGCCACCTCCAGGCCCTGTCCTCCCTCCTCCCCCGTCATATAAACCTGGGATCATCATCTGTCGACTAACTATGGACAGGAAGATTAAATATGATACAACTCTGCAGAGTCCCCGGAATATTGCTTTGAAAAGGAGGGAAAAAAACCCCAATCACCAAGAAACAGACCTTTCCTAGGAAGGTTGCCAGGGGAGATGCTGCAGGGAGAGCAGGCGGAGGTGAGGGGGGCCATGGAGGGCCTGCCCATCTGCTCCAGGCCAGTGCTGGGGACCGTCCAATGCCTCTGTGGGCCTGGCCATGCCTGAGGTGCCATACCCTGCTCCAGGAGGGGAGGAGGGACCCCCACATCAGCCACCACTTGACACTGGACTCATGGATTGTGATTCTACTCCATTTAGAGCTTTTTTTTCATTAAAAATAAATATAAAAAACAAGACTTCTCCCCCCCCACCCCGTGCCCCTTTTCCCAATGCTGGGCTGGGTCTGCACTGGTAGTGGCAGCCTGGACCTCCCCTCTCCCTGCAGCATTTTAGGGGCAGAACATGCTGCCCGGTGCTGAGGGGTTAAGTGCTTGACACATCGAGGTGTCTGTGTGGCCTGGGAGGGCTCACACACATGAAGAAAACACAGGACATGGAACAGACACAGAGCTCTCCCCAAAACAACTAACCAAGCTAACAAAGGGCTAGGAGAGTGAGACTCCAGCTGGGCTCGGGGCCAGCTGCCCCCTCCTCAGCCCACAAAGTGTGTAGCCCCTGCTAACTTGCTGGCAAGAGTTGGCCCCATTTTTTCCAGATGGGGAAACTGAGGCACAAAGAGGTTTGGTAACTTGCCCAAGGTCACTCACAGTGAGTCAGCATGGGGGGAAGCAGGGATAAGGGAGAGAAACATGGGCAGCCTCAGATTTTCCTTCCTTCTGCACTGCCTTTGGGGAGGGGCAGCTCATAGGGGCCCTTCAAATTACAACTGCAGAAATGGCGACACTATGAACTAGGCCAGGGACCTGTCAGCCACAGGAACCTGTCTTCTCAGTAGGGGGTAGGGGGAGGGGAGGGAGGAGAAGGGACAGGGAAAAAGGAACAGAAAAACAAAGCCCATAATGGGGATATCTGAGCAAGAGCTGAGGGCTGGCCCTAAGCATCGGCCTCCCAGACATCTGGATGACTGCACCAATGCCAGGCTGCTCAAGCCCACTCTGGGTCACAGGGGATTCGGTGAGAACGGGGCAGTGCTTGGAGGAAGCGTCAAAGAGAGGAGGCTTTGGGGAAGAACAGTATATCTGGCAAGACAGGCATCCAGTTCACAAGAGGCTCAAAAAGGGAAAAAAGTGTGTATGCTGTTCTAATGTGGGGGCGCCTCCTCCTGCCCCGGGAGACAGAGCCTCCTCCCCAAGAGGCTCCAGGGGCACATATGGGCCACGGATGCTAGCTACCGAGGAGAAACACACAGCAGAGACAGCAGACTGCCCCCCATCGGCTGGCCAAAATCTCAGATTGGCTGTTCTGAGGAATGTCTTTCACATTGTAAGTCATAGATTAGATCTCTCTGTGTACCACAATGAGTGTAAAGATGGGAAATCAGAAGTAATGCAAGTGTACGGCACCTCAGATAAGCTACGAAAAAGAGGAAAACCAATAGTGTCAAAGACTGTTTTAAAAAAGAAAATATTCACTTTAAGAGGAGAGCCAAAGTGAGAGGCGGAGGGCGTGGGGGTGGCTTCTTTCCACCAGTCCCCTCACCTCTGGAAGGTCAATGTCTGTTGGGGTTTAGACCGGACAACTGGCTGTGCCCCCAATGACTGGTGGGCTTGGGGAATGGGGCCCAGGCCAAGCCACAGAGAAGGTGGAAACAAGCTCCTTTCAGTAAAAAAAAAAAAATAAATAAATATTTTGGAACCAGGTTTAAGAGGAGGCAAAGGTTTCTTGAAGCTTATGGAAGTCAGGCTGGGGAAAGGTGGGGGAGGGACTCAGGAAGGAGGGAGAAACAGGCTTTAAGAAACAGTGAAGTTGCTTAAACTCCCACCACTCAGCTTATTCAAACCCCCTGGAGCAGCACACCTGAGCCAATACCTGGCCCACCCTGCCAGGAGGGGGGGCCCAGGGCTTTCTCCAGGGTCACTCAATCCAGAGACAGCGTGGTTGGTTAAAAAGACAGAGGTAGATTAAAAAGTCATGATTAAAAGCAGATTAGTTGTCTAGTCTTTTCAGATTAAAAAACAAACAGCCGATCGATCACTCTAGACACTAGCAGAGTGTGTTGCTCTGGAGAAAGTGGCCTCCCTCCAAGTGGCCACCAGTGGTGCCTCTGGAGAGCTGAGGTCACCTGCTGGGCCCCCGGGGGCCCTGGGGGCGGGGGGCAGGGGTAGCTATTGCTGTTGTTGGAGGACAGGCAGTGCCCCTCGCTACTTCCGGAGGTAGCGCTGTGCCAGGATGGCGGCGTCCAGGGGGTTCATGGGCTGGGCGTCCCGGCCCAGCCGCCGCACGGGGGGCACGCTCCCAAACTGCCGCTTCTGCAGGAAGCTTCTGGCCTCATGCAGGGTGCTCTTCTCCTCTGCCAAGAGCAGCTGCTGCCGCATGTACTTCTCAAACTCGTACTGGGAACACTCCTCAGTCACCTTGGCCTGGTTGGGAAAGAAGAAAGGGTCCCTCCTCATTAAAATGATCCAATCTGGTGGGAACAGCGCATCTCCCTAATGCTCATCGTCGAAGGTCCAGGCCCAGGCTGGCTCCCCCAAAGTGTGACTCTGGGAGGCACTACAGGGCCTACGTCCCTCTAGCTCCTCTTCCAGGCTCCAAGCCCCCGGGAGGCATGGCCTACACTCCAAGAGCTGCCAGAAACTTCCAAGTTCACCTTGCACAAACGACATATTTCAGAAGAGGAGCCTGAGGCTCAGGGATGGAAAAGGACTTGCTCAGCCTCGGGGTGAGTCAGCAGCAGAGACGGGGCCCAGGTCTACAGCCTTCCTGTCACTATCTCCTTCCCTAGAAGGATGAGAATCAGGAGGAGGGCAGCACTAGGACTCTGCTGCTTCCCTTTCCTTTCCAAGGAATGCCAAAGCAGGAGAGCCCTAGCCTGGATTCTGCCCTCTCAGAACACAAAGAGAAAAGGGGCCTCGTGTGGGCCCAGGAGCTGGCAGGACATGTGTCCTCCTTGGGAGAGTAACCCCAGGATGCTAGGGGAAGCCGTCAGCTCTGCCTTATCCATGCACAAGGAGCATGGAGCCAAGGCTTCCTGGGAAGGATTGAGGCTGACAGTGATGCCCCCCTGGCTCAGGCCACAGCAGCATGGCTTGGCTGGGGTGGGGGTGGGGGAGCAGGGCCAGGTGGGGGGTCAGAGTGAGAGGAGTTGGGGGGGCGGCCTCATCTAATGTTTCTGACTTAGGCTATGGGGGAGTGGGGACATGGAGCAGTCACCTCCAAACACGATGCCTGCTGGCCCTACCTGCCCTTGCCCAAATATCAAGGCGAGGCCTGACCTGGCCTGAACTAGAATATCCTGAAGCCTATTCTGTGCATCTCCAAAACATAACACATGTGTTGGGAGCAGAGCTTTCCCCCAGTAACAGGCAGCATGGGAGAGGACAGGACAAAATGAATCATTCAAAGGATGACCAGCAGGAAGGGTGAGTGAAAGCATAATGAGTCATAGAGAAAGCTTTCAAAGCCCAGGAAGGGGAGACCAAACGAAGGCAGCCGGGAACAAGGTAAAATGGAAGTGATGGCCCTGCAATCGTGAGCCATGTCTCTGGGGTCACTGGGGTGCTACCTCTTTGCAGAGGGCAGGAAGGGTGAGGGGGGCAGCCTGAGGCAGGGGACCCTGAGAAACTGAATCCACACAAGGATTGTGGAAAACAAGGCCAAGACAGGACAGCAGCTTTCCCATGGCCATGTCCTTCTAACTTCAATCCTGCACTCTTCTGTCCAAGTCTGAAGGGAGCTCAGGGAACACAAGGGAAAATGACTGTTCAGCAGGTGCTCCCACCCTCCACAACTCCAGGCTTGGCAATGCCTGACACCTCACCTCCTGGGAGCTGTCGGAGCTGTTCATCTGGTCATCAATATCTGGAACCACTTGCAAAGGTCCACTGAGTGAAGACACAGACTGCCTACAGGGGAAGAAGACACTGTGTCAGAGATGACAAATGGACAGAACCTTCTTCCCTGATGCTAGGATGGTGAGATTCCTCTTCTCCCACTGGGAAAAGAAACTCCCCTAATGGTCTGGGGGGCAGAATGTGCCTCCTAACACCAAGGAGCTCAAAGCTGGAAGAGATCTCCTGAAGTCATCTAATTCAAAGTCCATCCAAAGAATGCCTCTTCTTTGCATGGCTGAGAGCTCCACAAGTGTCCGACTGCACACCTCCAGGGATGGGGAGCTCATTACCAACTTTAATGCTAGAAAACTCTGATACTGAGCTGAAATCATCCTCTGTCCTCATTCTTTCAAACGGCTCCTAGTTTTACAAAAACATCAGGCTAATCCTCCCTTCAAATTATGACCCTTCAAGGGCTGAAAGGGTCATCGTGCTTCCTGGTCTTTTCTTCTCCATGACCAGAACCCCCAGCTTCTTATGCAGTCCCTCTTCTGGGGTCTCAGGGACCCTCCTCCAATGTGGACATCAGATGGGGTCAGAGCAAGGTAGAGCATGACACCTCAGCTCATTCTTGTGCAGAGGGGGAGATTATAGTCCAAAGCACCCCATTTTGGCTGCTCTCAATTACTCAGATTTTGTACCACGGAAGAGTTCCTTTCCTCTGAGACAAGAGAGTCCTTCACATCACAGACCCCCTAAAGCCTCATTTACATCTGAATGCACGGCTGCTCAGCACTAGTGTTGAAAACTGGAATGAGAAAAGGCCTCTGTGCTTGAGAAGAGCCAGTGTGGGAAGCGAGGTAGCCTGCCCTTGGGTGCTAGGGCCTAGGAGTCTCTAGTGTGTCTTCTGATCTACTCACCAAGAGGCGATGATGGCACTGAGAGACTCTAGCACCTCCGGAGCTGCCAGGCGCTGCTGAGGGTCAAGGACTAGCAGCTTTCGGATGAGACACACAGTATTCTCAGAAACCCGGCCATCCCTGCCCCAGAGAGAGAAAGCAAAGAGAGGTCATCTGAGTTGGGGCTCAGCACATGGGACAATGCAGTGGTGATGGGCTGCTTGGTGAGCCCAGCGAGAGAAAGAGTGGAGAAGGTGGAGTGAGGTCAGGAGGGCAGGCGGAGACCTTGCTTGGGCTCAAAAAATGCCCAACAAACTCTCCCACTGGCTCCTCCATGTGAGCTTCTGCTTTGGGGTCTCTCACTCCTGCCTTGTCTCCAGGGCCAAGACAACACTCGTGCTCCTGGCAATCATTCTCTACCTTCACTACAGGCCAGGTCCCCAAGGTCCCGAGTAGTGTGCACCAGTGGGATGGGCGTGACTCACTCTGGGATCGTGTACTCGGCAGCTTTGATTTTTCGGAAGAGCTCCTGAGGGATGCTGTCGTAGAAGGGGAACTGCCCGTACAGCATGGTGAAGAGCACCACTCCCAATGCCCACATGTCGCTGGGCTTCCCCCGGTACGGACGACCTGAAGGAAGACGAAAGAGACAAGTCCCTTCTGTTCAGCACCTTTTGGGCCCCAGATAGGCTTCTTTGCCCAATAGGGATGGCAGAGCACATGGAGAATCAGTCTCCTGTGCTTTCTTGCTGCCATGCCTCTTGCTGTCATCCATCCTGCCACAAGGCTCACTCACTCTCTTCCCATTCCCAGCCTAGCCATCTTTCAAGGTTCCTGCCTCTTTTCCTTGCTTCCTCCTTCAGGAAGCCTTCCTTTATCTGTTCATTCATTCGTTCGTTTGTTCATTTGTTCGTTCAGAGCCTACAAGGTAACAATGCACTGTGCAAGGTGATAAGGAGAGATGGGACTTCTAGTAAGGGTAATAAGATCTATACATAATCAACAGAATGCAAATTAGACCACAAGCAGCTGACAGACTCATCAACTACTATGATTAAATCAGAGGAAGAAAGATCACTTGACTTCAGAGACCAGGGAAGGTTTCAAGGGGAAGACAGCATTTGGGTTGGGAAAGATGGATGGAGAAGGCCTGAACAGGCTGAGAGAGAAAGAAGACGGAGACATTTCAATGGAAAGGAACACATCGGTGAAAGCCCAGGAAGCTGTAAGTCCTCCTTAGATGGGGCAGCCAAAGGGAGAAAAACAGAGGCTGGAGCCAGACCAGGGGCCCAGGCCCTGAACAGTGTGCCCGTTATCCTGTGAGCAACAGAGAACCACTGATGGCCTTGGACAAGGGGAACAGGTAGGTCCCGCAGGGGCCTTGTCTCTTCTGAACTCCTAATGCAATGTTCAAAGTTCCCAAACTTTCAGAAGTGATGGGCTTCTTGGATATTCAATAACGAATCTACAAATCCTTCCTCAGGTGACAAAGATTTAATGACATCTACAAAGCAAAATTATACCAGTTTGTATGTCAACAAGACACCTTGTGGGGAAGCCTCAGCAATGATCACACCAAGAAAAACAATAATTTGGCTTCTAACCTCAGTATTCCATGAAAACTTGTTTCTCCAAGGTTGCTAATGTCTTAGTCTTCAAATCCAGTGGCCTTTTCTTCTCTCTATCTGACTGGTCCTTCTCTGGGTCCTCATCCAGGTCATGTGCTCTAACTGAAGGTGTCCCTGTTATTTTCTCTTCTCCCTCTATACTATTCTGCTTACTGATCTCCTCAGCTCCTGTGGATTTAATGACCATCTCTATGCTGATGATTCTCAAATCTATCTACTCTGCCTCAAACTATTTGCTGACCTCCAGTCTTGTATCTCTGCCTTTCAGACATCTCAAACTCTTTTTCTCCCAAACCTTTCCTACCTCTCCTTTCCCTTTTTTCTTTTAAGGCAACACCATCCTCCCTGTCCCTCAGGCTTGAAGTCTAGAAGTCATCTTGGACTCCTCATAATCTTTCACATCCCATGTTCAGGCTATTGCCAAGACCTATTAATTTCACCTTTGCAACATCTCTTGAGTATGCCCCTCCTCTCCTCTGGCCCTGCTATCACTCTAGTCAGGCTCCCATCATGTCCCACCTTGATTACTGCTACAGCTGCTGCTGGGTCTGCCCGCCTCAAGTCTCTCCCCACGCCAATCCATCCTCCACTCTGCCACCAAAGTGATTTCCTAAATCATAGGCCTTACCATGTCACTTGCTTATCCCCATCAATAAATTCCAGAGGCTTCAGAATCAAATTAAAATGCTCAAGCCGTCACAACCTGGCACCCCTTACTTTCTTAAATCTTACTGCCCAACTCATACTCTTCCATCCTGTGACACAAGACGCTCCATCTCCTGGCTCCAGGCATTCTTTCTGGCTGTCCCCCAGGCCTGGAATGTTTTCTATTTTATATCCCCCACGGCCTTCTATGACTTCTTTTAAGTCTCAATTAAAACCTCACCTTCAACAAGCTTTTCCCCAATCCCTCTTAAATCCGATGCCTTCCCTCTGTTAATTATTTCCTATTTATCCTGTATATGGCTTACTTTAAATACATTTGCTTGTCTCCCCATTAGATTGTGAGCTCCTTGAGAGCAGGGACTATCTCTTGCCTTTTTTTGTAGCTGCGGTGACTGACACATAGAAGCACTTAATAAAAGTTTATGAACTCCCAGTATCTACAAAATAGCATTATTTTGTTAGGCGCTGCACTGGGGTTGCAATAAAATTTCTTTTTATCTTCTTATTTGGATAATTGTAAAATGAATGCAAACCTTCTATCTATATGTGGTTAATGCTTTTTGTTCTGGTCCTTAATGTTTGGGAACAAATGCAATGTTAAAGAGTGACCATGAGACCTTCATTTGGAGAAGAAAGAAGAGTAAGAATCCAGATTCAATGAAAATTCCTGTTCCTTTACTTCTCTCCACTGCTCCTTGCTGTGGCCTCAGGACCAACACAAAGCAGGTGCAATCCCTCTTAACTCTAATGATACCCTTCTGAGCACAAGGCCTCCCCAAATTCCCCTGCCAAGTCCCTTCTATAGCAAATATCTTTCCCCCTCCCAAACAGCCTGACAATTCTTTGAGGGTCTATTCATCTCTACCTCCCTAGAAGAGACGATCATATCGATGCTCAGGAATATTTGCCTCATCATCCACATCAGCTGGCCTAGGAAAGCCATCAGTTATTATTGAGTCAAGAGGAGGACAAAGAGTGGGGTGGCATGGAACATCTGAGTCCTCAGGCAGACAGGGGTTTTAGGGCTGAACATTTTGTTAATTTGTTAATATGATCATTGTCCAGGCTTCCCAGAAGGTGGCTTGTTGACTATATGAACCAGCATCATTTTGCTTGAAAGATTATTATTAAACCTTTACCGCCACAGGAAGGTTCTACGCAGATTTGTTTGCGCTGTGTACATAATGACCACTTCCTTTTGGGCCCCAGGACAGGAGGACATTTGCAAAATAGGTTTTCTAAAATGGAAACTGATTCTGCAGCCAATTTAAAGGCAGCTGGCTCAATGGGCAGATCACAGGCCTTGACGCTGGATGCCAATTGTTCTAAGGCAGATTTCATTGATTTGACCCTTCCAGACTGAGACTCAGAGACAAGCGCTTATTCTGGTTGAGAAGAGTCCTTGGTCTCCTCAACGGGAAGTGTGGAAGATCAAGAACAGAGAGCTGATAGGTGTGAGTCCTGACAGGAGGCTGCCTGGTTCCCAGCCTGAGATTCCTGCATGTGGCAGTAACTTATACTCAGGTTCAGGTGGCAGCCAGGAGTTAGGCCTTGCAACAACCCTATCCTGCTGGACCCCAGTGCCAACACATAAGTCAACGTCCTGCCCAAGGCCAGAGGGGCTGCCCGACTCGGGACATCAGACTGCTCTTTGGAGATAAGCTTTGTCCCCATCCGTCAGTCTCCTTCAAGGCTGCCCCCTCCTCCCAAATTCTCCAGGCTTTCTAATCTGCACAACCAGTGGCCAGAGAAGTACATGAAGGCCCCAACATTCTGAGCCCCATCACTGTCCCACGTCCTTTGACTCAGCCTGAGAGTCACCAATAGCAGGATTCGCTATTGGCACTAATGATTCCTAGCTCTAAACAGCCAGCGAGAGGGGATGGGCTCTCTTCTCCTGTCTTTGGCTTCTTCCCTCCCCCCAAAGTCCTGCCTCAGGGAGCTCCTATGGATCCTTGCACGCTGACAGAATCTTTTAGCCAAGCAGGCGGCCCTTTCTCAGATAGCTCAAAGCTGCCAGCCACAGCTTCCTTTCCCAGGCCTGGTGATGAAGAAGTTCCTCTTCAGTCCAGACTGTCAGGGACAGAGGGCATTCCCTTCTCTGTCTAAGTAATGATGTACTCTTCTGGGTTGTTCTCTCTCCCGGAGGGTGGGGGCTTTGTACCCAAATTGGGGCTAGAGATCCGGGTGCAGGCTGCCCGGCGGACTCACAGGGGCTCTGGAGAAGGAAATGGCAGAACACTCCAGCATCTCCGCTAAGAAAATCTCATGGACAGTACAGTCCACAGGGTCACAAATGAATGACTCCATCTTCATGCATACATTGGCACACACCTGCCCAACTTCACCCACCCAATCAACTTCTCCTCTCATGGGTTCATATGTGCTTTGGATGCATCTGCAAACTGAAGGTTTGCAAAGTTTAACAAGGAGCTAAGGAGAAGACACTAGTTACTACTCCTTATACTATAGCTGAGATCACTACTGTCAGCTACATTTCCTCTTTCCTTTTAAACAAATATCTCCACTTTTCCTAACCAGTAGAGACTGAGGAGACAAGAGAGAGGGCTGGAGATGACAGCAAGGAGATCTAGACAGTTTCTGTTACCCTCAAATGAGGCCACCTGTTCACGCTCTGGGTGCCAATCAGCCCTTGGCACTACATAGGCGATACCTACACACGCATTTCATGGACACTTTCAGGGGATCAGCATTCCTGACAGGTGCCAGCTGCTTCTAGCAAGGGTCCCACCACCACACCTCTCCCAAACTGCCCTTTAGAAATAGTTGGGGGGTGGGGGTGGGGGTGGGGAGGATCTCAAATATCTGAGCCTGGGGTTAAAAATAAGTTCTACCATTATGACTTAATGCTGCTGTCTGGTGGCAGACACAGGTACCTTTGCCAAAGTGACTAGACCAGGCCTGAGCAGGGGAAGCAAGGTGAGGTGGGAGCTATAGCTGCCTTCATGTCTACAGCCCCAGAAGGCTGTCTCTAGTACTCTGGCCCATTTGGCAGAATCTAGTTACTCCCAGACAAATACTAATGAACTTGGCAACTGTTGCCATTATCTCTCCCAGATGTCAGAGAGGCCAACACCAGCAAAAGGTCAGGTTTTAGGGGGCAATGTGGGTTGGGGAGGAGAGATAAGGAATTCTGTGGTTGGTAAGCGTGTCAAGAGACAGAGAGCAAATGGGTATGAAAACTTGTATCTGTCCTATTTGGGGATGAAGAAACTAGCTTTATTTATTTCTTTTTAAAAGACTAGGCTCTCTCTTGCTGAATATAGCTAATTTTTTTGGTCAGGGGACTCGGAGATAGCTGCCACGATTCCCTGAACAGGTTCTCTCCTGCTTTATGTCTCTATGGCTCAAGAAACTCTTAACACTCAATGAGCCTCAGGGACCAAAGAGAGGAAATTTCCAAATTGTATTTGCATGAAACCCAGTCCTGTGGTGTATAAACTGTAGGTGGGCTCCACAGTGTATACAGTTTATACAGAGTCCAAACCCTAAAACAAGAATGCAACAAGGATTTCCCTAGTTCCCTGACATGGAAAAATCCAATCTTTTCTCCATGTTGGTAAAGAGAAGGAACGGACCAGGATGGTTCCAGGGATAGCCTCTAAGACTGACACTGTACAAGAGTCTCCCTGAAAATCTAGTCTGCCACTGTCGGAATTTTCGAGATGGAAAGGACAATTGTGCTGGGCTTTTGGACAAGAGTCACATACCACTGAGCACATCTGGGCTGATATATGCTGGGCTCCCCCTCTGATCCTTCAGCAAATCATCCTCACTCACAAGGTGCTTTCCAAGACAGAAATTGGTGATGGTTATCCTGTGGGTTCTGGGAACGGAAGCAAGAGAAAGAGGCATTCATTCAGCAATTAACCAACAACTTTCTTTGTATCTTTTACTTGCATTTGGTTTCTTCTTAAATAGCAAGGATTAAGTTAAGAAAGTCACCTCCTCAGATTTAGGAAAACCTCAAATCTTAGGTAAACCTTTATCTAGTTCTAACAAAAATCCCAAACCTCCACCAAACAAATCTGTTATAAGAGCCATTTTGAGTTTAAGCCAGTCTGCCTGCCTGCTCCTCAGAGAGGTACATGGGGAGCGAAAGAAGCAAAACCAGCCTTTGTTGCAATCTGGCCCAACCAGTTGGCACCCTCTTTATGACCATTTTCACTAGTCCCCTTTACCATGCTGGTCCCTAGGCTAAACCTCTGGAGCAGCCTGTGACAAGCTCAGAACAAGCAGAGATCCATCTGCAGTCAGTCTGAAAGGTCATTCACCCCAGGGCCCCATTTACCTTAAACAATCAAGGAAGGCAAACTGCCTAACCTGCTAGGTCCTAGTCTGCTTGGTATTGCTACAGGTAAGGATGCTGTAATCCTCTCTGAAGATGCAAGAACAACAAACAAGGTGGCCCTTGGTTCGGACACTTCTGTTTTATTGGTACTTTTGTAACCCTGCCCTCGTGACCTGATTCAGAAGAGATACCACTTAGTCCTCTACACTCAAGCTCTAACCCATTTCTGCAGACTTAGCTCCTATTCTCTCCCCTCATCCATGTACACTAAACTTCCATCACACAAGACTATTTAACCTCCAGCAAAATGTCAGCTCCCTGAAGTACAGTCTGCTTTGTCTCTCTACCCTTAGCCCCCAGCCCAGTGCCTTGGCAGCTGCTCCCTTCAAAGCTGAGCTGAAATACCACTTCCTACTGCAAGTCTTTCCTGTCTGCCTCCCCCCCCACAATTGTTGGCGCTTTCCCCTTGCTTCCCATATTACTTTGTATGTATCTTGTATTTACTTATCTGTGTACATGCTGTCGTTTCTCCCTGTCCCTCCCCTCCCTTGGCCACAATTAGAATATAGGCTTCCTGATGGTTTGCATCCCCAGAATGGAGAATGGTACTTGGTGCATAATAAATGCTTGCTGAATCACATCCCAGAAGCAGAGAATTTGAGGGCTGAATGGTCAGGCAGGTCCTCAGCCCCTCTATGACATGCCTAACTAGAGGTCATCTAGCTTCTGCTTGAAGACCTCTGCCAAGAAGGGGGAAAAACAGACTCACCACTGTCCAAGGTGAAGCCCAATTCATTTCTATATTGCTCTTATTGTTAGGAAGTTGTTCCTAATATTAAGCCTAAATTTCTCTCTTTCCCCCTGCAACATCCACCCATTATTGGAGGCCAAACAAAAAGTCTCTCATTCTTCTTCCACATGAGAGTTCTTGGAATACATGAAGACAGTGGTCATACTCTAGGTAACCCATCTCAAGGTTCTTTCAAGGATCATACTACAGCACGATCTCAAGGCCTTTCTGCCACCCTGGCTGCTCTTCTCTAACACTCTACAGCTTGAGCTTTTTGAACTGGGGTGCTCAGAATTCAGTGTAATGTGGTTTGACTGGGGCATGGTACCAAGGGCCTACCACCTCACCATCCCTGGGAGCCAGCCCAACAGGACACTACCTCCTGCTGCTGACTCAGGGTGAGGCTGCAGGCCCTAACTCTCCCAGGATCTTTTTTTTAAAATTTGTTTTTTTTATTTTTAGTTTATAACACTCAGTTCCACAAGTTTTTGAGTTCCAAATTTTCTCTCCCTCCCTCTCCTCCCCTCTAAGACAGATATAATCTGATACAGATTCTATATATACCTTCACATTAAACTTATTTACACAATAGTCAAGTTGTAAGGAAGAATTATGACCAATGGAATGAATCATGAGAAGAAGAAACAAAACCAAAAAAGAAGAAAAAAAAAAGGAAGCAAACAGTTTGCCTCAATCTGCACTCAGACTCCATAATTCTTTCTCTGGATGTGGATAGCCTTTTCCATCATGAGTCTTTTGGAGCTGTCTTTGAACCTTGTATTGCTGAGAAGAGCCAAGTCTATCAAAGTTAGTCATCACAGATACCTTGTGTCTGTAATCGTGTATAATGTTCTCCTTCACAGGATCTTTTTCAGAAAAACTGCTATCAAACCATGCTCCCCCTACTCTGTACTTGGGAACCCCATTTAAGATCTGACAGCACAACTGAAATTTTATTTTATCAGACAGGTGCTTATAAAAGTGTTTGTGGAACTGAACTGATCCACACAATCCATCAAGAAAAACCATACCACATTTGGAACTTTCCTGTGTCTGGGCCTTTTCTCAATGGTGCGGGGGAAACTTCTCCCCTTTTGGCTGCAATACTACTTTGTCTGTTGTAAAATTGTTTATTTTATCCCTCAAGTTTCTGCTCAGATGTCTGCTTGTACATGAAACCTGTCAGCAAGAGGATGAGCTGTGATTCCTCCTACAGCTGATCTCTTAGCACCTTGTTTGCACTAACTCGTGTATGCTAATCTGTAGTTTATCTAGGTTCCTCTTCTATCAGCTCTTGAGAGCAAGGACTACATCTTAAGTCTCCTCCATCTCTCCAGGTAGAAATGGCTTTTTGATGTGTTTCTTTTTGTTCTATTTTGCATTAGTCCTACATTTGTATCAGTGCCCCATTTAGCCTGCAACCCCTTTGAGGGGAAACTATGTTTTCACTTCTACATATTCCCTAGCATTGAACACAGCCTATTGGCATGTAGTCACTGTTTGATACAAATATTTGGTGAATGGCAAATGAATGCTCTCTCCTTCCTCAGATCTTAGAAGCACCCAATCCTAACTTTAAAGAAGATTAGTAAAGGGGCATGCCTCTAGAGCTGAGTCTGATCTTAGTTCCTTTAGAATAAGAATTACAATCTTTCCCAAGGAGAGAGCACAGCTCATCTTCCCCACCAGAAAGAACTCCTGGGGATCAGGGCAAGTTTGAGTCACTTGGCCTCTCAGCCCTATAGATTCCCAGAAGTGTAGATGGAAGAATTGCCTGGCCCTGAAGCAATAGCTCACACAGGACTTAATCATTCTCTGCCTTTTCAAAACACTATTTACAAGTCAGTGCATGCTGGGCCGATGAGATCATTGAAGGGATCGTCCAGGAAGTAACTGAGCCAGTTCAAGGCAGCAGCCCAACCATCAGCACCAGAGACCTAGCCGAGAGAGAACTGCAGAATTTCTTCCACCTCTACCATCGAGAAGGTGCTGGTTCCCTCTTCCCCTATAATAATATACAAGGCCAGCTCAATAAAACAAATAAAATAAAAGGCCTGTACCAGTTAATTTAGAAGTTTTGTATTTAAATTAGCAGCCACCCAAATGTTAGGGATTGCCTGGTATTATTTAGTCAAGGAAGTCGGCTCTAATTTATAATTATAGAATCTAGTTCCTACTCAATGTCACTACATAATGTTGTGCTAAAAAACCAAAAAAAAAAAAACCCAAAAGCCAAACCCTTGAATACACAGGTTTTCTAGGTTATAACTTCTGAATACATCTTTAAATTTGCTCACACAGCAAACTGCTTTCTACTGGGGAGAAAGAGAGGAAGTAGCAAGTTTTGGTACCAGCCCACCCAGTAAAGCTGCCCCCGGATTCTGTTTGTTCAGAAGACAAAGGAAATGTGAGGCCAGACTTGCCAAATTTACTTTACATTTAGAAGCTGGGAATATTTATAAATGCTTTCAAGTAATAGGCTTCCATCCATCATTTTCATGCACAGAGTTCAGGGGCAGGATGAAGGGCTATGTACTTAAACTCTTCCCCAAACTTAACTTTAGAAAAATCCATGATGTTTACCTCTTCTTGGGAAAGATTGCTTCCCTTCCTAAACCTCCCTGAGAGTAGGTTCCTATGTAGGAAATCAGGGAGTTTCCTCAGCTCCTTTACTGAGCAAAAAGATTGGAAGAAGCGAGCAGGAGCCTCTTTTGCAATGCAGAATAGTAACAGGCGATCAAGAGGGATTAAGAAGAGGAGAATGGATCGGGAGGCAGCCTGAGTCTGGTGGGGTTTGTATTGATGGGACTTAGTGATTATTTAGAAAACAATCAGGTTTGGGGGTTTGGGAGAGATGTAAGGTATGAAGAGAATGAAATATTGCTTATAGTGGACCTGGGTAAATTGTGACAGTGAGAAAACTGGCTTTCTCCGTTTCTGATTCTCCTCTTGTATAATTCTTACTCAAGTCCTTGGGCCCTACAGTCAGTCTAGCTAATGGCCCGGGGGTGGGGGGTGGGGAGCTGAATTGGACATCAAGGAAAAGGGAAAGTGGAAATAGTTTTTCCTGTGAATGTCACTATCAGGACTGGGCATAAGATTATCTCACATACCCAGTAAGAATCATGATACAGCCACACCCTATCTAACAACATTAATTAATATAATAATAATATAATAAAATTGGGGCAGGAGAGTAGAAAAGACTCCTTGTGGAAAATATTACAAAAAGGTGAGTGGCCAAATGAAGTTACATTAGATTTTGTTTTATTGTGAAATGACACTGATTTGGGAGATCCTTGAGGGGGATGTCTACATTCAGTTTAATTTTTTTTTTTAAAAAGTTTACATTTAAAATTTTACATTTAAAATACCAAATATGCCACAATAAAAAATTTAAAAGTGCCAATGTTGCTCTAGATTTGCTGAGCTCAGGTATAAGAAAGGCCTGGGTTTGTTTAGGCAGCAATTGCAATAGGTGCTGACCATAGGACCAGGCAAAATAGGTAGTGACCATCAAACATCTTGATTGTCCAGGGTTTCCAGACGCCCCAACCACAGAACTACTTCAGTAGTGTTCTCCATTGCTTGGTTTGGCACAAAATAGGTAGGCAAACACTGTGGGTCAAGAGGAAGGAGGTCACCAGAAACTGCACGTGAGGAAGGTGAGTGGGAGAGGAAACCTCAAGATTCTCAAGCTTATCGAGCTGCAGTAAGGATTAAGTCTGTAAAACGCTGCCCCCAAAGTGTTTTTCTGTTACCTCCAAGGGTTCCGATCCAGGGTTTATGGATTAGAGGGCACCAGCCTCTGGCAAACACTATGCAGGGTCTGCTTGTGGGAGGTGGACTCTATGGCCAAAGTTCTGGGAGGAGACAATCCCTCCAGGTCCAAACCTTCATGGAGCAGCAATACATACACGTATACAATATGCCATCACAAGAGTGGGGTTGACAAGAGACCATTTCCAATGGAGCCGGGAAGGAAGGCAGTCTATGGTTTTGGGGGAGCAAACACTTTCAGTGGCAGGGATTTAGTACATAAAAGCAGATGCCCTTCGAGGGGAGGAAACAGGAAGCGGCAGGGCTCTGAACCCTGCTGGCCTGGAGTTGACTGTTACTAGTTCAGAAGAAGGAGGCCTCCACTGGCAGCTGTTTAAGGGCCTGTCCAGTGGTTTCTGGCTTCCTACCTGAACCTCACTTCTGACTACCTGACCCTTGTTTCCCCTCATTCAGTTCAGATCTTCAGCTAGTTTTTATTAACTAGCTGGCACAAGGAGTACTAATGTGCTTTCGGATCAGCTGACAGGAATTCAGCTGTTTTCAAACAATCCCGGTAATCCCCTGAAATGGACAGTAAGACTGCAGCTTAGCATGGCAGTTCAGCAAAATGTTTTTAAACCACATGAATGAGCCCGTGCAATTGTGAGAGTATTCATTTTCATTTTAAACAAGTTTCTAGCACCCCAAAAATGGCCAGAAACTTTTGTCTTTAATTCAGAATTCCTCTTCTTAGTTTTTGTTCTGTGGACCACACAGGGCTTTAAATGACACCAAGTCAACTAAGAGTGGCTGTCAGATAAAAAGACTAAAAAAGATCTGGGGCTTCAAACCAGGCACTTTCAAAGTGATTTAAGCAGAGGTGTTTGGCTTAACTGTCCTCATTTGTTTATAAGGGAAGGTTGGGGGAGGGGGAGGTTGAATAGAAAGTGAGTGATGGGAAAAAAAAAAAGAACATCAATAAAACATTTAAAAATTGAAGTGATGACAAGCGTGGCCCCAAAAAGGAGAAGATGCTTCCCTCTGCTCCTTGGCAGAGGTTGGTTATATGGGTGTGGAACATTTGCATCGTATGTCAGATTTTTTAAAATATTTTTTTCTCTTCCTCTTTTTCTTTTCTTTTTTTTTTTGTAAAACAATTTCTTTGTTATAAGAGAGGGCTCTCTGGGAGGGGAAAGAACGGGTAAGTCTTGGTAATGTAAAAACAAAAGATATGAACAAAAATCTATCTGAAAAAATAAAGTGCTTTGTGCAAAGCTGATAACTTGCTTTTAGGTAAAGCGACATCTTTGGTCTACTCCAAAGACAGCTGTGCAGAGATGAATACCTGGGAACATTTCAGTAATGTTCCCTATGCCTTTTGCCTGACTAGGCTCAACGTTGATGGTACGTGTCCCCGGCAGAATGCTTTTGAAAATGACCAAAATGAAAAATGGACAATTGGTCCAGAGTTCATAGAGAAGGTCACCAATCATTAAAGCAGAACAAAGCTTAGAGTTCATCTGGTCAAGGGGTTCTTAACCTGAGGTCTGTAAAGTTTTAAAAAAATTATTTTGATAACTATTTCAAAATAGATTTATTTCCTTTGTAATCCTGTCTTTCTTCTGGGGAAGAACCCGTAGGCTTCACCAGACTGCCAAAGGGGTCCATGACACAAAGAAGGTGAAGAAGCCTTCATCTAGTCTGACTCCACTTTATAGATGAAGAAACCAAAGTCCACAGAGGAAAGGGACAGGAGTACATGTCCTGGCTCTTCACTCTTAGCAGTAGTAGCAGAACGGCCCTCTAAACCTAGAATCTATTTTGAATAAACTTCTATAATGGAGTCCTAGCACCAAACACCCAGGCTAGCCTATAAACTCCTGGAGGGAAGGGACTGTTGCCTTGTCTCTTTATCTCTAGCTTCTAGTACAATGCTTGACATAGAGTAGGTGCTTGATGTTAAGGATGCCTGTATGACTTTGGACAATCACTATTTCAGTGGGCCTTAGCTTCCTCCCCTGTAAAGTAGGGGCTGGACCAAAAGACCTTTAGGGTCTAGACCTTCCAGCTCTAAGTCCTCTAACAGTTAAGTCACAACTTCTCAGGGCCCATGTTTCCTTATCAGTAAAATGAGAGGGTCAGACAAATTATTTTGCCAATTAAGGGCTGGGCTCTAAATTCTACTAATCTAAATCCTATGACCCTATGGGGATGGGGAGGTGGTGGTGGGGGGAAGGAATATGTTTTTCAACAGGAACAGTGGCCACTTAGGTTGGAATCAGAGAAAGTCCCATTTGTCAAGCTTCCTCTTTTGGCCACCCCAGGCCTCCGCCTCCACTGCAAATCTCCACCTAGACCTTACCCTTCCTGAGTTATGCCACCTTTGAAAAATTCAAATTCACTTGCCTCTTTCACCTCTTTTGTTCCAGGTGACAGAGCAAGCTGACTTGCTAGACTGAACCTTGGCAGCAAGGCCACCAGCTTTCTGCTTTGCCCCTTTCAGGCAGCTCATGTGCATGTTAACAGTGCCTCCTGAACATCAGGCCCTCTGGCAGACTAACTGAGGCAGTCTTGAGAGGAGGGGATGCTTGGCAGGCTGGCCCTCTGACGAGTCCTGGTAATAGCATTCTTCAAAACTCAGCTACCCTGGGGGCTCTCACGAACTGTGCTTACATCGAAAGTGTCAATACTGCATGGCACAGTGGCATAAGAGCAGAGGGCCTGGACTCCAGTCACTGCCTTTAACACACAGAAGCTGGGCAAGTAATTTTGATTCTTGAGTCTCCATTTCTTCATCTGTAAAAAGGGGATAATCTATGTCCTTCTGACCTCCCAGGGCTGCTGTGAATAAAGCACTTTATTCCTTAGAGTAGGCTACAAAGATGAGCTCATTCAGCTTGGGGAGGAGGGTTATGAAGCCTTCGTTCCTCTTGGCCCAACAAAAGAGACAGGGAGAACCCCCATTTTTCTCCCTGCAAGCTCAATTAGGGTAGTGCAGAGACTGGCTCGTTTTCTGTCATTTAATCTCCAGTACCTGGCACAGTGCATGGCACACGGCAGGCAATTAGTAAATGCTGGCTAACGAGGCCTGACTTTCTAAATCTGAAGATGGAGATAAGAGGCTTCTTTTTCAGCATTCACTAGGAACAGGGCTAAGGCCCAGCCAAATTGGAGCCCTTCCTTCAGGACTAGAAGAAGCCACATCACTGAAGAGTCAAGAAAGGCAGAAAGTGGGTAGAGATAAAGTCTGGCCAAATCCAAGGGTTCAGAAGAGGGGTTTTATGAGCCTGGATGATGACAATACAAGAAACTTTAAAGACCTTTCACAAATCTGTGAGTACACTGGCTGGAAAAGGCCAGCATATATGAAACAAAGATGTCTGCTTTTCAACCAGAAAGAAACAAGGCTCCAATTTTTGGGAAAAGTCAATAGATCTTGGTCACCAGAATAGCAGAACTGGCAAAAAAAAAAATCTTATATGATGTCGGTATATCAGAGCTGGATAGGAGCCTGGATAACACCCAGCTCAACTCCATCACTTTACAGATAAGGAAACCGAGCTTAGGAAACTGACTTGCCCCAAGTGCCTTGACTACTTAGCGGCAGAGCTAGGCTTTCTGACCCTTGGTCAGGACCATTCCATTACACCACTGGAAGTCCTGCTTAATGGCAAACCAGTGGGATGAAGCTGTAGCAGCGGATCAAAGTGTTCAAGAAGAACCATTCTGGGCTTGCCCTTCTGGCTCCATTAGCCTGGGATGTGAGATGAACAGCAGGATAAGCCCCGAAATGTCATCTAGCCCTTCCTTCATTCTATAGACGAGGAAACTGAGGTTCATAGAGGAGAACAGACGGCCTGGCCCAAAGTCACTGAGATAATCAGCATATTGGGCAGAGATGAGAGAACGGAGTATCTCTGCAAAAGAAAACTCACTAGACGCAAGAAACACTCTCTCCCAGGACAGGAGAAGTCCCACTCACTACGAGGACAAAATTCAATGGGGTATATTGGAAAATGTTATACTGCAAGCTGAACGATGTGACACTGTACAGGAGGTGTTTGGGGATTAAATATGGAGAAGCCACAACAGAACCGGAGCAGCTTTTCTGTTGACAAGATGATTTTCCTGCCTCTTTTCCACTAGGTGACCCTCCTGACTTCCACCCCAATTGTAAGTCAGAGGAAACATGCTAACAACTACTTCTCATTTGGGGTGGGGTGGGGTGGCATTTAAGCCCTCTCTTACCAGTAGAGCAGATAGTACAAATATAACCATCTTCATTTTACAGAAAGGGAAGTGACTCAGCTAAGACCCCACAGTAAGTATTAAAGCTGGGACTGACATTGAAGTCAATCTAAGCTCCATGGTCCTACCATCACATCATGATGCTGCTCTATTCAAGGGGCAAAGCCTAACACAGACCCAGTAAACTATTAAGAAACACCCAAGAAAGTATGTAGGGCTTCCAGAGTCAGCCTCCCAGGGAATGCAACACCCCCAGCCAGCTCTGGGGAAAGAGCAAACCCTCTGGGAACCAACAGACCCCTAGGCCCCTGCTAACCAGGCAGGCAGGGAAGGGAGTTTTGTGGCAATGTTAGTTCAGTGAGTCACACTTAAGTTATGACCCTGTTGGCTGCCACTGTGCTTTTTCCTTTTCTAGGAACTTGGTATGCAACTCTTTAAAAAGAGAGAGAGAAAGAAAGGAGACAGAGGGGGGAGAGAGAGAAGGAAAAGAGAGGAAGAGAGGGAGAAAGATAATGACAGGGGAGAGAGAGATGGGGAGGAGAGAGGGAGGGAAGGAGAGAGGGAGAAAATGGGGAGGGAGAGGGAGAAAGAGCGAGAGGGAGAGAGGGGGAGGGGGAGGGGGAGAGGGAGAGAGGGAGGGAGAGAGAGAGAGAGATACAGAGAGAGGAGCAAAAGGAGAGGGAGAGGAGAGAGAAAGAGAGGGGAAAAGAGAGAAAAAGGAACTGCCCAAACCTAAAGTAACCCCAATGATGATTCACTCATTTCACTTTTTCCAACGAAGGGGTGAGCATCACCACTGTCATCATGTACTTCTTGTAAAAAGTTCTCTTTTTTTGTTTTCCCCACACTAGAAGAGTTCCTGGCTCTTTTACCAGAAAACTGTACTGGAAGTCATTAGTTTCTTTGTTCCCTTCCTTAAGGTCGAGAGCAGAAGCAACTTAACCAAGTGAAAGCCATGAGAAAAATCTGCTTCAAGGTAGACACAGAGAGGGATTTTGGAACTGATGAAAGCTTAGCCAAGAGGCGGAAGTGGCTGAATCAGGAAGTTACTAGGGCAGTGGACAGAGGGCCAGGCTTTTGAGGAAGCACTTGGGCCTCTGGACACTTGAGGTCTCTGCTGGACTTCCAGATCCAAGGGCTTACTTGCGCAGTGACAGAGGAAGGTTTGGACTAGCAGAATGAGTTACCGAATCACTGACAGAAATAGTGACTGAACTATCTATTATTTAGTCACACAGACCTCACTTACTGAATGTGGACAGTGAGAACCATGTTTTTTTTCCTTTTCTTTCTAGAATAAATGCTTTATTAATGCTCTCTGACCATGACCTGTGCCTCGTTCCATATCTATAGGCCACCTCCAAGGCCCAGAGGAGTGGGGAATGCTTTAGTTACTCTCAGTCCTCTCTAGTCAGAACACGGAACTACAGAAGTGTTAGAGCTGTGACTCAACACAGACATCAATCTGGTTAGATAGAGGAGGGATGAGAAGGCAGTGCTCACACAGGCCACCTCCTAGTTCTAAGCCACAGCCTTCTAATTACAAATAGCCCAGATCTCAGCTGAAGAAGCCAGGCTAACTTTTTTTTGAGAACTTGATTGGTATTTTCTTTAAAAGACTAAGAGGAGCCACTAAGAAATGACACATCCTGTGACTGTCTTCATTAGGCCAAGTCTAGAGTCAGCTTCAACACCCAGAAGGGGTTAATCAATAAAGACACACACACACACACACACACACACACACACACACACACACACACACACACACACACACACACGACCTGGTGTCCAATGACAACTTAGTCTTCAACCATTGTGAAAGTAGGAGGCCTAACACTTACTGGATGTGTCTTTCAGCCCCAGATTTTGTGAGGTATCTCAGTGGTGCAGTAGAGAGTGCTGGGTCTGGAGTTAGGGAGACCTGGGTTCACATCTAGCCTCAGACATTAGCTGTGTAACCCTGGGCAAGTCACTTAACCTGTCTGCCTCAGTTTCTTCAACTGTAAAATGGCATTAACAGCGCCTACTTCATAGGATTGTTGTGAGGATCCAGTGATAGGCACTTAGTACAGGGCCTCTTTACCAAGCTAAACATCTCTTGTTCATCCAACTACTTGCATATTACATGATTTCCAGTCCGATTTCCACCATAATCACAGTCCTATGGAAATTGTATATGGCTTGTCAATATCTTTTCTAAAATGAAGGTGATCTTTTAGCTGTGGTCTAGGCAGGACAAAGTGTGGTGGGACTATCGCCTCCTTTGTTCTGGCCACTGTTCCCTTGAAGTAAACCTAAGATTTTGTTAGGTTTCTTGGCTGCCATGCCACAGTTTGGATTTGCATTGAGCTGAATCTAACTGCTTCCCCCCATAAGTCTTTTGACCTCCCCCATGCTGTATTTTTGAACTCAAATTGTTGAACTTCACACTTGATTTTGTTAATGCGCTGTTGTTGACAAAATCATATAAAACTTGCCTCAATCTCAAGGTTAATGAGACAGTGACGAAAAGGTCACTTACCTTTTGTTTAGCACCATATTGCCAAGTTTCAGGTCTCTGTGCACAATATTTTTCTGAAAAAACAACAGGTATTGAGAATATACTGATTTTGGATTTGGGTTATTTATTTATTGGGTTATTTAGACACTCACAACAAATTCAAGACTTATAAAAGCCTCTGGCCCAAGACATGAACTCTAAAATGTCCCCAAAGAAGTTGATCACAGAGCATCTGCCTGAATATCTCTAATGATAGGAACTTCTTTCACAAGTCAGAAATACCATCCTTTTCAGCTCTTACTCTGTTGTTACACTCAAGAGTCCAAAAATTCTATAACTTTGTTAACTCATATAGGAAGGAAACTGGATTTTAGCACCAAAAGTTCTCACTAAAGCCCACCCTACTGCTCTCTTGCTTATGGATAGTTGCCAAGAGACAAACACTGCTCCCTACATTGCTATCACTGGTTCATCTACACCCACAATTTCCAATATTGTGGATGAAACGATATTACCAACTGATTTATGAAAGGGGAAACAAGACAGATGTGGACAGTTCTAGCTAAGATGAGAGCTTAGAGGACAATCAGGGACTCAAAATCATGAACCCTAACAAATTCTCTACGGTGATTCATCTGTTGGAATGACATGGATCTACTTTTATTTGGAATAGACTGACGAAGCTTACAGACTGATTTTTAATACCCAAATCAAGTGAGCCTATTTGTAATTGACTCTTACAGGTCATGCTCTGGCCTGGTTTTAGGTTTGAAGGGTCTTAAACACAAGAAATCTGCTGGCTATGTGTGCTACTACTCTTAACCTGGTTCTACATTTAATTCCACTACTATCTTTCTTGAAGTTGCTGAGTCATCAGCACTACTCAAATGGTTGAGAAGGCAGAAGCTTTGGTAGTATTCACTGCAAGTATTCTAACTATTATGCAAGCTAAGATACTCATCCATCTTCACCCTTTATCTAGTACCTGAAAGGTAACATACTCTATGGTCTAGAGGAGAAAGAACAGCCCAGCTTGGCAGCTGCTCACCTTATGCAAGGCTTCCACCACTCGGACCACATCATAGAATATAACTACTGTCTCCCTTTCGCTGAGTCGCTTTTCCTTTATGACATAATGCTGGAGGTTGATCAGATCTGCAGTCTTGTCACTAAAATCATGTGCACAAAGGCAGTCTAGGACTAGACAGATACGTTTTTTCATTTTCTTGACCATCCGGGAAGATTCTACATCCTCAACGATTTCACAAGCTCGGTCCTAGGAGGAAAGGAAAACAAAGGTAGTGGTTTTGTGATATTCGTTAGCACTGGAGCCACCCCTTTGGATTATAGTATATAAAGGAACAGGGATGTCATTTAGAAGACTCAAAAAACCCCAAAACAACCAAGCCCACCCACGTACAGGGAAGCAAGAAAGAGGAGCTGAGTACATGCTTGTAGGGTTGAAATGAAGGGATTATGGAGCCAGTCAACATTACCTAACCTTTGATGTGCTACACCCAGCAAACAAGCCTAGTTCCAGTGACTGGCCTGGTGTCTAAGAGAAGCACATTCAAACACTGCCAAATTCTACAGCCAAAGAAGTGGCCATATTCATAAATGGAAGGACTTATATTAAAAAACAATTGTTCATTAAGCTCCATGTTTTTATCAGAATCAAAGAGAGTTGAACCCAAGGCCACAAGCTTAAAGTGCATCAAATGACTGATAAGACTCCTGTCACTCTTCTTACAAGGTGTGTTTTTGTTGGGTGTGTGAGTGTGTGTGTGTCTTAAGAGAAGATGATGAAGGTGTTCATTTTCCCTGTTTTGTCATTCTTCAACATCCTTGCCATTTCTTCATTGGCTGCCAGACGTTCTGCTCGGATCTGACTCCAAATCATCGTGATGTAGCCCCACCCCCAGGTCATCACCAGGAAACAACTCCTCATCATAGAGACTGCTTCAGCTTTGATCTTTACACATCAATAGCATCCCTAACTGCTTCTGCCCGTCTGCCTAGAAGGCAGAGCCATGACCCTCCCAAAAGCTCCTTCTACAGAGCTTCGGAATCCCAGCAATCTCTTTATTTGCCCCAGCTGCTATTATGTCCCCAAGTCAGGGGCTCTCTGGAATGATCTTCAGCCCTCTTTTCAGCTTTCCCATCCTGTCATCTCTCAGGCCAGGACTGGCTTTCTTATTTGTATCCCTAGTGTTTAACAAAGTGGCTGGTACAAAGTAAGTGCTTAATCAATGTTTACTGTATTGTATTATATCTAGGTAGCACTATGAATTTTCTTCCCAGAAGACAGTAAAGGTTAAGTAGAGGTCAGCTCTGGGAAGCTCCTCGGATTTCAAATACATTTTCACAATCCTGCTGAAAAGCACAACCACTTCTTTCAACATCATCAATCCTACTCAGGGACTGAGGGTTTCTGGCCACTTTCCTTCTTTAAAATTTAAACTGAACTAAGACAGATAACAAGACAGACTGTTGAGCTTTCATCCTCCTCTCCCTCTCTTTAACAATGTGCTCTGTACCCAGCTTGTGGTCATCTAAGGTCATTAAAGATTCCCTAGAATCACAGAACTCCAGTTAGAAAGGACCATGGAAGCCAGCTAGTCCAACATTGTTGTTTTATAAATAAGGAAACTGAGGACTGAGGCTGAAGGGACTTGGCCAAATCTGGTCCCAAAGGCGGTTAAGTGGCAGGGCTGGAACTAGAACCTCAGTGATCTCTCCTCCACTCCACTGCCCACCCCCTCCCAACCTGTGAAGCACTTACTATCTGTACAAAACATTTGGTGCTAACCACACAGTGTTTGTATTCTTATCTTCCTATGTGTGGACTTTATCTTCCCAAGTGGATTCCAAGATCTCTGAGGTCAGCGATCATACCTTACATGTGGTATTCCCCAGAGCACCAAGTGCAGGGTCTGGCATAAAGGATGTGCTCAATACTTATTGAGTGACTGCTAAAGCTCACTAAAATCACATAAGTACTTTTAAAATAAAGACTTTGGTCCTCTGGTGTAAGTTGTTAAGAAAATAAAACTACTCTCAATATGCCTTGGATAAGAAAAACTTCCGAATTACTCATTACTAATCTGGGTTCCCTCCCAGAGTCTCCAAAGGCAAATCTAAACACAAAGACCTCAAGGAGACAACTTCTCCCATTCACTCCTCTAGACTAAACTGATGAGGAGCAAAGGTCCAGCTGTGCCCGATCACCCATCAGGGCAATGTTGGGAAGGGAGTCACTTTGTACCTACTACTCTCTGCCCTCAGCTAATGCTTTCAGGACTCCCAAAATAATCAGCCCTTTCCAGACAGGTAGGAGAAGGCCCCTGTCAGCAACAGATGACTCATTTCTTTTCTAAGAACTACTTTTTCTTTTATTTTAAAAGCCCCATTTAAGGACACTGCTTTTTAATGAGCACGTTTACAAAAGGATTCCTGGCTAAAGGACCAGCGGGCCTGAACGGAGAGTCCAACGAATGCCTATTCTTTGGGACAGAACACATTTCTGGTCATTTTGAGGCGATATGGAGGTGATATGAAGCCCTCTAACTCCTTGTTTTACTATTTTTCTTACATTTCTCAAGACGTCAAGGCAACTTTGGAGAAGAGAGCTTAAATCTATCCCCAAAGTCCTTGTATCTTTAAGAGACTTCCTGGCTTTTCCCCTTTACCCAGAAAAGCTGCTTTTCAAAGAAATCATGACCATTTAAAACGTACACTGTTTATCTCTGGCTAGAGTTGATCTTCGTGACCAAGACCACTGGGTCAGTCAGTAAACAATGTCCTCTGAATAACCTCCCTCGGCTCCTGAGGAAGCCCTGATTCATTGGGGTGGTTCTGCATAGGAAATATCATGGTGAAGAATGGCTCTCTGGGGAGGGGGATGGGATAGAGAGAAAAAAAATCAGGCAATATAAAAACAAAAGACAGCAATAAAAATTCTTTTTAAAAAATTAATGTGAGGAGCTATTGCAAAGCAGAATGCCAAGCCAGGCCCAAGAAGTGGCAGGAAGCTCACATAGCCAGTCAGCCCCATTTCTGCCCTTTACCTGGAAGAGCCCGTGGTGGTGAACTACGCCATCCTGAGTGTGGAGAAGGGAAAGCAGAGAATACTCCGTGTGTAACAGCATCTTGCCTTGCCTTTCCTCTTGGGTCTCTAGGCCTTGCTCCCCTCTTTCTTCAAGGGTCAGAATCTTTAGGGAAAAGGAAAAGAAAGCCTTGCTGTATGTGTTGTTCATTAAACAAACTGACCAGTAGGACTAGATGGCAGTCCTGGAGAGGATTCACTTCTAATGCACATATGACTGCTCTTTAATTTTATGTACATACAAATCCATCTAAACCAAGAATTGTAGAGAGTGACAGAATGTGTGAACCTAATTGCTTCAAGGGAAAAATGTAGTCACACCACTCATTTGAAAGCAACACTGGCATGAAGCTAGGCAGGGTACACAATTCTTTCAAGAAAGCAGAAGTCAGAAGTATTGAGGGCTTCTCTTTCGCCTACCTTTAGCTGATAGAAGTCATCTGTCCCATCTTTCCTTGCCAAACACTGGACAATGCTGGGCACTGGTGAATTACCTAATCGAGGACCTGAGGGAACAGAGTAGAACAGATCTGTTTGTATTTAAGGGGCCATGGCTAGCACAGTGGGGTGTCATGAGATCCTACATCTACAGCTACCAGGGGCCTCCATGGTCAGCCAATCCAACTCTGCTGATCACATGCATTTCAGTCCTGTTGTCTTATTTAGACAGGCCTAAAGGTCTACATTGGGCAGTCTTTCCTACAAACTATTATTCCTAAAAACAAAGCAATGGGGTTTTAATGTCTTCTTGAACAATATCATGTCTACAAAAACAAACTTCTTACATATAAACGAGCATACTTGCAGCACTTCTTCTCTGGGCCCACTGCTGTGGAGGGAGGTCTCTGACTCAAATAGGGGAGGGACTAGATGATTCCCTTCTAGCTCTAAGATTTTGTGACTCATTGTTCTTGTGCCATTGACAAGTTCACATGTCCAAGGGTGTTGTGTCATGCAATCCAGCACATACCTGATCTCTGCCCCTCAGTGTGAGGGCAGAGTTTCCTAAGACCTGCTTGCCTAATACAGCTAGCTTCTGTCTACAGGCAATCTGGACTTCTGGGGTCAGCATTTAGCACAGTGCCTAGCACATACAGTAGGTGCTTAACAAACGCCTATAAAAGTGACAGCCAACATTTATTTAGGTGGCTCAATATAATCACAACATAAACAAAATAAACTGCAAACCCCAGAACAAAAAACCCAGTCAACCCACCCCATTTCCATCATATTTTGGTTTCTCTTCATTTTGTATCTTTTCTCAAGTATGCTCATGCCACCAATTGCTCTTATTCATAAACTATCAGCCAAATTTTATAGGTACTTGGGAGTTATATCAATGCCTTTCTAGAATTAATCATGCACTGCTCAGGCGCCACTCCACAGCAATCATGGGGGTCTCTCAGGTGAGTTCTAAACAAAGTATGCCTTGATCTCGTGGTAAAATAGAGCAAGTTCACCAATCCTATGTCCCAAAAAGACTCAGGTGGGGTTGCGGAGATGGGAAGAGGATAAGCAGTATTTTCTGGGAAAAGAGAAAGGCCTCATCTCCTCAGAGGAAAGAGAGTCCAACTCAGCAAACACACATACACAGGCACACACAAATGAAGGTATTCAGTTTCAAATATCTGCTAACTTAATACTGCACAATTCCCCTGAGAGATGAAAAACAAACAAATAAACAACCTTCAGCATACTATAGGAATCCTGACAATTATGTGACTGAACCTACAAGTTCTGAACGTGAGTTCATACTGGAACATTGCTGCTATCTTGTTACTTCATTCAGCACGTGGAACAGGTTGTAAGCCAGCCTGCTCCAAACAACTGAGAAAACAAGTGAGACTTACCTAAGATAAATGGCCCAGCTCTCTTTGCATTATTCCCAGAAATGCTACTACCAAGAGCCTTCGCCCGAGCAGACGTTTCCCCAGCTCCTCTGTCCGATGCTCTCCGCTTCATCCTCAGCTCTGGAAGAGAAAGAAGAGATCCCCCCACAATGAATGACTAAGTCAGCTCCTTCCCCAGCCTTGGGGATAACACAAGCCTCTGACTTGGCAATGCATCAGGAAGCCACCTCCTCTTCCTCTTGCACACAGGCAGTTCTCACTGACAAAAAGCAAAGGCTCCTTGATTACTTGGGGCTAAAGATGCCTGCAAGTTAGGAAGAGAATCTGGCCACAGAAGGAGGAAAAGCAGAATCTACTGACTGATACCAGGTGTCCACATGCAACAAAGGAGATTGCTGCAGATGCCGAGGGCAGCATGAGCCCAGGTCTGAGAGTCAGAGGACCTGAGCCCGGTCCCAGAGCCAACATTTACAAGCTGTGTGTCACTCATGGGAGTCTTTGTTTTTCCCGTAAAGTGGAGATAATATTTGTACTCTCTAGCTCACTGGACTGTTGTGAGGAAAAGACCACAGAAATTGCCAATTACTATATAAACTTGAGCTCTGGTTATTCTTCTTATTGTTATCACTATTAGTAGCAATTTTAGTTCACAAATATGGGCCCTGCCTCAAAAGGAGAAAGCCAGCTTGGAACTTGTGCCATGGAGGGAACATATCTATTGAAGCCTTTCCTTAATTCACCTGAACTCACAGGTCTTTATTGGGTAGATTTTGGTGATATTAAAAATCTTCATTTAAAAGAGAACTCAGCATTTTAAAGATAAATCTATTTCACTCTACTAAAACTCTACACATAGAGAAGTTCAAAGCATAACTTGAAAATTAATAAAAACTATGGGTAGAGCTAAACTAAGAAGCTTACCAGTATAAGGGTTTCTTTACATTAAGTCCAACCCCTAATCTGGGTTTTTTCAGTTGCCTGGGTGGTCATTTATGTTCACAAGTAAAATGAAAACGAAGAAACCTTACTTGAATACCGGAACCGGAGATCATCAATCTTTTGAAATGGGAGCAGCTAGGTGGCGCTAGGGGGCAGCTAGGTGGTACATCAGATAGAGCATGGAGCCTGCAGCCAGGAAGACTCAAATCCAGCCTCAGACACTAGGCTGTGGGACCCTGGGGCAAGTGCCTTAACCTCTTTCTACCTCAGTTTCTTCATCTGTAAAATGGGGATAATAACACCACCTCCAGCCCCAGGCCCCTGCCCTCCCCAAACAAAAAAAGTCATCAACGGACCGCATGATATACTGGGAAAAATACTGGCCCAGGAGGCAAGACTCCATTCTAAGTCCCAGTCACGACACCGGGCAGCTCACTTCACGTCTCTGGGACTAAGTTTTTCACTTGTAAAACGGGAGTCCATCTCTAAGATCCTTTCCACCTCTAAAATGCTATGGAGAAATCTAACTTATTTTACATATGCCAAAGGCAGCACACAGACTAATTTCCCAGCTGCCTAAGAGGGGCTGCATGCCTTGCTGCCAGCCATGGGCATCAGGAGCTAGGTGGGAGCTCCTCAGCCATTACACCACCGTCAGAGATGGATTACCCTCCCTATCCCACCATGGGGAATAGAAATGGTCAGGACGCCATTTTTAAGAGATTTTGGCAACCCCCTGCCTTAGACAATTGGTAATAATCAGATTTATTTGAATACCTTGTCTGCTGCACTAGTCCCAGAAACAGGAATTACTCTTCTCCTTGGAGACTCCCACAGAGGCCCTGGTACATCTGTGCAAATGCTGCCTTTATAGAAAACACTGTCTAGACAACAGTTTGATGAGAGCTGTTTCAACAGAGATGAGTGGGTACAGCCCCGACACGCTGCTGCCACACACTGTACCTTTACCCCACCACCCCACCCCATGCAATGCCGCTGGGATTCAATTAGAACAACAGAAGGAAAGTAACAGAGATAAAAACCAAGATGCCAGGTCTGGCTGAAGGGCAGACTGGAGTCTCCCTTTCCTAATGGCTTACCAGTAGTACCACATTATTTCAGGCAAAGCCAGGCATCCTCTGGAGAAACTGAATGCAAACCAGTGCTTGCTGCAAGTCTGAGAGGACGGACACTCAATGCCTCCTAGGTTCAGAGCACCTGTTGCAATCTGTTTGTAGAAACAGGGTCTTGGGAAAAAGCCTTTTGAGACAGACAAGAATATACTGAGGCATACTAATTCTAACCTTTGAAATTCACTTGTAGGTATTGCATCATCACTTCAGCAGCCTAGAAATATGGCCACAAGGGATAGTCTATCGCCACTGGGAACACACATTATTCCCGTATTTGCCACTTAAGCATAGGGTACAGAGATTTCTGTGGGCAATGCTCCCAGCAGTGCTTCTGAAGTCTTCTTTCAAGACGACATAGAGTCCCTGGCAAGGCAGTGACAGACCGGGTACCAGCTATGTATGTGTGTGTGTGGTCTCAATGCTAACAGCTCTTAAAAGGGAGCCTCCCCTGCCAGGGCTAGAATGAGGCAGCCAATCTAAAATTAGAGGTGGGGGCTGTGTTTATTTGCAGCTCTTCACCAAGTCTGTGCTCTGGCTTGCTGCTGGTGTACAGGGATTTCAACGCTTTCTGGTTTAGAAGTAACCAGGGCTTTAAATGCCTCGCTTCCCTCTTCTGCTGAACTCTTACTTGGCTGCTATGAGTGAACTCTATTGGGGTCTGGCCTCACTTAGTGAGGCAATAATGGGGGGGCGGGGGAATGTAGAGAGACACAGGAATACAATATCTCCTCCTTCTGGGGGCTGTAGCAGCTACCCCATGTCTCAAAAGAGTTACTCCAAATGTATTCTGGAGTTGGCGCCTTTGGAAAAAAAAAAAAGGTAACAGAGGCCAGCACAGGGAACTTGAGGTGATGGCAGCCAGAACACCATTTCTGACATCAACCAAACAATTCAAACAATACTGAGAAAAAAGTTCAGAAAAGGGCACAAACAGGATGATATTACTCCTTTGTTAAAACGAACATAATCAAAAATTATAAGCAACAGAAACTAGTAATTTTACCTACAGTTCTCTTTTCTGTTCCTTACTAAAACATCTGTGTTAGCTGGAGATTGTTAAATTCGTAATAAAAAATAAAGAAAAATGCATTACTCTAAACAAGTGGGTGGTGGCATTACTCCAGATCTTAATCTAGGGTTTGCCAAATTGGATGGGAAAAAAGTCTACATCTTTATTTCAATATAATTGGTTTCCTTTGTAATCATCAGTATTTAATGCATATAAACATTATTCTGAGAAGGGGTCCATAGGTTTCACCACACTGCTACAGGGTAAAGTTAATTTGAATACAGCTGGGCCAAGCAAGGGATTTCCTGCCAAAACAGACAATGGCAGCAGCATTGTGGGGGAAGGGGAATGATACACCATGACCACCAAAAATCCAAGTTTTTGCTTCTGTATCAGACAGGGTCCAGTAATATTTGGAGTTGTGCCCCTCACTCAAAGAGCTGGGCCCAACTCAGTAAAGGACAAAAGAGGCAGGAGGCTCCAGAGATGTAATGACATATGGTGACAGTCCTCCCTTAGCATGTGACTCAGTCTCTCCTTATCCTCCCCAAGAAAGGCGTTCTACTCTCATTCTAGGAGTCAATGAGGCTCCCTCCCAGCTACTCCCCCACCTATGAGAACAACTCTAATGTGACTGACTGGCAGGTACCTGCCAGAGATTACCTGGGGAAGGTTCTCTGGTTAGTTATGCAAGGCCTGATCCAACCTCAGAGGCGCAATACTGCAGGCAAAACAAAAGGAGCCAGAAAGTTGAGGCAGAGTTCTCATGCTGGCGAGTTACATATGTGTACAGGCCAAAAATCAATCCCCGTTTCTGAGGGACTCCTGGTGGGACAATGTGTCATCAGCTGTGAAATTTCAACTTTGAAAAGAGAGAAATGCCTGCTCTACAGTGGGCTCAGTCTAGTAGCTTTACATGCAGCACAAGATGCTCTGTCACTTGAGCCTCAAGAGAGAGGCCAGGGCAGAGTATATACAACATCTCTGCCTGAAAGGGTTTTTCCAATGAGAGTCCATTCTCTGTCTTTAGGGTTATCGGCCTAGCAGGCTGTCAAAGGCAGGGACTTCAGGACACAAAGATCTCCCACCTTGGGCACCAGACACCTGGGAATGAATGAGTCCTAGGACATCTGCAGCATTTATTAAGGGCTCACTATTGTGCTAGGTCTGGTTGGGTGTGGTGGGAAGTGGCAGATAAGGAGGAAACACAAAGGAAATAGAAGACAGTGTCCCTGTGCTTCAGGAGTTTATAAGTTGGGGAGTGAAGGCGAACATACATGAAAACCCTTAGGCATATATACATGGAAATATGTCACAAGATTATGTGATACAGACTACTACTGCCAGTCTTTGCTCTCCAAGTCATCCTTCACAGAGCCATGATATTCATCTGAATACACAGGATGGATCGTCATCATTCCCCCTTCTCGTAAACTTCCACTAGCTCCTTATCGTCTCCATAGGATAAAATGGCAACTCCCCAAGCCAGCATTCAAAGCCCTCCACAACCTAGCTCAAATGTACATATTTAACCCTATTTAATATTACTCTCCTTTATGTACTCTAGTTTCCGGCCAAAGGAAACTACCAGGCTGCTCCTTGTTCACATCCTTCCCTTTTCTGTCTCCTTGCATTCATGGTCAGAAAACACTCTACCTACATGTCCTGCTGTTGAAATTCTCTTCCTTCAAGATTGGCTCAAGCCACCTCCTAAATGAAATCTGCCCAGATTCCTACCCTTCCGAGGGTCCTACCCTACCCCTCTTCCCTCAACCTCCTGAGGAAGAGACACACCAATGTCTACCATAGTGTCTCCAGGAGAGAGCAGGAGCCCTCCTTTCTCCAGGCCAGGAATTTTCTTGTAGGCAGGTAGAGGGCTCTTTAAGTAGGATGGCATAAACAGAATGTCCTCATTAGACAGTGGGTTTGAACACAAATAGCAGATTTCCAGAAAGGGCCCTTTAGGAGCTAGCCCCTCCACTTCATCAAGCACTAAAGCTAGATGCAGATGGTCATGACGTATCCCCATGACTTTGAAAACTTCCTTGTGGAAGTTGAATGAATCAGGACAAAGGCTGGGTTGTGAGCGTAGCATCAAATTTGGGCAGGAGGAAGACTGTGGAATCCTGGATGGATTTAGTTGGTAGGCTTCAGGGTTTGTGATTTGGAGAAGGGGCCATTTACTAAAAAGTACCCCTGAATTTGCAGGTTTATACCTCCCGTGACCTTTCAGCCTGGCACAGAGGGTTTGAAAGCTGGCTAAGGGGTTTTTAATATAGCAAGGCAGCACGTAACTCACAGTGAGAACAGATGTGGGAAGAGTGGTAAGTGGGAAACTTCCTAGTTGGTGACCACAGCTGACAAAAGAAGGGTGTATTCTTCAGGGAGGAATATATTGCATAGTCTTATGCAAATTCTCTAGTGGGAAGGAATATACACCCAATTAAATATGGTTTAACCAGGGAGCTCCTGCCCAAGGATGTCAGTCAGTCAATAAGAATTTAAGTACCCACTAAGTGCCAGTCACTGTGCTAAAGGCTAGAGATATAAAAAGAGGCAACAGACAGCACCTTGCTTTCAGAGAAGCTTACAATCTCTTGCGGGAGACCAGCAAACGAATATGTACAAACACGCAAAATATAGGATAAATAAGAAATAACAGAGCGAAGGCACTAGAATTAAGTGGGGCTGGGAAAAGCTTCCTGTAGAAGTTGGGATTTTGGCTGGGATGTGGTTTGTTTGCAGGTGGGGCACTCCAAAATATCTCCCGCCAGTATGGAGAAGCATGATTTTATCTATGCACCAATATGTCCCCAAAGAAATTTTTCTCCACAGACGTAAGAAGTAACTTCTGTAGGGCTCCAATCCTATTGTTGCTATTTACAGATTAACTGTATAGGGTCTAGTTGGGATCAAGTAGCAGAGAAGTTTTCAGAGCAGAATACTGAGACTGGAGACACTTGTTCCACAAGAGGTCTGAATTTGACATCCAGTGAATTTGCTCTCAGTCTTTCTAGATTTAGATGAGTTTCCCCTGAAGATTCCTTGTCAAATGTGTGATTAATATCTAGACTCCCTGCTTCATAGGACTGTTTTGAGAATCAAATGAGCTAACAGATATAAGGTACTCTGGAAACCATAAAAGACTATGTCAACCACAACATCCCACGGGACCCTTATTCTGGTGCTGTGATCTTTGCAGTGAAAATCAAGTATCTTTCCAACTTGGACCCAAACTCCCTTTCCAATCTTACTATACATCATTTTACCTTTCACACACTATATATGGTCCAATCAAACTGGCCTTAATATTTTTCCCACATACAACACTGCATCTCTTGCCTGCATGCCTAGGATTTACATCCTATCCTCCTCCACTGCTTACAATTCCTAGTTTGTTTCAAAGCTCAGTTAAAGGGCCACCAGACCTCGACCTGAGACCTTTCCTGATCTCCCCAGCTGTCTTTCAAAATTACCTTGTATTTTTTGTATATTTATACATGTACATATGTTTCCCAATTGAAAGCAACTATTACTCACAAAAACCCTTCACCATTCTGTTTCCTTTCTCCAGAGTGGTCTTTTACTATCCTAGAGTAACTAGAACTGAATATAAGATTCCAGATGTGAACTAACCAGTGAAGAATACTCCGAGACTATTACCACTCAATCAGGTCACTACATTTCTATTAATTCAGAGTAAGCTGCTGTAGTTTTTTTTTTTTTGATAGCAGCTATATTACCATTGTTGGCTTGTACTGAATTTACTGTCAACTAAAACCCCCAGGTCTTTTTCACATATATGACTAAGTACATCTTGTATATGGCCAGTTGATTTTTTTGAAGCCTAAGTCCTGGACTTTCCACTTATCCTTGTTACATTTCATCTTGATTGCTGCAGTCATTATTTTAAGTCTGTTGAAATTCTGGAGTCCTGATTCTGAAATCCAGATCCTCCCCATGTTTGTTATCTGTGAATTGGATAACCATCTCGCTGTTATCTTCACCCTCATCTTCAGTGCTGTCACTCTAACACTGCCCTCAGAATAGTAAGGGTAAAAAAATTAGGGTCAAGCAAGGGCTATCATCATCAGGAGGGCAAAAGCAAGAATGCAAACACATTTTGTAGGAAGACCATCTTGTGGGTTACTTTCTCTATTGCTTTATTTTGTCTATCTGTGTTGAGCTTTCTCTCTTAAATACCATTACCAAGAGAAAATGCTTGAAAGCTTGCTTCTGGAGAACAGGTAGCAAAATACATCTTCTTTCTTCATTATAGAAACAAGTGACTATGGCTATGGAGTGGAGTATCACACATACTATAATGTTAGACATAGTGGATGTGTTGGCTAGTTTTGTTGAATTGCTGTTACGAGGGATAGCTTGCGGGGTAAGGAGTGGGGAGAGGGCAAGAATACATTTAGAAATGAATGTGACATAAAAAAGGCATCAATAAAAATAAAGTACAATGAGAGACACAGAGAGAGAAATAAGAGAGACAGAGAAAGAATGATCAATACCATTCTAGTCCCTGGGAAAAAACCTTAACTATTATGTGCTGAAGACAAGATGCTGATCACCTGCTAACCAACATACAACTCAAAAGTATGGTACATTGGATAGATCCAGGCTAGACTTGCAGGTTTAAGACTTGGATTTAAATTTGGCCCCTGAAACTTACTAAATACCTAACCCTAGGGAAGTCACCAAATCTCACTGAACCCAAGTTGCTCATCTGTAAAATGGGAAACTACCACCTGTTGTAAATCTCAGAGGATTATTGTAATGCTCACATGAGAACTGATGTTAAGTACATTGCAAATTCTAAAGTGCTATGTGAAAGCCAACTTTTATTAAATGAAGCTGATTAAACTCAAGAAAAAAATCTCTGAAACAATCACAAAGCCCAAACATTTAAGTGCTGAAATTCTCTGGGAAGTAGATGCTATTTCAAGAGAAGATCCTCACAGCCTAGTTTCCAACTCAGAGTACAATTTTTCATTAAGGGATGCCACTCTGAGATCAGTTTAATAATCAATGGGCCTTACAAAGCAGCCACTTCAGAATTAGATTTCTTTGCTTAGGATAGTTTCTCTGGCAAGAGTTTGGTGCCCCCTTAGTTTGCTTCAGTCAGGGTTAGATATGCATACTCAAGGATTATAACATAATCCATGTATGTGCTGACATTTTTATTTTTCCAAAGTAAAGCATTCACTTTGTTCATGTGAAAAAGAACAAGAGATATGTAACTCCAACTTGCCAAGAAATTACACACCTGCATCATTTTATAAATAACATTTGGCTCAGTCTAGGTAAGGACTACACTTATTTCTTTAACTAGAGATATCTCTAATTGCTTGATAAGCCCAACCTCCCTGAAACCTTTCATAGCTACATAATGGGGAGAATACCTGCAAAGGAAGTGACTCACAAGTGGGAAGTGGACAGGACAGTCAGAAATAGAACCCAGGAGTCCTGCCTGTTTCCTCCTGTAAACATTGGACAACATCCTCCTCGCTTATTAGCAAAAGTACAAAATGCTTTGCAGAATGATCTTCTGGCACAAATATTCATTCAAGTTTTGAACTCATGTGTGAAAGGACCTTACTCTAACTACCTCAAACAGAGAGTGGCTATGAATTAGCATAGTACAGTACTTAAAAAATGAAATAAAAAATGTGATTTTAAAAATCTGAATGGAGATAGATCCAGTCCCCTTTGCATCATCTTGAAAAAGCTGAAAGAAGATCACTTCTGGAAACTAAAACGTCTGAAGCCGAGGGCGCTTTAAACAATGTGATTACGTCACTCCTGCAAGCCTCAGTGTCTATGGCCAATGGGGAACAATACAAAGACAGTGAAATAGACAGAGGATAAGGACAGTCTCTCCAAAGAGCTGTTTCTGGGAACAATAACTAAATGGGGCAGAAAACTAGGTCTCTCTATATATGTTAGGCTGCGCTGTCTGTTCTGATCTTTAGCAAATGGCTTTATTGGTAGCTTTATTGGTCTGGGGTCTTACCAAACCAGTCATCGAGAACCATTTCCCAGTACAGCCAAGATGGCAGAGTAAAGAAAGCACTTATCCTAGCTCTCCCAACATTTCCCTCCAAACAACTTTACAATAACACTTCAAGTCAAATTCTCGAGTAGTAGAGCCAAGAAAAGGTCAGTGAGACATTTTTCCAGCCCAAGACAACTCAGGGGGTCAGAAAGAGAGATCTACGACACAGGAATAGAGGCTAGGCTGGAGCCCATGTGGAAGAAACACAAGTGGTAGGGTGCAGGTGGTGGAAACAGAGACAGCAGCAGCAGCTTCAGGATCTCTCGAGCTAGAGATGGGAAGGGGGCTGGCAAGTCATCAAAAAGATTACTGGGGGGCCCCTGTGCTAGCACCAGTCACAGGTCCAGACCTAACTGGCAAATCCAACGTCTGTACCTTGTGGGTCAAAGGTCAAGGGTGGAGAAGAAAACTTTTTGTTCAAGAAGGTGTGGGAGCCTTAAGGGATGGTATCACTTTTGACCCTAAGGGAGCAGCAGGGACCCTGAGGCACAGCATCAAATGCAATGTCAAAGGATTCTTAGCCTTCCTGGGTAAGGAGGGGAGTAAAGAACAAAAGGAGCAATGACCACCTCTCCTCAGACCACGCCACTTTGGAAGCCCTGAAAACTTCCAAACCCCCAGAATTAGCTCTAAAAACAGCCCTGTGGAAAAAGATCGTTCTGAAGCTTGAGACAGTGCCCCTACCCCATCCAAATGCTGGGAACGGAGCCCAACTTTAACATAAAATTCAAAATTAAGAAATGGGGTGGAAAAAAAAATGAGCAAACAATAACAAAAAAACCTGACCATAAAAGGCTAGTATCGCAACAGGGAAGAACAATATACAAACTCAGAAGACAATGTAGTCAAACAGCCACAAGCTAAACCTCAAAGAAAAAAAAATGTGAATGGATACAAGCCCAACAAGAATTCCTAGAAAGAGCTAAAAATGATTTTCAGAATCAAATACGCACAAAAGAGGGAAAATTAAGTAAAGAAATTAGAGCAAAAGAAGAAAATTATGAAAAGACAAAGAACAACTTGGCATTGAAAGGGGCACACACACACAAAAAAACCTGAAGAAAATAACACCTTAAAAAACAGAACTGGCAAACTTCATTGATGAAAATAACTCCTTCAAAATTAGAATTGTGCAACTGGAAGCTAATGAATCCATGAGAAAGAAACAATAAAGCAAAGTTAAAAGAATGAAAAAAAAAATAGAAAATGTGAAATATCTCACCAGAAAAAACAAATGATCTAGAAGACAGATCAAGGGCAGATAATTTAAGAATTATTGGATTACCTGAAGGCCATGATCAAAGAAAAGGTGTAGACATTGTATTTCAAGAAATTATGAAGGAAAACTATTCCAATATCCTAGAAGAAGAAGGTAACATTGAAACTGAAAGAATCCACCAATCACCATCTGAAAGCGATCCCCAAATGAAAATTCCCAGGAATATTATAGTCAGATTCCAGAACTTAGGCCAAAAAGAAAATACTTCAGGCATCCATAAAGAAACTGTTGAAATGGATCCACAGTTAGAATCGCACAAGATTTAGCAGCTACTACATTAAATGAGTGGCAGGCTTGGAATATGATATACTAGAAGGCAAAAGAACTGGGATTACAATCAAGAGTAACTTGCCTAGCAAAACTATTTAAATACACACACACACACACAATCCTTCAAGGGAAAAAAATGGATATTTAAAATGGATATTTAATGAAATAGAGGACTTTCAAGCATTCCTGATGAAAAGACCAGAGATGGATAGAAAATCCGACTTTCGAATACAAAATTCAAGATAAGCATAAAAAGGTAAAGATGAAAGAGAAAGAACTCATTAAGGTTTATCTTTTTACATGGGAAGATGGTACATGTAATTTTTAAGAACTTTATTATTTTTAAAGCAATAGGAAAGGATTCTATATAGAAAGAGGACATGGAGTGAGTCAATTATGTTGGGACAACATAAAAAAAAAATAAGTGAGAAAAAGGGCTGCCCTGGGAAAAGGAGGGTGAGGAAGAATGGGGAAAATTACCTCACATAAAGAAGAGCAAGGAAGCGCTTTTTACAGCGGAGGGGAAGATGAGGGTGAGTGAGCAATATTTGCACCTCACATCTAAAGTGGTTCAAAGAGAGAAACTCTCTCTCTCTCTGTGTCACACAATTGGTAATAAAATGCTATCTTACCCAATAGGGAAGTAGGGGGCAGGGAGGGAATAAGAGAATGGGAGTGTGAGTGTAAATAATAGAAGGTAGCGGTCAGAAGCAAAACAGACTTTAGAGGTATAGGATAAAAGAGAACAAGAAGGATAAATAGGAAAAAATAGGATGGAGGGAAAATGCAGTTAGTAATAATAAATGTAAACGTGAATGAAATGAACTCGCCCATAAAATGGAAGCAGATGACTGAGTGGATTAAAATACAGACTGACCATATGTTGTTTAAAAGAAACACACTTGAAACAGAGAGAGACACACAGAGTTAAAATAATGCTGGAGTAGAATCTATTACGCTTTAGCTGATATAAAAAAGGCAGGGGTAGCAATCACCATCTCAGAAAAAGCAAAAGCAAAAACAGACCTAATTAAAGGGGATAAGCAGGAAAACTACATCTTGCTTAAAGGAACCAGACAATGAAGTAATATCAATACTAAACATATATGCACCAAATGGCATAGCATCCAAATACTTAAACTGTTAAACTATAGCTAAAACTATAAGAGTGGAGGATCTCAACTTTCCCCTCTTAGCACTAGATAAATCTAACCATAAAATAAATAAGAAAGAAGTCAAGGAGATGACTAGAATCTTAGAAAAGTTAGATATGATATACTGCCAGAGAAAACTGAATTGGAACAGAAAGGAGTATATACCTTTTTCTCAACTGTACATGGCATCTTCACAAAAACTGATCATGTAATAGGACATAAAAACCTCACAACCAAATATAGAAAAGCAGAAATATTACACATATACCATTTCAGACCATAATGTAATAAAAATTATATTTAATAAAGGGTTGTGAAGCACAGATTAAAAGTTAGTTGAAGCACTGGCCTGGAGTTAGGAAGACCTGAGTTCAAATCTGGCCTCAGATACCTGACACACTTAATAGGTGTGTGACCTTGCGCAAGTCACTTAACCCCAACTGCCCTGCCTTCCCCCTTCCAAATAAATAAATAAAAGTTAGTTGAAAACGAAATAATCTAATCCTGAAGAATAAATCAGTCAAAGAACAAATCAAAGCAACAACCCATAATTCATTAAAGAGAATGACAACAATGAGACAATATTTCAAAATATATGGGATGAAGCCACAGCAGTACTTAAGGGAAAATGTATATCTCTAAATGAGTACATCAATAAAAGAGAGAAAGAGCAGATATAAGCATTAAAAAAACTAGGAAAACAACAAATTAAAAATCCCCAAGTAAACGCCAAAATAGAAATCCTGAAAATCAAAGAAGAGATTAATAAAATTGAAAGTAAAAGAGCCATTGAACTAATAAAACAAAGAGCTGATTTTATGGGAACAGTTATAAATCATTGTTTAATGTGATTTTAAAAAAGAAGAAAACCAAATTACTAGTATCAAAAATGAAAAGAGTGAATGCACCACCAATGTAAAGGAAATTAAACCAATTCAATTATTAGGAGTTATTTTGCCCAATTACATGCCAGTAAAACAGACAATTTAAATGAAATGCACGAATATTTACAAAAAGATAAACTGCCCAGATTAACAGAGGAGGAAATCGAATACTTAAATAATGTTACCTTAGAAATAGAAATAGAACAAGACATCAATGAGCTCCCTAAGAAAAATTCTCAGGACCAGAAAGATTTACAAGTGACTTTTACCAAATATTTAAGGAACAATTAATCCCAAAACTATATAAATTATTTGGAAAAAAAAACAGGTAAAGAAGGAGTTCTATCAAATTCCTTTTATAACACAAATATGGTTTTGATACGTAAACTAGGTGGAGCAAAGACAAAGAAAGAAAACTATAGTCCAATTTCCTTAGTGAATATCAGTGCAAAAATTTTAAATAAAATAGTAGGTAAGGAGGTTACGACATGTCACAAAGCTCATACACTATGACCATGTGAGATTTATATGAGAATGCAAGGCTGGTTTGGTATTAGGAAAACTATTAGCATAATTGACCATATCAATAGCAAAAACAACAAAATCATATGATTATACCAAAAGATGCAAAAAAAGCCTCTGACAAAATATAACATCCATTCCTATTAAAAACACTAGAAAGCATAGGAATCGATGGAGCCTTTCTTAAAGTAATTGGTACCTATCTAAAACCAAGAGCAAGCATTATCTATAATGGGCATAAACATAAAGCCTTCACAATAAGATCAGGGATGAAGCAAAAGGATGCCCATTATTACCACGATTATTCAATATTGTATTAGAAATGCTAGCTATAGCAAGAAGACAAGAAAAAGAAACAGAAGGAATAAAAATAGGCAAGAAGGAAATAAAACTAGAACTAGTTGAAACGATGAACAACTTTAGCAAAGTTGCATGATAACAAAACCTAGAAGGAAGAGATAAACCGAAAAATTCCATTTAAAGTAGTTGCAGACAATATAAAATACTTGGGACTCTACCTGCCAAGAGAAACCCAGGGACTATAAATGTACACAATTTCACACAAATTAAGATAGATCTAAACAACTGGAGAAATATTAATTGCTCATAGGTAGGCTGAGCCAATATAATAACACTGATAATTCTGCCTAAGTTAATTTACTTATTCAGTGCCATACCAATCAAACTACCAAAGATTATTTTATGTAAGCCAGAAAAAAATAACAAATTCATCTGGAAAAACAGAAGGTCAAGAACAGCAAGAGAATCAATGAAAATAATGTGAAGAAAAGTGGCCTAGAAGAACCAGATTTCAAACTATATTACAAAGCAGTAATCAGCAAAACAATCTGGTACTGGGTAAGAATATAGAATGGTGGATCAATGGAATAGATTAGGTACACAATAAATAGTAATAAAGGACCACAGTAATCTATTGTTTGATAAACCTAAAGATCCAAGCTTTTGGGATAAGAACTCACCACATGACCAAAATTGCTGGAAAAACTGGAAAGCAGTTTGGCAGAAACTAGGCATAGACCATTATTTCATACTGTATATCAAAATAAAGTCAAAATGGATAAATGATTTAGACATAAAGGGTGATATCATAAGTAAATCAGAGGAGGATGGAAAAATGTACCTGTCAGATCCATGGATAAGGGAAGCACATATAACAAAATACAAGATAGAGAGGATCACAGAAAGCAAAATGGATAATTTTGATAACATGAAATTGAAAAGCTTTTGCACAAACAAAACTTATACAGCCAAAATCAGAAGGGAAACTAGGAAAAAAAATTGACAGCAAGTTTCTTTGATAAAGGGCTCATTCCTCAAATATATAGGAAATGGAGCCAATTTTATAAAAATAATAAGAGCCATTCGCCAGTTGATAAATGATCAAAGGATATGAACAGGCAGTTTTCAGTTGGAGAAAACAAAGCTACGAATAATCACATGAAAAAATGTTCTAAATCACTACTGATAAGAGAAATGCAAATTAAAACAACTCTGAGGTACCACCTCACACCTATCAGACTGGCTAACATGACAGCAAAGGAAAATGACAAAATGCTAGAGGGGATGTCTAAAAATTGGGACATTAATGTACTATTGGTCAATGCAAACTAGTCCAATCATTCTGGAGAACAATTTGAAACTATGTCCAAAGGGCTATGAAACTGCATACACACTAATCCAGCAATAATACTACCAGATCTGTATCCTAAAGAGATCAAAGAAAAGGGAAAAGGACCTATTTTTACAAAAATATTTATAGCAGCTCTTTTTGTGGTGGTAAAGAATTGGAAATCAAGAGGATGCTCATCAATTGGGGAATGACTGAACAAGTTGTGGTACATGACTGTGATAGAATACTACTATGCTATAAGGAATGATGAGCAGGTTGCTTTCAGGAAAAAATCTGGGAAGACCTCTATAAACTGATACAAAGTGAAGTGAGCAGAACCAAGAGAACACTGTAGATAGTAAAAGCAATATTGAAAGAACGATCAATTGTGAAAAACTTAGCTACTCTGACCAAGACAATTCCAAAAGACCCATGACGAAAAATATTCACTTCCACAGAGAGAACTGATGAATACAGACTGAAGCATCTTTTTTACTTTCTCTATGTTATCTTCTTCTTCTGCAACATGGTGTGCCAGTAAGGCAAAATGGGCTTAGTTTAACGGGTGCCCTTGAGGAGTTTGGCTTTTGTTTACCGTGAAAGTACTTTCACCTGTTAAACGCTAAGCCCCAGGCCCAAAGCCCTATCAGGTGTGAAA
>CM053622.1:752970849-753020906 GCA_028646595.1 Phalanger gymnotis
CTGGGCCCTGAATAAATTTTTTGATGCCTTCTGCTTGGAGAATTCTGTATACCCAACGATTTCGAACCATTCTGATATTTATATGATCCTTTTTGAGATCATAAATTTGGCCTTCCTACTACACATGGCTAATATGATTTCATGTAGTATATGATGGCACATGAGTAGCTGACATAAAATTGCTTGCCCTTCTCAAGGAGGGAGAGAATTTGGAACTCAAAATGTTAAAAAAAAAAAAAAAAGAATGTTAAATTTTTTTTTACATGTTATTGGGTAATATTTAATGAAATAAATTTTTAAAAATATATAAAAAAAGAACTATTCCCCTACCACCACAACCCCCTTCCCCACCCCACTGCTGCAACTTTGCCAAAGATGAGCATGGTTTTTCAAAAAGTTCTCCAAAGGCAGAAGCAGATTACTTTAAAATTAACAGTCAATGATTGTGGAACATTGCCCATACTGTCAGACATGGTTTAATGCATTGGTTACTTTTGCTGAAATTCTTTTCTTTTTTCTTTTAAAATCTTTGTATAAGGGATAGCTGGAAGAGGGTTGGTGGGGAGGGAGGTATATTAGTAAATGAATGCGAGGTAAAAAGGCATCGGTAATACATTAATAATTAATGAGCATATGGGGGAAGGGGCAAGAAAGGGAAGAATTAGAAAAGGCAGAATGGTAGATGAGCAGAAAGGTAGAACCAAAACTTCTACTTAGACTCTTGTTCCCCCAACTGGAACCACCATCCCACAAAGGAATAATAATACATCTAATCTAGTATCCCCAGACACAGTTTTTTTATAACCTTCCCCAATGCAGATCTTTAGGAAAGCTCAAGGCTTAACTTGGGAGGCAGAAGATCCAGTCACTGTTTGTGGAGGCTGGCCAAATCAATTTCTCTTTATTCTGGCTTATTTGTGAAGTGTTACAACACTTTAATTGACAACATACCAAGTCGCCTACCCACCCATTTCTCAAACCCTCTATCAGGTCAGGCTTTGGACAATCCACTTCCTTCCACTTATATTGGAAGAGCTTCGAACTCTTAACTGTCCTTATCTGCCACCCTGCAGCACAGTCAAACTGACCTTTTCTCCCAAGCCTTTGCACTGGTGGCTCCCCTATGCCTGGAATCCAATTCCTATTACCCAATGCTTCAGACTCTCTTCTTTCAAGGCACAGCTCAAGCCTTCTACCCATAGTTTCCTGATGTCTCCCAGTATTTATTCTCTATGTATTCCGTATATGCTTACATATGTACTTGTCTCGCCATTTGAATGTAAGTTCCTTAAAATTTGAATCGTTTCATTCTTTGTATTTGTATTCCTAACAGAGGCAGAATTGTTTATTCTTTGTATCTGTATCCCTAACACAGTGCAAGGCACATTAAAAGGGCAGTTAGTGGCCAAAAAACTTGTGAGAAGACAAAGAAGAGAGATGCTGGATCTGCTTTCCTGAAAAGTGGGATGAGGAAGGCTGGAAAATAATGGGGAGGACTAGACATGATTCTGGTCAGGAACAGCTTGGGCTTTGTTACAGTGTCTATAGCAACAAAAAGCTCTGAAAGCAAACGTCAAATTCAAATCAGATGAGACGAAGTCAGACAACGATCATTAGCTGTCCTTGGCAGGATGGAATTAAACATAAAATTTCACACCTTTGACAACTGACAATATAGTTCATTTTCTGAAGTTTCAGCAGCTGCTGTGCAGAGAGAGAAAGAGCTCTGCATTAATATTGGGGGGAGAGGAACCAAAGGCTTGCTGGCCCACTTGGCAAAGCCCCTGCAGGGAGTACTTCATTACAAGGCAAGGTAACCTGTCTAAACAGGTTGGCTCCAACTATTAGGTCTCAAGAAGAGCCATTTCATATACATTCTAGCTGGTTAGCGACCAGAGACATGACTTCTCCCCCCCACCAAGAGATTTCAGAGGTCAAACAAGGTCTACCAACCACAAATGCTGAGAGCAGCAAGGGCACTGAGGGGCCACCTCAGGGAAGCTGCGGATTGCAACACAGCCTGAAGTGCCACTGGGACAGCACAGCCTCTAACTTCTTATGCTCACCGCACTGAGAACCATTTGTTCAACTATGGAATTAAAATCGGCGTAACAACTCCCTGGAATACTCACAACTTTTCTAGAAAAGAGCTCACCTCTGACTCATCAGGCTTCAGAAGCCAGTCAAATCCTAGGATTCCCCAAACTGTTGACACATAACTAACTCCCAGCTCAGGACCAAGGGACACTCGGGCACAGTGAGCTGCCCGACTGCTAGGTGGTCTAAGCTAGTATACCCTCCCTTTCATTGGGTGGTTGTAGCTACAGGGGCTAAGGGTTGATTTACAGACAGTCATCAATCATCTATACTTTGCAAAAGGCTTTAACTGAACAGGTGGAAAAGCCACAGTCTGGCTAAGGTTCAACTATAGCAATCTCATACTTTCCTCACCTTCCAGACCAATTACAACAAAAAGTCATAAAAGCCCAACCTAAACTATGTACTTCAACTCCTATAACTAGTTAAATGTCACACACACAACTATAGGGTTTGCCCCCTGGAAGACTGCATATCACACTGGACACTGTACCAAGGGCCCTAGAAAAGGTGCACTGGGGAGCAATGATCAAGTAGGCAAACTCTAAGACCACCCAGGCTCCCAAAAGAGGACCTCAGTGTAGAAAATCAAAGACTAGGGGGATGGGAAAAGAGGCCTCTGGTGGGGAGAGACTGAAGTCCAAAAACAAAACCACAAAAGGTCTCACTAGGGTCAACACAGACTTCACCAAATTCTAGGGCACTACGATTAAGCCTGAAAGAGGTAGTTTAAGTTAAATAAACTTACCATAGAGGGTTTTTACTCATGAAACTGCCAAGAAGTTTTATAGGATGAAAACAGGAATAGCTTGAAAAGGGCATCTCAGAATGTTTGGGGGATAATCTAAAGTTCTAGAAGACAAGCATGACCTTCAAACCATCCTCTGACGTTTCTGTCAGGGAAAGAATCCTAGAATGGCTCTAGAGGGGACAGAACTGGGACTAAGGCTGCCAGGTATAGACAAGTGGGTTTCTGGTCAATATAAGCAAGGATTCCTAACCATTATAGCTGTCTGCACCATGGGATGGGCTATCTTGTGGGATATCTCTACTTTAAGAGGTATCCAAACAGAAGCATGATGACCATGTTGTGGAGGGGATATACACTTCAAGGAGAGGTATGCAGGGAGAAAAGCAGTAGAACAAAGGGCCACAACAGAAAGACCTCTTGCTTGCAATCAGTAGACTGATGTGTTCAAATGCCAGTTGTCACCCACTCACCTTAAGAGGTCACAATCTCTCTGGGCCACAATTTCTTCATCTTTGAAATGAGGGAATGGGACTGGATGATCCCTAAAGTCTTTTCAAGCCCTAACATTCTAGGATTCCATGGATTGGACCAGGAGAGGCACCCAAATATCCCTTCTAGCTCGGTGACTCCTGAGGATGGTCATAAACTACATCCTAATAGCAAAGAAGGCCTAATGGCTCTGACTTCCTAAGGTCAACAAAGGCTACCAATTTGACTCTGAAGAGCTCAAAGACTAACACGCCACTCCAACCTGAAGCTGGAGAGCACCTGACCCATTCCTCCTTGGAAGCATTTTTGCTCATGATTCCTCTGTGATGTACCAAACATAGACAGAGAAAAAGACAGTATTTATTAAGGACTTTATCTATTTCAGGTCCTGTGCTTCTAAGCGCTAGGGAAACAAATATGAGCTTGTTAAGCTGTCCCTGAGTTCAAGGACATCATAACCTAATGCAGGAAGACAATAGGAAAAGAGCTGGAACCAAAGGCGTGTTGCTAAAAAGTCCTCTGTCAAGCAATCCTGTTTAATTTATACTTCCTATAATTTTAGACACATTCAAAAATTGAGCTTCAATAGTGGCTTCTATCACTTAACTTTCAAGATTCTTTAAACTCACTATACCGGACAAGAGTTTTCAAACTGTGGTCCAGGGAACCCTGGTGGTCTCTGGGACCTGTCAAGGTGCCTGTGAGATCAAAACTAATCTCATAATAATACTAAGACATTTCAATTTCTAAACACTCTAAATATTGATAGATATAACCTAAACAAAAGCTCCCTGGGGGTTTCTCATAATTCTTGAAAGTGTAAAGGAAGAGGTCTTGGGGCCAAAAGTTTTGAGAACTGCCGTACAAGGGAACTCCTTTGCTTTTTGTAAAGAAGCATTTTGTAATGTAACTAATCACTTCCAATCTTGTTGGAATTTTAGGTTTTCTCACATTAACTTTTCTCTAAAATATGTACACCAGTATAGAATCTTACTAACATCTACAGATCCAACATTTAAAACAATTTATTTTCTGCTAGTAAAAGTCAATTGGCTAGCCATCTTCCTCGGGAGACATTTTAATGCCCTATCATGCCATATAATTTCAGCCCAATATGTTTACTGGAAAAAAAAATGAAAGCATTGACCTGAAATCTTTGCAGCCTATACTTAGAAAAATGTCCAATTTGGTCTCCTATGACTTTAGACTTGAAGGATTTTTTCCAATACAGCTCACTACCATCCACTCCATAATACCAATTAGCCCTTTGGTTTTAATCACTAAAGGTCAGAGAAGAAAGATCTTTTCAGCTAAGCCTGGTTCCTTGAAAAGAAAGCATCTTTAATATCGGCCGGGAGAAATTCAGGGAAAGTTCTTGAGAGGTGATGGATTCAACAATGCTTAAGAGACTGAGACATGTACAAAATGTTCCAAAAGTCTTAACTTCAGTAGCTTAAAGCTTGGACCAAGACTTTTGTGACACCCCGTATATTTTCGGACATGACCAATGTAGAAATTTGGTTTGCCTGACTATACCAGTCTGTACCAGGAGTTTGGGTGTGCAGAGTAATGGCACAGTTGAAAACAAGAGAGTTCCCCAGAAATCCCCAAGTACAGTTTTAATTCTGACCCCAAAGATGAAACCATGAATCTCTTAGCTAGAGGTGATATAGTTATTTCTGATGAAGACTATTCTGCATAGGCACAAAAGCCAATTTATCAAAGGTATATTGTATTCTGTATTAGGGGGATAGTGAGTAGCTCAGGATTCACAAAACTTGGGTTTTCCAGGATGGCTATCCTGGAGCCACTAACAAATGGTGACAAATTTCTGACCCAGTTTTTAGACAGTGAATTAAGAAGAGAAACCTAATACTAGTATCCCTTTCTAGGATTAGGCCCCTAGGGGTCCTTTAGAAAAGCTAACTTTTTGAGAGTTCATTCTGCTAATGATCCTGGTCAGTTTGGCTGGCATTTGAAGGGGAGAGGGAGAAGTGGAGAAGAAGGGGTTAAAATTCGATGGCCAAAAAAGCTGCTTTTCTGGGATTGCCTTGGTCCAAAGAGCTGTTTCTAAATGAGGTATTTTGGGGTTGGGAAAGCTATATTAAGAAATTTGAGCTTCTGGAAAATCCAGGAAGCTCACCTCCCTGCCTAAATGTATGCAACTGAATGCAGGAGCATGGGTAAGCCTCATTCTCCCCATCCTGTTGTGTACAGCTGCCTTTCTCTGGGAAGCCATTTAAAGACAACTGAATAAGTCCTAATGCTAGGGAACAATCTATAAATAACAGAAATAGTTACATGCACATTCAATCATTTAAAACTTTTCTTTTGTTCCTACTTTTGTATTTTAATGCTTGTCAATAAAAATTAAAATAAAATTGTAAAAACTATTAGGGAAACCATCAGTAGAGTTTAAAAGGGAGATAAGTTTTCTCGAAGACTTTGTAATCCATCCCCCAAAGCCAGCTACCCTGTATTTCAACTGCTGGTGTGGAACATGATTACTGGATCCAGTCTGCAGAATTCTGTATCTGGGGTCAGAGAATATAGCACTTGCTTCCTTCCTAAGCCAATTCAGAAATGGGATTGAGGTTACTGGAAAGGTAAGCACATTAAAGAATCTGTAGATACTTTGCCCTCCCCCTTTTCCCCCATGCTTACTTTGAAATCCACATTCTCTCAGGGGTTCCTGCTGTCCTATATAAGGTGCTACCTAAGTTATCCATTTTCCTCTCAAAATGACTCTAAAATCAGAGCATTTTAGAACTTGAGTTCATCTAGTACAAACTCCCTTCCCCACTGAACCCCAACCACTTTGCAAAAGAAACTGGGCCCCAGAGAGGGGGGACCACATGGTTCAGGAGAAAGAGCACTTGCTCTGGACTCAGGACTAGGATTCAAATCCACCCTCTGACCCTTCAGACTCTGTGTGAGTGACCTTGGACAAGTCACTTAGCTGCCTGAGGCCCCTGTTTCCCCATCTCTAAAATGAAGGTGTTGGGCTAGATGGTTTGAGGTGTCTTCCACACTGAGATCTGTGATCCTGAGTGACTTGCTCATGGCTACAGAGAACCAGGACTAAAACCCACAGCTCCTGATTGTCCACGCTAGTGTTCTTTCCGATACCCCAGCCTGCTCTGAGTCAATTTCTCACAAACTCTGTTTTTAGAAAGAGTAAAATAAAACTATGAGCATTAGATCCTTCAAGGCATTTTCTTCAGTTCAAAGAGACACCCTGAGTTGTCACTAATTGAATCAACTAAGTATTGGGAGTTATTTCCTTAAGTCTGTATGGGGTTTAGCAACCACAAATACTGAAAAATGAAGCAAATCCTACATATCTGTTTCAGATCTAGAATTAACCAAATCCTTAAGAAAGCAACTTGGTAATCCAAATGTGTAGCTGTCCTAATTGTGGAGTTCAAAGACTCTATTCTGCCTAATCTGGGCTACCTCATCAGCTACAGTGGGGGTCGGGTCAAGTGAGATAATATTTGTAAAATGCTTAGCATAGCACCTGGCTCTTCGTAAGTCTTCCTTTCTCTATCTCCCTCTTTAGCGCACTGAATTTAAGTAAATGCATACAGCCTACCTGCGATTCAACTAAACGGGAATTGTGGATGTAACTAGGCTTCTGCAAGTAAATCACTATTTGGGGTGTATTTTGCCCCTTTTATTTCTCCTCTAGTCTAAGGGAAAGACTTTCCCATACTTTCAGATACAACGTTAAAAAAAAAAGTCAAGACCTTGGAAACGAAGCTTCCAAGGAATTTATGACCACTATTTAAAAGCAGAAAGTATTCCTCTTTATGTACAATTATATTTCCTTATTTAAAGACCCAGACTTCCACAAATTTTGTGCTTCCTTATCTCTTGCAGAACTCTTAAGCCCAAAGGGAAACACACCCAGTAAGACTTTCTCTTCCTTCTGATAGGTTCTCCCAGAGAAGGACTCAATAGGAAACTCAACAATTTGGGGCTTTTTTTCCTAACTTAAAAGGGCAGCATGTAAACAGCTACAGGAGAAAGTTGTTATTCCTTCTACTCAAGTAAAGGCCATTCCATTTAAGGACATTTAAACTACCTAGCTTATCAGTAAGTGGTGCCACTTGAAGTGGGACTGAGAGGATCTAGCTCCAGCAATCAGGTGAAAGGTACAAATCTGAGAAGGCTAAGGCACCTAGAACCAATTGCCAGATCCAACACAGGAAGCCAGCCAGGTTGTGACAGTAAACCAGCACAGCTCAGACAAGCAAGTGGGAGGGAGGGCTCAGACTGAAAAGTGAACGCTGCAGAGGTCCCAGCCTCCTAGGGATGCAGCATGCCATGAAGGTCGGTCACTAGGTGGAAAAGAATGCGTGGCTCTTCAGGTGCCAAGAGTGTGGGTTTCCAACAGGACTCCCAGGAAACAGTCCCCTCCTACATGCTCTGCCGCCCCCCCCCCCACTTCCTTCCTAGGCGCTCACGATCAGAAGGGCACCCTGGCCACCACCCGGCCGCCCTCATCTATCACCTGCGGGACAGCAAGGGAACTCAGAATCGTACGGGAGGGAAGGTCGGATCACTCCTGAGCTCGGTCCTCGAGGGGGTGAAGGGGCTGCAAGGCACAGCAGCCCAGGGGACCTTCGAACAGGAGAGGCGAAATGCACCGGCACTGTTACCACTTCCCCTCCCCCGAGCTCCCCAGGGCCCCTCGGCAATCCCTAACCAATCCACCACCTCCGTCCATTCTAATTAATCACCCCTCCTGGATTCCCTCCCCACCCCCACCCCTATTCAGCCCAACCTGGTCATCCCAGCCCTAGCTCCTCTCCAGCATGTTCCCATCCTTCTCTCTGCCAGCTCTCCTCTTCGGCAAAGTCTGGACCTCCAGGCTTCTCCTCGCCTCAACCAACCAATCGAACAGCATTTATTAAGCTTCTACAAGGTGCCGGTTCTAGGCTAGGCTCAGGGAACACAAAGACAAAAAAGCAGTCCCTGCCCTCGAGGAGCTTCCATTCTAGAGGAGGAAACAACTAGTACCTAACCCGGGGTCTATACAAGTCATACACCTTAGGGCAGCCCCCACTTCCACCCCCCAGGACAGACCCCTCCCCCACCCCACTCCCCGGCAGGTCCTCCACAGCCTCCTTCTACCAGGACTCCCCCCTGCCCCAGAGAAGATCCCTCTCAGAGCCCCCTTCATTCAGGTAAAGTCCCCCTCACTGCAGACCCCAGTTTGCTCAACCCCCCCCCTCGGTTCCCCCCACCCCCCAGCTCCGCTCACCTTCCCCCGGCGCTCAGCGCTCCTCGCCCATAGTCCGCGTCCCGGAGCCGGGGGCTGCTCGGCGCTCCGTCCCGGGGGGCGGGAGGCCGGAGGGCCGGGGGCGGGAGAGCCTCTCTACCGCCGCCGCCCAGCGCAGCCGCCCGAGCCGCCGCCGCAGCCGCCGCCGCCGCCGCCCGAGCCGCCGCCTCCCTCCATGGCTGCGGCGCCGCCACCTGACAACGGAAATGACGCACCGCCACCCCCACGACCCCCCCCCCCCCCCCCCCCCCCCCCCCCCCCCCCCCCCCCCCCCCCCCCCCCCCCCCCCCCCCCCCCCCCCCCAGCTCAGAGCTCCGCCTTTCTCTTCCAGGGAAGGGAGAGGGGACGGCCTGCTGGCTCCCTATCCAGACCCGGGTCCAAAGCCCCTCGAGTCGCTGATTGGCCCCTGGGGAGCGGCCATATTGGTGCGGGGCGGAAGCTACTAGACTTCAGGTCTGAGGGGCCGGGCCCTGACGGGGACTGGCTCTCGGTGGGGACGGGGCAGAAAGAAGAGGGGTGATTGGTGGCTGAGTAAGAGAGGGGGCGGGCCCAGCCGGTTCATCTCCTTCGGGGTTGAGGCCACGGAGACCGTGACGGCTTGGCCCCGCCCCTCACACCACCCCCGCCGGAATCCTTCAGAGCCCTGAATCACGCAGTCGCACCCACCTCCCGCCCCCTTCGGAAATCCGCTCTGACGGTTTGACAGTTACTCCGGGCTGCACGGCCCAAGGAGGGGGGGGTCGACCCCGGGGAATACCGTATATTTCAGAAAAGCGGCCTGGCGCCCAGAATCTCATGTTAAGCTCTGGAAACGAGTTTTCTGAAGCCATGTGTTTATATTCCCTATAATTAATAATAGCTAACATTTATATAGCATTTACTATGTGCCAAGCACTGTGTTAAGCGCTCTACAATTGTTATCTCATTGTAAACAACCCTGGGAGCTAGGTGCTATTATTATCACCCCCATTTTATGGATGAGGAAACTGAGTCAAGCAAAGGTTAAGTGACTTGCTCAGGGTCACACAGCTAATAAAAGGCCAGATTCGACTCCAGGCCTAGGGCTCCAAGAGCTATTGTTTATTACTGAACATAATGACACCATTAATAATAACAATGATAATAGCCCCACATTTCAAAACACAAATCCCTGGCGGGTAGAGTAGATGGTACAAGTATTTAGATTGTGACCTCCTTGAGAGCAGGGAATGTTCTTTGCTTTTTTGGTTTTCCCTAGTGCTTAGCAGTGCTTAATAAATGCTTGCAGATTTTTGACTTGATTTAACCAGCCCAGCTTTGGTCCTCCAAGCCATCAGAATGTCATGGTGCCTGAAAGTCCTCCTGTGATATACCTAACCATAACAGGATCGACATTCCTATTTGTGTTCTCTTCCTCTATTAGAGTATAAGCTCCTTGAGGGCCTAGACTCACTTTTTCAGTTTGTTTACCCAGACATGCCTGGCACATGGTAATGCTCATTCATTCATTCATTCCTACCTCTGGTCCACCAGGCCACATCCTTCCATTCCATTCATTCACTTGGCTACCCCCTTCCTATAGTGGGAAAGCAGGAGGATGTAGGCTCAGAGGCCCTGGGTTTAGGTTTCTGCTCTGCTGCTGACCATTTGTGAAATCTTGAGTCCCTTCTCTCTGGGCCTCAGTTTCCTCATCTGTAAAATAGGAAACCTCTCTTTAAGGTAGATGTAAGGTAGATCCCTTACATCTGTAAATCTGTAATCCTCTGATCTCTAAAGCCTCTTCCAACTCTAATATATATATATAATATTTATATATATGCACATATATGTATATATGCACATTATATAATGTATATGCACATATATGCAAATATGTTTGTATTTATTGACTTTATATTTATGCTCTCTACATATGTGTATGTTCTTGTTGGCTCTCATTAGAATAGAAAGCTTGTTTGGAGTATATTGTTACATTCTTGGTACCTGTTTCTCCGGTGCCTAGCCCAGTGCCTGGTTCATAGAACAGTTGCTTAATAAATCCCCATTGATGGGCTGATTCATCCTTCCCCACATTCCCTCTACAGCAGGGATTATTAACCTTTTACTGTCATGGACCCATTAGATATTATTAGACACATTAGTCCATTAGACAGTGAGCTCCTTGAGGGCAGGGACTGCCTTTGTCAGTATTTAGCACAATGCCTGGCACATAGTAGGCATCTAATAAATGCTTGTTGACATGATCTGACCCCATCTGGCAGTCTGGTGAAGCTTATGGACCCCTCTTCAGAATGTTTTTAAATGCACAAAATAAAATACACAGGGTGATAAAGCAAACCAATTACACTGAAAGTTATCAAAATATTAAAAAAAAAAAACCAAGCCAAGTTCCTGGACCCTAGGTTAAGAACCCCTGCTCTACGGAACCCCAGACTAACCTGAAGAGGAGAGGGCCTACTAAGAAGTCATCGGTTCTCTGGGGACAAGACCAGACCATCTAATTCCCTCCCTCTCCCCCGGCTCTGACAAATTTCACCTGTTTCTACTGACTCCATAGGCAGGATCCTCTCAGTCACCTGTTCCCATGTCTCACGGCTCTGAGCTGTCTAACCTCAGTCCCTCCTGCTGCAGTTTCGGCAGCCTATTTCCCTTCTCGTGTCAGCAACCACACCCGCCATGAATCAGCTTGTTGCAGCAGCAGATGGGGCCTTTAAAGAGATTGCATCATGCTAGGTGACTCATGCCCCTCTCTGGGCTTTGTTGTGCCTCCCAGAGCTAAGGATCTGCCAAACAGAGAAGCTGAGCCACCTCGCCTGGCCACAACCCCCAATCTTCCTTCCCCACCTCATTCCTCCTCCAGGGAAAGCCCAGAGAGCTGTCGCCTGCAGGGGAGAAGTGGGAGGCTAAGAGTGCTGGCATATGGATTATGTGTGTCTCCCTTTCTGTCTCTCTGTAGGGGTATTTCCATGTCGCTGTCTGAGTGTTAGGTTTTCACTGTCTCCTTGTCTAATGCTTGGGTGGCCACATGGGTCAATTGTGTCCTTCTGTATGCCATGGTTTCTGAATGCCGCCTGTGGGCATGGGTATTTGTGTGGCTGGGCACCCTCTGCCGGTATAAATCTTGTGGGATCCAGCCTCCCACTCAGCTGGCAGACAGCACTAAGTCCTGCTTCTGGACACTTCACAAGATTTGGAACTTAGCGGTCCTCTAATCCATTTCACAAATGGGAAGATTAAGCTCAAGAGAGGGGAAAGGAAAGCGCCTGCTGGAGGCCAGAGTGGCAGAGCTAGGTCTAGGGCCTAGATCCTCTAAGTAACTTGGTCAGGTCTGGCTTGCATGGTCTCTAAGGCCCTTTCTGAGATTCTGTAACCCTAAATGCAGCACTCTCTCCACTGTATCATCCTGCCTCCTCAATGGCCTCACCCTTTATCTTTTCTTTTGTTGCTATATGTCCCAATCCTCACCCACAGCTAGGGGGTAGGAAGCTAGGGTAGTGTGTCATGAAGACCAAAGGAAAGCAGCTCTTGCTCCTGGGAGAAAGCCCTAAAAACAAGCTTTTCTTCGCTTTCTTGAAGAAAAGTAGGCCAGGGGAAGAGCTGTGTGCATGTATATGTATGTGTGTATGTGTGTGTGCGTGTGTGTGTTTTAGGAAGGGCTGGGAGTTGGGGGAGCGTGGGTCTGTAGTGTTTGTGTATGTGTGTGATTTGAACTCCTCTACCATATCTCCATGGGAATGGCCCCCTCATCCCTCCCAGGCCTTATGCACAGTGCTGCTACAATACCACATTGACCTGGCTAAGAAATTCAGTTCTTTAGCAAGAGGGTTTGGGGCAGTGCTCTTCTGTTGAAACAATTTCCTGCTTTTTGGCCATGTGAAGGTGTTCAAACAAGCCTCAGACACTGTAACTGATTACATAGATTTGGGGAGAAGGGTCTGTGGAGCTTATAGGTTTTTCTTTCAGCAAACCTGGTGAATGAAATCTTTCATAGATCTCAGAGCTGGAAGAGACCTCAGAAACCATTTAGTTCAGGGGTTCTTAACCCGGGGTCAATAGACTTATAGACTTCAGGAGGTCTATGAATTTGGACAGGGCAGCTAGGGGTACAGTGGACAGAGGCCAGGCCTGGAGTCAGGATGACTCATCTTCCTGAGTTCAAACCTGGCTTCAGACACTTACTAGCAGTAAGACCCTGGGCAAGTTACTTAATGCTGTTTGCCTCAGCTTCCTCATCTGTAAAATGAGCTGGAGAAGGAAATGGCCAACCACTTCAGTACCTTTGCCAAGAAAACCCCCAAAAGGGTTATAAAGAATCATATGTAATTGGACAACAACAAATGGATAGGGAAAGAAATTACATCCTAATTTGATTACCCTTTGGTTTCCTTTGCAATCCTATGCATTTAAAAACATTCTCCTGAGAAGGGGCCCAGACGCTTCACTGGGCTGTCAAAAGGCACACTCTAAGGTCAAGAAATCCTGGTCTAGTCCAACCTGTATCTGGGCAGGAATCCCTGTTGCACCTCTAATAAGTGGCCATCAATCTTGTGCTTTAAGACCTCCAGCGATGTCAAACTCACTCTCACTGAAGGCAGCCCCATTCCCCTTTGAGACAGCTGGAATCGTCAAGCAGTCTGAATATTAATTTGCTTCTCTGCTCCTAGATCTGCCGTTCTGATTTAGAGCACCAAGGAATTTGGCTGAGTGGCTAGGAGAGGTTGAATAAGGGATACCCAGATGAACCTTGGCCTTGCCTCAAGATGCTACTTTCCCTTCTCAGGGGATGGGACAGGATGTGGTTGGGATACTGGAAAGTCCCTGGAATGGCTCCTGACGGGGTATGAATTTGGATTTTCCAAGAGACTCATTATCTTCTTTCCTTTGACACTGACATGCTCCTCTCCCTTCCCCTTCTACACTCTGCCCCCCACCCCTCTTCCTTAGCTGATTAAAAATATGGGACTTTGTGGGGGCAGAGAAGGAGAAAGAAAGAGGACACATGACTACAAAGCTATGAGAAAAACCGAACCCAACCCAAAGGCACCAGCCGGGGAGCTGTCAGCAGGACATAAATGTGGGGAGATTGGTGTGTGACAACACACACACACACTCTACACTCCATCTCCTGCTCTGGGGATGTAGACAGCACTGCCATAACAAAATGACGCCTGTCACAACAGCTTGAGATGGCTGGCTGACAATGCACAGGCTCCCTGAGCAGCTGGTGACTGTCACAGAACGGAGGGAGAGGAAGGAACAGGCGTGCTCACTCACCTCCTGTCCCTTCAGGCTCTCAACTCCACCCCTCCCCTGATACCATCCTGGTTGAGGGCTTCCCTGGTATGGGGTGGGGGGTTAGGTTGGTGGCCTAGGAGCAAGGGATATATGGCAATCTTGGGAGAAGCATATCCTTTGGTGGGAGTCATTTCTCTGCCATGGCTCATGGGGAAAGGCTGCTATAGGACCAGGTGAGTTTTCAACATGGGTTTATCTGGCCTCCTCTCTTCGTCCTTGTCATCAATATGATGAAAATAGACCTCTGGCTTGGGAATAGTAGACACAGGCCTGGAGTCAGAAGATCTAGGCTCAGGTCATACCTGTTACTACCAGTGTGAGACCCTTTCCTGGGTCTCAGTTTGCTCATCTGTAAAATAAGGGAGCTAGACCAGATGGCTGCTGAGGTTTATTCTGGCTCTGGGTCATTGATCCTATAAATCTCTCATGTAGCCATGGCTCTGCCACAATTAGCTTTGTGACCTTGGACATGACCCTTCCCTGGGCTTGAGTTTCCTATACTTGGGCTAGTTGTTCTCTTGAGGCCCCTTCCAGTCTTTCAGAATCAATTGGTCACTTGCTCACTCCATTAGGTAGAAAAAAAAAAAGCCAGAGGCAGATGATTTCAGGCAAACTGAGATCTGAACTCATAGCTGACTACCACGCCTTCATTCCTGTTCTTCCCTAAGGGGGAGTAATGCTCCAAATTTTAGTTCATCTAAGGTAAAGTGAACAATAGGCAGGTTGGGTGGTTTGCATTTTCCAGGTGCTTGTAACTAGTAGTTACATCTATTTCTCTGAAATGAAATGGAAGTGGAAGGGAGAGAGTAGGCCTCTCTCTTTGTCCCTCGAGGTGAGGGTGTAGTAAAAAGTACTTGGGACATAATCAGGGGATTACAGCTCCATCTGGCCATGCCAAGGCAAAAACAGGACTGAGCTCTCCTTATCCTCTCTATCCTCTATCTCCTTATCCTCGTTTTGTGTTCTGGCAGCCTATTCCTCAATGCTAAAAAGCTTGGCATATTGTATCAAATGAGGTAACATATGCAAACCTCAAGACACTATGTAAATGCTGGTGACTGCTGTAATTATACTGTTGTAACAGAAATTTGTTGGCGGGGGAGTAGGCACTGACTTGTAGCCTATATGGGCTGGTCACCCGTCAGCCTGCTACTTAACTCATTTCTATATTAATTTCTCATCAACCTGTCTTCTGGGGTAATGCAGTGATTTCTACACTGTTAATAATAATCTCACATTTCTAGTAATTTAAGGTATGTAAATTGCTTTTCCACAATAGCAAAGTTGGCAATGCAGGTATTATCCCTATGTGAGGACAGGGTAGTCTCAGGCCTTCTGTTACATCATCACTGGGAACCCCAGATAAGGAAAGTGCTTCCACAGAGGCAATTGAAGGCTCTTAGAGTGGTTTGGACCACTGACAGGCTAAGTGACTTGCCCATGGTTGCAGAGCTAGTGTGCATCAAACAGGACTTGATCGCAGATCTTAAATCCAAGGCTGGCCATCCCTCCACTATTCCATGTTGCCTCTCACTTGAGCTTTACACAGAAAGAAACAATTTGAGTCCTGGGTGGTCAGTGCTCTTTCCCTCACAGCCCTGCTTGTGTCCAAGGTAAACCTCGCTATTCTTCCTGACTACTTTCCAAATCTGGGCCACTTCCACTTGTCCTACTCTATATGTAGTCACTGGACCCAGATGGCTCTGGAGAAAGTGAAGCCAGTGACTTTGCACAGCCCTCCCTCGCTGTAATCCAATTCACTTCCTAATCGGGGCATCATCTCCCTGATGTCATTGGTCCTCTTTGAGAATGAAGGACAAACCACACACAGCTTTCTAAATCCGGAGTTCCTCATGCCCCCAGCATCTAGACCCCATTAGAAGTCCTTAGCTCCTCATGCCAGGGTCTGCTGGACATTTTAAAAGTCAGTGGTCTGTCCCTCCATCTAAATCACATTAGTTCCACCCTCTGCAGGACCCTTCTTCCTGACATTTATTAACCTTCAGACCTTTATCAGGGAAAGTGAATGTCAGATGGCAGTGACTTTGATCTTCTCAGGCCTTCTTTCTGCCAGACAGTCAAGCAATATATTCATGAAGCCACATTTCATGAGGTAGCTCTTCCTCATCTTCCCACACCGTAGGAAAATAGACTCCCATAAAGCATGTTAGCCTTGGACTCTTTGTCCCTTGAATACAGGGAACTTTTTGCGATGGTTTGTCCCCTTGGTGTGGGCAGTTGGAGGGGTTTCTGTTACAGGAACTGGAGAGCCAAATGGGAGAGTTGTCCCACTTTGTCTGTGTAAGCAGCAGGGTTGAGATGAGACAGGACTACTGGAAAATTCTCATCCTGAAAAATGCTTTTTTGACCACAGGCTCCTGGGTTGAGACTGATAAAAACTACTTCAATATTAATAAACACTTGCCAATGGCACTGTTGACATTATTGCCAGTCACCATATGCCACTGAGGTAATTTTTAGCCCTGTCAAACAGGGACTTTTGACTCACTGTATAGATTCCTTCCTCCCTTCCTCCCAAGGGCTTCATCTCATCATTTCAAACTCTGAGATGTGCCTTCTGCTTGCCTCAGGGAGTCCCTTGTGGCTAAACTCCCAGGAACTAGGAACCCACAGCTTGCCTTAATTCTCAGGAAACAAAGGTCAAGCAAATACCACCTCGACTGAGAAAACAGATGTTTAGGTTGGAACAGAGGTTTATGGGGAACTGAATCCCTGTCTTCTACTCTTTGAAGAACTACCATTTGGAGGAGAAATCAAACTTATGTTTCTAGGACCTAAACAGTAGAATTAAGAGTGGTGGCAGGTTATAGGGAAGTTGGTTTTAGCAAAATATCAGGCAAAACTTCCTAATAAGGAGACTTGTCCAATCATGGACTGGCAAGAACTCATATGTATGTAGTGATTCCAGGATTGCTTATGGAGTGAAGTGTTCAACTAGGCCCTAACGGGTGAGTCCCTGTCAGCAGGGCTGCAGCAGAGTCCTATGCTGGGGGGAGCTCTTAACAGATGACCCTAGAGGGACCTTCTAATTCTAGAATTCTATGATTCAGAGAAAAAAACAACAAACAATTTGTTTCCCTACTGGGGTGCTTTAATTCTGCACAACATGGATGGACAAGTAGAGGCTTGGGGGTCTGGGAAGGCCTAGGACTCGTGTTTGCATTTAAGTTTGGTTTTAGAGGTAAACAATCGAGTGGAGAGGTTTCACAAAATACTCTTAGGCCAGAACATTTAGCAGCGAAGGTCATCAATGAATTTTAGAAAAGTATGAAAAATGGCTGAAGTTAACCCTTTAATACAGAATCTGGGAGCTCCACAGGTCTGAGTGGTCAGTTAGCCAAGCCCCAATGGCCAGGAAGCATGGGGGACGGTCTTTGATTAATCCAAGATTACAGACATATCAGATTTTGGGTACCCAGATCAAATCCTAGGTTTGTAAAAGGCAAATGTGGCTTTGGAATGAGCTTGTCCTGCTTGTGGTCTGTGTCCTGACTGGGGAGAAGTGTCTTATTAGAAAGCAGAGTAGCAGCCTCCATCTAAAGCTGTAAGGCCAAGGGCTCTAACGGAATCTGAGTGAAGGGGGAATGTCTTTCACTTGTACTTCCCGGTAGGAAATTCCCTTCGGCCCTTACTCTCACTGCCAAAGTTTCGCACCCGATGGATGGCCTGAAGTTGCTGCTCGATGGTGGCAGTGATATCTATATCATCGGGAATGTGGACATAGCGGACATTGCGACCAGTCACAAAGAGGTCATCAAGTTGGACCTGCTGGCCCTGCCGATCTGTGTAGGTGACTTCAGCCAGGCGGATGTTCATGAAGGCATCCACATTGTCCACTCGGCCACGGGCCACAGTCTCATCCCGAAGGTCCACTGTGGTCACCAGGCCCCGGAGACCCTGCAGCAGGATGACCAGGCTATTCTCGGCAATAGTCCGCTCCTTTACTGAGTGGCTGACCTCCATCTGGCAGTGAAGAGGTGGGGATACTTCAAAACTTTGCTAAAGACAAAAGGAAACAGATGTAAGCAGCAGCAAATGAAAGGCACAACCCATCTTTATAGAATCTTAAGAGCCAGAAGGGACATATGTTGAAGTCGTCAAGATTTTGTGTATGACATAGACCTATACGACAGTCTGGTGAAGCTTAGAGACCTCTTCTTAAAATGTTTTTTAAATGTATAAAATAAAATACACAGAATTACCAAGGAAGCCAGTTACAATGAAATACAATTATCAAAATATTTTAAAAAATAAGTTCACAGGCCCCAGGTAAGAACCTTTGACCTAGTCCACCCATCTTATTTTAGACATGGGGCTGGGGACAAAGGTTCCCTAACTCACTCTGAGTCATACAGGTAGTAAATAGCACTGATTCTCAGGGTTTCTTCAAATGTTACCTCAAAACCACTTCACTCTGGGAACCCCTTGACCATCACCACCCGCCGGCCTCCATTTCTCACAGTAGTCTGGGATTTAACAGACAATACCCGTTGACATGGTGCATTCTTCTATGGCCAGTGTGCTTTGTGTGGTGGCCTATGAGCTCATTAGGGCAAGTATGATGTCTCCTTCTTCTGTCATTAAAGAGAAACCAGCCTCTAGCCTTTGCAGAGAAAGCTGGGAGAGAGAGTCACACATGGGTGCCAGAACAGGATGTCTATTTGTCTTGTGCTGTTTCTACCTGGGTGACTTTCAGTGAGTCACTTCCCATCTTCCTGGAACTCACTTTTCTTGGTAAAATGAGGGAGTTGGACTAGGTAATCTCCAAGGAGGTACATGACAAAGAACACTGGTTTAGGAGTCATAAGACTTGGCTTGGCTACACAGATCCTTGCCCTCTCAATTGTTAGTTGAGCAAGCCCTTTTTTCCCTCCCTAAGTCTCAGTTTCTCTATCTGTATGATGGTAAAATGAGGGAGCTACAGACTAGATGACGTTCTCTAAGGTATTTATAAATTCTTCAGTGCATGATCCTATAATCCAATGGTTCTTAAACAGAGACGAGTGAACTTATTTTTTTAAAACATGTTGATAATTATTTCAAAGCAACTTATCTTTTGCAATCTTACATATTTTATTTTATGCATTTAAAAACATTCTCCAAAGAGGGGATCCATTGGCCTCACCAGACTGCCAGAGGGTTCCATGATTCAAAAAAAAAAAAGGTTAGGAATTGCTGTTTACCTCAGTAGGATTTAATCAGCTAAAGAATTTGCAAATTCCTAAGAAAATCACAGATTTTCAGAGTTGGAAAGGCCCTCAGGGGCCACTTAGACCTGACGAATAGAAGTTATTCAGTCTTTGCCTGAAGACTTCCAGTGAAGGGGAAATCACTACTTTCAGCCCATTACACTTTTGGAAAATTTTTCCTAATATCAAATGGCCATTACCTCTTGGCAAAGTCTATCACTGCTTCAAGTTCAAGGTCCTTAGCCATCATTAATTCAATCTCTATTGCTAAACACCAATTATGTGCAGACCACTTGGGACTTCAGAGGTCACCTTGTCCAACGCTTTATTTCAGAGACATGGAAAATGAGGTCCAGGGAGGCAGAGTGACTTGTCCAAGGTCATACAGTCACCGTGGCAGGAAGGATTCCAGCTCCAGAGCCTGAGCGATTTCCATCCTTCTTCTCCCTCAAGGTACCAAGCCGAGCTAAGCCTCAATCACCAGAGACCACCCGAGGCTCAGGGAGGACAGGCTGTGGCCAGAGTGGCAGAGGTGTGAGCTCAAGCTGCCAAGCCCCAAATCTAGGGCTCCTGCCCCTAGACCTGCCGGGTCTGGCTTTGAGCCCTGTTGAGGGAGATCTGAGGATGGATAACTAAGGCTTTGTACCTGGTGGGCTGTCACCCTCTTCGGCTGCAGTGGAGCGGAGGGACAAGCACCTTTTTTGGGGGGTAGGGCAGATGGGGAGCTCAAAGCCCTCTGGCTTTCAAGGAGCGGGGGAAGGGGGTGAGGTGAAGAAGGATATTATCCAGGGTCTGGGGAAGGGCTAACAACTTTATATTTATAGCGGGCAAAAGTGGAAGGGCGGCACGGAGGAAGATGGGTGGCACAGGGGATGGAGTGCGAGACCTGGAGTCTGGAAGAGCCGAGATCAAATCTAGCCCTCAGACACGTCCTAGTTGGGTTAAGTCACTTCACCTGCCTGCCTCAGTTTCCCCATCTATGAGATGCCAGGGTTATTGTGATCATCCAGATGAGGATTGTAAAGCGTTTAGCGCTGTGCCTGGCATATGGTAAACGCTACCTAACTGATGGCAATTATTATTATTAATTATTGAGAACGCCACTGAGAAAGTGGCGGGGGGGGGGGGCGGAGAAACACGCCAACCGCCCCCCCCCCCCCTTTCCTCTCTCAGGGCTTCTAAGCCTGCCCAGGAGCCCATTTCCATTATCCTAGCGCCTCCCTTCCCTCCTCCCCCGCCCCCCGCCCCCGACCACTCAAGATTACCTTCCCCCCCACGCTCCCCTCCCCCCACACTCAGGGGCGCCTCCCCCCCAACTCCCTCCATTTCGGCCTCCTCCCCGCCGTGCGGACCCACCACGCAGGGCCCTTCACTTCTCTCTTTCTCTCTCTTTCTCTAAGGCCTGGGAGGACTCCAGGGGCCATGGAGAAGCCGAGCGCAGCCTCACCAAACTTGGCCTCCAGGGCCATAGAAAGGCAGGAACGAAGAAAGGACGTGACCACGTGACTCAGTCTCGCGAACGCCGCGGGAGCGGAAAAACTGCAAGTCCCAAAAGGCTTCGCGGCGCTTGGCCCTTTCCGCTCTCTTTCCGGCGGACTCCCGCGCATGACTGTTGGGGGCCTCTGAGAGCACGCCTTCCGGGTGTCACATCCTCCACATCCTCCCCCTCCTCCCACCGCCCGCCCGTAGGCGCTCTTACTCCGCGAAGCCCTCCCGGATCTCTTCCATTAGCGTCTCATCCTTTCTGGCGCTTTGGACGCAGTTCCTCGAACACGGTACTCCATGTCTGGACTCCAGGCATTTCCCTTTGGCTGGGGGTCTCCCACGCCTGGAGCGCTGTCCCTCTTCCTCATCACTTCCCCTGGCTTGCTTCCCAATCTCACCTCCGTCGATCTCGGTGGATCTCCATGGATCTCCACGGATCTCGGTGGCTCCCCGGTTCGCAGCTGGCTGGTGCACAGCTGTTTGCAGCCCGGTAGACTGGCAGCTCCGTGAGGGCAGGGGACGTCTTTGGTCTTTCTAATCCCCGCTTAGCACGGCACCCCAGTACACAGAGCTTAGTAAACGCTTGTTCCCTTCTCCCCTTGGACTTGTTTGGTCGTTTCTTGTGTTCGACTCTCTGCGACCCCGTTTGGGGTTTTCTGGGCAGAGATGCCGGAGTGCTTTGTCATTTCCTTCTCCAGTTGACAGATGAGGAAAGCGAGGCAAACAGGGGTAGGTGTCTTGCCCAGGGTCACACAGCTAGTAAGTGGCGGTGGTCGGATTTGAACTCAGGATCCCGACTCCTGGCCCCTTGCCACATAACTTCCCTCTTCTCCTCTGTAATGTGGAATGACACAGTATATGGCACCAACTGGGCGCTATAGACGCATGAGCTATTAATAACCCGGTTACCGCCCTCCAGCTTTGCCGCTTTACTGAAGTTTGCCTTATCTCCCCAGCTGGGGCTCGTAAATTCCGGGAGGACAGGTCTATATTTATCTTTGTACCTGCAGGTGCGAAGCTAGTCTTTTATTGGGTGAGTGAAGGCTGTGAGAAGGTGTTGAGGCGGTGACAGGTGTGGGAAAGTAGTTTCAAGAAGGGTGTGGTCAAAGGTTGGCTCAGGAGAACCGGGTCTGGCTTTGGATTTAGACTTTAGACTTCCGAGTGTGTCTTTCAGTGGCAAACAGAATCCTGACTACAGGCTGGTGGTGGGGGCAATCAGGGTAGACCCTGAGCTTCACGATTTTTGTTGCAAAAGTTAATTCATCAGTAAACATTTATTAAACACCTACTGTGGGCCCGGCACTATGCCAACCGCTGGGGATACAAAAGAGGCAAAAGATGGTCCCTGCCCTCGAGGAGCTTATAAGGAAATAGGGGAGACAGCGCGCAAACAAACATATACAAAGCAAGCTATATACGGGATAAGTAGGAAATAAAAGAGAAGCAGCAGAATTAAGAGGTTCCTGTAGAAGGTGGGATTTTAGTTGGTGGAAAGGAAGCAAGAGAGGTCAGTAGTGAGAGCAGAGTGGGGAGAGGGTTGGGGCATGGGAAACAGAGAGAGAAAATGGCCAGAGTGAGGAGATAGAGTGTCTTATCCGTGGAACAGACAGGAGGCCAGAGATGCTGAATCAATGGTGCCTGTCAGGGAGTAAGATATAGGAAGACTGGAAAGGTAGGAGAGGGCTAGGTCACTGTGTGAATGCCAAACGGAGCAGAGAGAGGACAGTAGCTAGGAGCAGTGTCACAGGAGGGTTTCTCCCCCAAGTGGGAGAGGCTTGTGTGGATTTTAGGGCTGAGGGGAAGGAGCCAGTGGTGGAGAGGGAAACCTTGAAGATCAAAGAATCATGTGGAATCTTGGGGTTGGGGGACAATTTACAAGTCATTTAGTGCAATCTATAGCAGAACAGGAATCCTCTCCTTCTCCTGGAGAGAAAGGAGGGAATGTATGGAATTTAGTTCTCTGGAGTCTGGTAGGAACAGGTGAGGAGATTAGCTTTGGAGAGAAGAAACATCCTTATTCTTACCTATTGTAATCCCTGTGACAAAGACACTTGTGGCACAAAAAGAAAAAAAAAATCATGATTTCATTAGTGTGGGCATAGGTAAATGATCACTGCACACTCCTCATAGCTGATTTCATGTAAGGGTTGGGCCAAAAAAAATTATGACACTGTGTGGTCACCCCTCCCTAGTGATTATTCTCCTTGGAACTTTTCCATAGGCATAGCTTTTGAGCAAATGAGGATTCATATGTACATAATCGTTTGCAGATTGTCTCACCCATTTGAATGAGATCTCTGAGGCCAGGTTTCCAAGTAGACAGGGGGCCATCTCCAGTCATCCTGATCTATATCTGGCCACTGGACCCAGGTGGCTCTGGAGGAGAAAGTGAGGTTGGTGACTTTACACAGTCCTGCCTCACTTAAATCCAATTCACTCACGTCATGGCATCACCTTCCTGATGTCATGGCCCTCTTCGAGAATGAAGGACAAATAACAACCAAAGGGACAGAGGAATCTGGATTCCTGAGTTCACATTCTGACTCAGACATTTACTAGTTGTGTGACCCTGGGCAAGTCACTTAAACCTCTCTTGGCCTCGGATTCTTTTTCTGTACAATGGGAATATACCTACTTCCCAGGGTTGTTGTGAGGACCTGGCACAAAGTAGTTACTTAATAAATGTTTACTGACAGCATGCGTAAAATGCTTTGACAACCTTAATAGTACTAAAGTGGAGCTATTATTATACTTAATTTTTCCAGTACTTGGTGCAATGTCTTGTATACAGTAGGTGGACTGACATGGGCAGGAAAAAGTAGGAAAACCCTGGACAGCTCAGTGGGCTGGCATCCTTTAGTTACAAGCATGCTTGCCACAGTTTCAAAGGGAATTTTTATGTTTTTTGATAAAACAGCGTGCAATCTTGAGGAAAGTGCAGTTGAATTTAGGATTCATGGATTCTAATCCAGTCCTGGCCATTAGTGTGAACCTTTTCCCAACCACAGTCTTGACTTTCTCACAGGAGGAAAAGTAGTCAGGAAACCAGAGACCTGGTGCAGCCTTCGGTGTTCCTTAACGATTCCACTTGGTATTAATTCAAGAGTGGCCTTGACTGTGGCTGCATAGGACAGATGCCAAATACCCAGAAATTGGAGAGAACCCGAAGGGTGGGGGTGAGATGCTGAGGTCATCCCACTGGGATCACTTTGATTTGGCATGGCCCTGTCATATTTACATTGGAAGATGGGTGTGTCTGATATTCTGGAAATTGACTTCAAATCCAATGGCACAGCCTTGTGATGAAGACGTGACTACAGAAGAGTTGGAGTTTCCCCAGCCTGATTCCTCAGCACCTTGCTACCACCCATTCCTTGTCGGACCCACTGTGAGATGGATGCCACGCAGCAGCTGAGGAAAGGATGGTCAGTCAGTCAACAAGTATTTACATTAAGTGCCTTCTCTGTGCCCGGCACTGCATTAAGCTCTGGGAGCGCACACACACACACACACGGACACACAGTAAAGAGAGGATGTGGATAGTTAGAAATTTGCATCTTTATAATGAAAGCTGATGTATTTAGTCCTTGAAAGTTTGCAAAATGCTTTACAGTTAGGAACTCATTTGAGTCTCACAACAACCCTGCAAGGTGGATGCTGTTCTATTCCCATTTTACAGAAAAGGAAACTGAGGCTGAGAAAGATTAAACAATATGGCTATGGCTAATAAGCATCAGAGATGGGATTCAAACTCAGATCTTCTAGACTCCAAGCCCGGTGACTCCATCCACTGCCCTTGACATGACTTTTTCCACAAATTTTTTTTTTTTTTCTGCGTGGCTGTTTTGGTCTGTGGTTTGGGAAAGGGCAAAGGTGAGGGCTTTGCTCTGTACCTTGCCACTGGGCATTAACATTCTTTCTATTGCTATAACCTCCTACAGACAGGAATACTGAGAGGCAGTGTAAGATAATGGTCAATGCCCTGGAGTTAGAATCAGAAAAACGTCAGCCAAATCCTGACATTACCACTTATAGCCTGGTATGAGCTTGGTAAGTCAGAAACTCCTTGGGCCTCATTTCCCTCATCTGTAAAATGGGGATATCAACTCCCACATAGCCTACCTTACTAGGTTGTTGTTGGTTTCGACACGGGCAAGGCTCCAAGGTTTACAAAGGCTGTTTTCATTGCTGAGGATGATAGGTGTGAATCATTACTCTCATTACAGTGGAAGTGACTGAGGTCAGTCAGAGAGCTTGAATGACTTTAGGGTCATACATTTAAAATGTAGTAGAGCTGATTTGGGGCTGGGCCTCTGCTAACTCCAAGTCTGGGGCTCTTTTTGGTACATTAGTCTAGGAGGATCCCATGAGAAAATGTCAGTGAAAATGCTTTGACAGTATGAGATCCGCCCAAGTCAGCCATTTGCTCTACTGCCCCATTGTGGTGTGGTGGCCCTTGGTTAGCTAAGATTCTGTCATCAAAGCATGAACTCCCTCAGGTGTAACCAAGCTGGAAAGGCTTCACATTCAGACCTCATGACAATGCATATGTCTCAGAAAACAGTATGGTGCGCAGAGAGGTTCATCAATAGAAAATGGACCACCGAGTGAGGCGGTTTTTTTTTTTTTTTGGCTATAGCAACCCATGAAATAGTGTCTGGCTCACAGCATTACACACTACTGTTTAATAAATGTTTGTTGACTGAAGTGGATGAAGTACATTTTAGTTATAATTTAAAAAAAATGTGACAGTCTCATCCTTAGAAAGTTGGTAATTAGGTAACAATTTTTTGGTTTGGGCTACAGCCACCTACAAAAACCTCCACATGGAGGGATCGGGATATGTGGTAGAGCAGAGGAGTACTGGAGTGGGCAGAAGCATTTGGGCCGCTTTGGGGTTGGGTCACAAGGGTCAGTGCTTCTTTTGGAATTTATTTGGTATGGCAGACCCCACTTCCTGATGCTTCATTGTCCACAACTTGAGAAGAAGGGGAGTCTTGCTTTATAACACAGACAGGGAAGGCATGGGTATTCTTATGTGACCCACAAGATAATGGCTATTGATTTAGACCAGAAAGACATCTTAGAGGTCATTCAGTTCAGACCTTTTCACAGAGGAGGAAACAGACCTAGAAGGGTGAAATTACTCACCCAAGGTTACAAAGGGAGTCAGAGACAGAGCTGGGATTGGAACTTGGGTAATGCAGCACTCCTTCCATTGGACCCTGCTGGTCCAACTTCTGGCTTAGATTGAAGTAAAGGATGCACTTGAGCAGATTTTGCTCGTTTGTCTCGTTTCCTGTAACTCTCCACCGCCCTCAGTTTTAGGGCACCCTTACTGGTAGCCAGTGCTGTCATATTATTTACCTGGAAGTGAAAGCTAAACCTATAGGTGGTTGGGTGGTCTCCTTACACTGACAATTACAGTCGTGGCAACAGTCTTAAATCACCATGAAAAGGGTAACACTGATCTCTTTCTGTTCCCTTTGGTTTGGGGTTAAATGAATATTGACTTCAGAGAGTTTTGTTGCTGTCACCCCCGTCTCTGTTATTTCTGACCTACCCCATTGTCCCCTCCTGTGGTCTCTGGACATGCCTACTGCCCCACACAAAGGAATTACACTCACTTTCTCTGCATTGATCTAAGTCCAAAGGGATGGAACACGTCAAAAGATTGCCTCATCAAAGAGCTACTTTAGGGCTAGAGATTTTTATCTTGTTTATTTACCAAGAAGACAGATATGTTTGAAATCACTGGCATTGCTCACGAATATGTTATTGGGAGGTGGCCGCCTCTTGTTGGCAGTTTGTGGCTCACCTCCAGGGGTCCAGAGGACATGCTCCTGGCAACTGGTAAAACCTGGCTTTGTAGTGTATGCTCAGCCAGACTTAAACAAAGGGGTAGGAGCTAGCCTTGAAGCAGGCTGGAACATTTCCCCCTTGCTTAGCAGCCAGCCAAACTACCCCCTTCAAAGGGAGCCCAAGTTGTGTCAAAGAAAGGGGCTGAACAGAAGGCACTTTGTAAACCCTTGACGAGTGTTAATGCATGCTACCCCCATCTATCACACACTTTACTGAGGTGGGGGGTGGGGCACGTTTGTGAGATAGATGAGCAGGAAGCAACTTAAACTTGTTTGGTTTGTAAAGAAGACTTATTCATCATATCAAAACCCTCCTCCAGTGCCAGGACACAGTCCACAGTTCTAGGAGTAAGTCTGATGCTAACCTTTTAAAGATGAGAATGGGGTCATCTCTACCCTTGTTCTCACTACAGAAGAGGCTTGTTTTAGCTTGGACACAACAGGTAAAGGGGGTGGGGGGAGTGGAAGAAGCCAAGTCACCCCTCATGAGGTCCTGCATCACCAAGCTGGATGCTTCCTATATATAAATAATTTAAGTCTAATCTATATACTTTATTTGGAACTGAACCAGCCATGGTTCATGAGGACCAACAAGGGATTACTGCATCATTCCGAAGTGCAAATCCTTCAGCACTAGGCGAGAGTGCATCTAGTTCACTAGAAGGGACTGAGGTGCAGGCCCATCCCCATGCATGCTCCATGGGATGGCCCTCAGCCTCCTCCATTGCAAAGCACATGCCATGCACTAGCTCCCATAGGTGACAGTCTAGCAGATGGGAGGGAGGGGCTCCCCAGATCACTCCTGCTTCAACAGCAAGAGGCTGAATTGGTTTCAATCTACTGAAAAGAAAGAGGGCAAAGCCTAGGAATACTTTAAGTGAGCCCTAATTAGACTTAGGAATCTTTTCCTCAGGAAGGGAAATTACCTGGCTGGTAATGGAAAGGCAAAGTGACAGCTCCCTGTGGTATGTCAGTCACCTGAGCACAAAGCACTGGCTTTGTGAGACACACCTTGTGACCTCTTGGTTATCTCGTATGCCAGCCTGGGGACGGCAGAGATAGAGGAAGCAGTGGACAAAGAGCTGGGGGGAAGAAGCACAGACCATGCTGAAAAGCAAAACATTTTCTTTGTATGTGTATATATATATATATATATGCATATATAGCTACATATCTGTACATCTCCACGTTTTCCAGTTCCTGTTTAGGACACAGCTGGGATAGTCCACGACACAGCCCTGACTGCTCTGCCTCCCTGAGATTCTTGCTCCTACTACATTAGGGAGAAGAGAGCTTTCCAAATCCCCTACAAGGCAGAACAGAAACCTTTGGATTCCCCATTAAGAAGTGGAGACAAGATCCAGACCTCCCACAGGCGAGTCGAGGGAGCAAAGCTGAGGGGGCACACACAATCCTGCCCCCTTATGTAGTCTGGGGCTGGGATCTGAGCCTGCCCGGCCAAAGCTGCTCCAACATTTGGAAAGGAAACACGGAAAGGTCGAGTTTGAAAATCAGAATGAATTTAGCCGAGTGCTGTGTGTGTGTGTCTGTGTGTATGTATGTGCGTGCTCAAGTGAGCCTTTGGGAGAGAGCTCTGAGCAAGGGAAGGAAGCTTGTGCGGTTGGTCACACTACAAAAAAGTACAAGAGATAAAGGCTCCATTTGGTAGAAAACTAGCAGCATCTTTTGGGGTCCTAGTCCGGTCTCAGGCAGCTTTGGTCTAGCAGTCTCTGCCGTAGGCGGGACCCCCAGCTTGCCAGGTTACAGTTATAATTCATCCATCATGGCCAGCAAGTCGTCACCTTTGCTGGTATTCTGTTGGGGCTGATCATGGATCTCAAACTCCCCCATGATCCGAGTTAGCTCTTCATTTCTTTGCTGGTCCTGTTAATGACAGTAAAGGCAGAAACGGGCAGAAAGCATGTGAGGACATATGGCTGGTCCAGGGTCTAAGAGGAAGTATGTTTTAAGAGAACAGTTCTAGCTTATTACTTAGGAAGTCACGTTGGGTCACTAACAACTCTAGGTACTAAGTACATTCTTACTCCCCTTCTGCTCTGACTAGGGGGTTTCTTCCTCTTTTAAACCTAAACCCTAATGGTACTGATCATGTCCTGGCCCATCTTATCTTCTCTGCTATACTGTATAGAAATTGACCGTCTTATCTTCCCTGCTATACTGTAAGTCTTCTGAGGGCAGGGGCTGTGTTACCTACCTTGGCTGGCCTTTTAGGGCCCAGAACTGGGCCTTATTGGCAGTAAATGTTCACTCCACTTTGTATCTGTTGTCCGGCCTGATTTCAACTCTAAAGAACAAGATGTCCCTTCCAGGATAAACTCATCGTTTCTAACTTCACCACCATGCTGCTACCCCAGGCCTTGGATACCACCTCCCTTAGACTCCTTTCCCTTCAGACTGGAGGGCTGGAGTATTCCTCCTGTACGGAGGGCAGTAACCGGACCTTCAGCTCACTATACTTTGCATCAGCTGCTCTGCCTGCTTCCAGCCCACCATCTCTTGGCTTTCCAGCCTCCTTGTATGGGCTGTCTTCTCCTGTTAAGACTACAAGCTCTCTGGAGGCAGGGAGGAGGTTTTTCTTTTTCTCACTGGTATCCCTAACACTTAGCACAGTGCCAGACACACCGTGGGCATTTAATAAATGTTTTTTGAAAACTGAATTGAACTAGATATTTGCTGAACTGAATTGGCTTTTAAGGTTATTAAAAATTCAAGACGCTAAGTGTCGAAAAGGACTTGATTTTGACTCTGGAGTGGAAAAAACTGAGGTGGAGAGACTTCCTCAAGGTCCCCTAGCAAGTAAATGGAGGCAGCAGTACTAGGAGCTAGGCTTCCTGCTTTTCAATCCAATGCCCTTCCTGGTATCGAGTTAATTGGGGGCTTCCTTCTTTGGGGGCGTCCCAAGAATGTGCCCCTCTCCTTTTCTCTCCTATACTATTCACTATGAAAATTCTCCTCTGTTTGGCCGAGAAGGTTTCTTATTCTTTTCCACCCAGCTCTTATCTCCCATCCAAGCTCAGGTCTTCATACAAAGTAGGGCCTGTTACAAGTTTCTTGCTCCTTCTCCAAGCTAAATCATCTTCCTGCCTCGTGATGCCCTGCACTCACTCACCTGGGCTGCCTGAATGTTGATGACTTGGCATGATAAGTCTTCTGGCCTGGTTAATGCTGCGTGCCTAAGGATGAAGGGTAGGAAGAATAGTTTGGATATGTTTTCTTAAGAGAAACATAAGAAGAAAGAGATCTACTTCCTAATTTCCCGCAGGTTTTCCCAGTATGACCAATGCCTCCTTACAACAACACTGCTTAGTGCTCTTAACTATATCCTCTTATTTGAGGGCATGCTGGAGGAGCTTTCAAAGCAGCCTTTGATGGGCTGTTACCTAATTGCTAGCCCAATCACTTTCTATTTTTACTGAATAGGAATAAAACAGCTAAGCCGCTAGGTGGCTCAGTGGATAATGCACTGGGCCTGGAGTCAGGAGGACCTGAGTTCAAATCTGCACTCAGACACTTACTAGCTGTGTTACCCTGGGCAGGTCACTTAACCTCTGTTTGCCTTAATCCACTGGAGAAGGGAATGGCAAACTACTCCAGCATCTTTGCCAAGAAAACCCCATGGACAGTACTGGTGTGCTGTGGTCCATGGAGTAATGAGGAGTCAGACACCACTGAACAACAACAGAAATAAAGCAGGGATTATTAGTTTGACTGTCAATACCAGAATTCTAAAGGGGGTGAAAAGCACATATTTCCAAGACTATGACATATAGTTTGATGAGTAGACTGCTGAGTTAGTTTGTTTGCCTTCTTGTTTTTCAGGGTCACTAGCCACAGACATCATGAGACTGGTGGATTGGGGAAAGTAATCTACCTTTGTGCTGATTCTGAGGAAGGGTTACAAATGCACAACTATAACTATATATATACACATACACACGTAACATATGTTTATATATGTATATACACACACATACTTTTGATTCTTTTGAATTCATGCCACTTATGATTTGCAACTATACAGTGTGCCTCGGAAAAATAATAGCATTACATAGAAACAGACAGGCTTTTGTGGCACTGAGCAGGCTGGAATTAAAGCCGTGCACAAGTTACCACTGTAAACCTTCCCCATGTCCTTTTCCTCATTTCTGGGCTCAGCTGTGCTTGCTGGCCTGAGGTAGAGCTAGGTTTGCACAGGAGGAGAAGAGGCTAGATCATATTTGAGAACCTGTGCAGCACTTTAATCCAGACTGCTCAATGCCACAAAAGCCCATACCTTAAATGTGATTAGTAATATCACACAGCCACAAATCAGAGAAGGGCATGATCTCAGAAAATCAAAACTGCAGGTAACTCAAAGGTCAAAGGAAGAACATGCAATGAGGGTAACTAGCTGCAGCATGCTACCAACACCAAGAAGAGCTCCTATTTAAATAGTGCTTTGGGAAAGCACCTTTCCTCACTGTGTGGTAGGTCATCCCTGTTTTCCTCTAGTAGGTCATTCTTTCCCTTGCAGCTCACACATCCCCCCTGTGTCCATGACCTGTGAGGTTCCCTCCTAGATTTCTTGACATTGAGTGGGCACCACTGGAAGCCATAGGTTGTCCCTCAGTCACCCCATGCTCTTGATAAAACACTCGTCTGCTTCCTTTCTGGTTCATGTTTCTTTGGTAATTTCTTTTATACTGTTTCTCCCCTCAGTTCTATACTGGACACATGCTGCAGCCTCCACATATCCAAGTCATGTCACTCTAATGACAGACCCATTGCCCTAATATGGCCTCTCAGCATCATGAGGACAGTGATGTCAAAAAGATGGGCCTTTGTTTCAGGGAGAAGCGTGGGGTCACCCCCCTTTAGAGATGAGGGAATGGGCTTTGGGCAGTTAAGTGATTTTTCTATGATTATACAGCCACTAAGTTTCTGAGCTAATGTGTGACATGTATGAGAAGGGATACAAAACACTTTATGATATGGTGTGTACAACCAGGACCTTGGCCAGTCATACAGTAAGATGAAGGACAACAAATGGATAATCCAAGTACTACATTCATAAACATAATCAATCTCTCTCTCTCTCTCTTTCTCTCAGCACAGTAGCAGAAAGCATGGAGGGCTGTATTCTGAAGGGGTAGGAGGAGAGAGTACCTATCCTGACAGACCCACCAAAGTACCAATAGGAGTAAAACATACTCTTCTTCTTCATCAGTGGTAAACAGATTCAACCGGAATCCAGGTTCAGGGCCACTGGTTTTGTTAATCTCCATTCCTCCCAACAACCTGGCCAAGAAATTCAGTTCTTCTTTAGCAAGAGGGTTCGGGGCAGTGCTGTCCTATTAAAACAATTTCATGCTTTTTAGCTATGTGAAGGTGTTCACACTTACAAGCTTCAGATACCTTAACAGCACATAGACTTGGGGTTAACATTTCAAATAAAGGAAAATATAGCTCAAATAAAGATAAGACAACATGATTTCTGGGGTAGATTAGGTCCATTCAGAAAGCCTGGAAATGCCTCTAACCGTTCTCTAACAGCAGCAGAAGCAAGCTCTTAGTCATAAGAGAGCAGTGATCTGAACTCTAAGCAGAGGGAGTTCGCTTGAAAGCTGGGCTTGCTCGTGTGCCTCCATGAGAGGCTGTGGAATGGCTCCAGCCACATGCTCTGAGACAGAGGCCAGGTAAAGCCCTGGCTGCAGCAGTGCCAACTCTTTCTTGACAAAGTATTTTTCCTCTGTAAAGATGAGAACTTTGCTTTTTACTTTAGAGTCCATTAGTTTTCTTTTTCTTCTCTTGGTACTAGCTAAATTCATGGGATCAAGGGCTTGATCTCAGGCCTCATTTTGAATGAGCTTTCACACTGCCCTCTAGTGGTGAGAGATGCCACTGAGAGGCATTAGAGTACTGATCCAGTGGTAAAAGTGATTTACTCTATAACCAGCTGTTTGCCAAAGCACTTGGAATTATAATGGAACTTAAAACCTTGCTTAGGATTCATGCACTGCATCACTAAACAGAGAAGTGCTTTTAGAAGAAGAGGATCCACAGAAGTGCTGGTACCAAGCTATAGTAACCACTGGCTGAAGGCACTGGTTCATATGACCTGGTGCGTGGTGTCTGGGTTTGTCAGGCAAAGGCCTGGATGATCTACATTTGCTCACTGAAACTGCACACCTTAAAGGACAGTTAGGAAGAGCACATTCTAAAGGGGAAGACCTTCTGATGGACCTGAGAAGAGGCCAAACGCTAAGGGAAACGTTGGTTTTAAACTCTCAACAATCCTTATCCCCACCTTAACCGCTGCAGGCTATGTTCACAGGAAAGGTTCAACATAGACTAAAGATAAAATCTCAGGATGGCAATACGGGAGAGTAGAAAGGAGCTCACCTTAGTTTTCAAAGCTGAGTTCTTTGATGCTCCAGACACATGTGTTTCCACTGGCCGACTAATGCTGTACCTGGTATCATTAACAAGTAGTTAAAATATTTTCCTGGTTCCTGTATCATTTCACAGGCTTTCTAATTATATCCTATTACAATTCCCACATTAGTTACTTTGAGGCACTGAGGAGCTGGAATGAAGAGTATGGTTTTAGGTGTATGGATTTTGGAAAGGTATTTAGATTCTAGATTACTAAGTGGGTATCAAACATTCAGAATTTTCAATCCCTCAGGAGTGAACAAAAACAGGAAAACACAGAATTGGGAAGCATCTCCCTTCATGTTTTAGGGTCATCCCTAAATAGGGCCAAATGTGATAATCATGTAAAACTGAAAAAAAATGCACACTATTAGAGCAATAAAAGAATAAAGGAAAAAGCATTTATTAAATGCTTACGATGTTCAAATACACATTTGGGGCATCTAGGTGGTTCAGTGGATAATGCACTGGGCCTGGAAGCAGGAAGACCTGAGTTCAAATCCAGCCTTAGACACTTATTAGCTGTGTGACCTTGGGCAAGACATTTAACCTCTGTTACCTCAGTCCACTGGAGAAGGAAATGGCAAATCACTTCAGTATTTTTGCCAAGAAAACCCCATGGACAGTATTGGTGTGCTATGGTCCAAGTGGTCATGAAGAGTTAGGACCGAATGACTGAACAACGAAAATGTGCAAATGCTGGGGGTACAAAAAAAAAAGTAAGACAGTTCCTGCTTTCAAGAAGCTCACATTCTGAGAAACACATATTGGAGGCTCCATCGGCAAGTCTTACAGAAAGGCCCAGTGGTCTTTAGGGTACAGCCTCAAGGCAGAAAATAATACAGTGTCAATGCCTCTTTGGCTGTTTGCTGAAGGGTACGATTGGAGGCTCTGGCCAGCTTTCTTCCAGGCTGATTGGTGCCTTTTTCTTTACCTATGGAGCTCTTTTCAGTTTTATACTCTTAGTTTTCTATGACAAGACCAAGGATCTACGTGCATTCCACAGGAGGAAGAGAGCCACCTCTGCCTCTATCAATGGCTCTTATTGCTAGGCTCAAAGAGGCTTTTAATTCAAAGTCATTCTATTGGGTTCTTTCAGGAAGACAGAGTTTACTTACATGTTTGTTCCTAGTGTGAGGACTCTGTCTCCATAAAGATCAAAAGAACCTTCACTTTGTGCCCTGACATAGTGTCCGCCATGCTTAAATTCCACTCTCTTCACTTCTTCTCCTTTGTTATTAAACATCCTGCAACACAACGAATGGTTCAGAATGATCTCAAGGGGCAAAGACCTTTATGTGCATTATTCTTTATACTAGAGGATAGGGACTTGCTATTTTTGCCCATAAAACACTGCTCCCAATATTACTGGATAAGCTCTAATGCTTTTTATAACCACACAGGGTAGAATGAAAAATGATGGTGGGGCAGGGTAGAATTGTGCTCTGTGGAGGAAACTTTACTGAACTCTGTATAGTTAAGGTCAATGACTGAGATCTTAGTTTATAACAAAAACAAATCTCAAGAGTTCAAAGAAAACTGAAGAAAAAACGAGAACTGAAAGTTACCTGGTCTAAATCTTTGTCTGATACACAGATAAGCAAGAGTTAAATCACCTCTGACAAATGGTCACTAAGCCTTATCATAATATATCCAGTGATAGGGAACCCACTAACTCACTCCATTTTTGGATATCTCTAATTAAGAGAATGTTATTTCTTATATTGATTCAAAATCTGCCTCCCCATAACCTACCTACCAGTCCAAATTATTTTTTTCAATTCCCACAGAACAAGTTTAATCTATTTTTCACATGGAGGGACTTAAAATATCTGAGGATAGTTATGTTTCCACTAAGATTTCTCTTTTCCAAGCTAAATATGACTAGTCTGTTGAATTAATATTCACTTTGGAGGTCATCCAGTTCCCTTGCCATGCTGGTCACCCTCTTCTGGGTTGCTTTCCATGGATGGTTGATCATTCTTTCTCTTGTGGAACCCAATACTCTAGGAGTTAATCTGGCCAGCACAGAGTTGTGTAAATAACTTTTCCTGCTTTGGACACCGAACTTCTACTAATGGAACCTTAGGGTTTTTTTTGGGGGGGGGAGGAAGGGGTAGCTACATTATACTGACTTAAATTGAACTTTAAGTCACGAAGATGCCCACATGACATCAAGTTGTGTTTCCTCTATCCTGTACTCATGAAGCTAATTGTTTAAAAGGTATTAAGAACCTCTGTCAAATCATTATTGCTGAGAATTCACCTGATGAGTCCAGGAACTTCGATTCCCCATGGAACAGGCCCAGATATTGGCAACACAAAGTGGCCATTTGAATTCTGGACTTTGTCCTTTAGAAATATGGACACCTAGGAAAAATACAGTAGTGATATCATTTTTAGTATCAGGCAAAGTGAGTGCAATCTAAGAATCAAATGTATAAAAAATCATTTCTGAGACTGGCAAGTAAGCTAGAAGTCAGGGCTGTTCCAGTCATCGGTGTAAGGAGGAATGTGTGAGGCAATAGGGACAAAAAAGTCAGGTGTTAATTCGTGTTTTACAGCCTTCTTCACAAATGAAAATCCTTAATGCCAATTTTTATCCCATTGTTCACTGGGAGCTTGATGTGTCATGAACTAAAAACTGTTAAGAGACTTTTAACAAGCTAATCACATTAACTATTTAAAGTTATTTATGTTCTGTGAATAAATCTATTTTTAATATCATCTATTACTAATTTTTTACATGGCATGACTAAAAGGAGATTTGGCACTGTGGCTTCCTCAGGATTTTAAAAATTGCCCTCATAAATGAAACAACATTCTCATATCAGATGGTCTTAGAAAGTGGCTTGCTTTTCCATTGTAAATAGTCATCGCCTATTAAGCATCTATTATGTCTAAGGCCCTGTGCTTGGCACTGAGTATATAAATACAGATAAGACCTAGTCCTTGCCCTCCAAGAGCTCACAATCTAGTCTATGAGACAGAGCATATGTGTAAAAAGAGAACTAAGGATACAAAGGAGCATATACAGATGGTAAGTGTTAGAGGAGGTCCAAGGAAAGAATGAACACTGTGGGCTGGGCTGGCAGGCTTCATGGAAGAGGTATGACTTGAGGCCTGGGGCTTGAAGGGTAGGGCTTTGATAATTGAAGAGGATCCATGGGAATGGTGTGAGGAGGGGTGGGAATGGGAGCACTGAGTTATCCTGACCAGATGGAGGAATGGATATGTGAGGGGAATGATGGAAAGTAAGACTGGAGATGTAAGTATAAAAAAAGCTACTTGTGTTAGTTTCTGTCACAAATCAACCATATTAGAAGCCACTCGTATTTCTTAATTTAACCACAGAACCTGTGTTTTGCAAACAAAACTTCACTTGTAGGAAGAATGGTGATTAAGTAGGTGATGTCTGGAGATTACATCACATTCTCCTGCAAATGGAGGCAGAAAGATCTTTGTGTTTAATTGAAGCAGGTGAGATATTTATCCCTAGAAGATGGGTAGTATGATTTTAAAACAGGAATCAAGGACCCTGACCAAACTATACTTCTAGACAAACTCTTACTATATTAAGGTTACTATTACTGTCGTTGCTATTAACAACTACTCACATTTCTAGAGAACTTTCCAGTTTAGAAAGCATTTTCCTTATTACAGCACTGTGAAGTACATAGTACAAGTGTCTTTGCTTTATAGATGAGGAAACAAATGAGGCCCAGAAAGCTTATATGGGCCCATGCTAGTGCAGGGCTGAAACTTTCCTTACCCAAAGTGGAGAGTTCTGTCCCCTGTACTTGCCCTCCACAGAATGTTTTTCTGGACCCTGCTGCATCTCAATGTGGGTCCCCCAACCCACACCTCTGTGTTCTGACACCAGCTCCATTTTAAGGCTGACTGATCCTGTAAGAGACTGTTCATCTACTTACCGGGATGTGCAAGTCCTGAAAGAAAATCAGCAGAGTCTGTCTGATGAGATGGAACTCACCAGCAGAGAGACAACCATACACCTGCCAAAGAGCAGAGAGAATGAGGCCCATGACCTTTCTGAGAAGGGACAGGGGTGGGTGCACAGTGAAATGAAGGATCCGGAATGGATCAGAAAAGCAAAGCAAAGCAGCAGCAGCCATGACAGCTGGGCTACCCAAGGGAACAGTAACAGAATAACAATAAAATGAAACTAGCATGAAGAAAATTATCAGAGAATAGGGATCTTTGAAGTATCTTTACAGTACTTTTTGTCTTCCCCCCAAATACTCCTGAGAACATACCCCAGCAGTTAATAAAAATCAGGGAGTTCTAGCTCTAAGGGAGACATCTTAGGCATTTGCCAGGACAGTCTTCCTAAGTTCCTCCTCTCTCTCCCCATCCAGAGTTTTACAGACAAGGAAATTAAAGCTTAATGGAGAAGATACTTGCACCTGGGCTGAAACCGGAAGACACCTAGTAGAACATTCACTATCAGCTTTTGGGGAGGCTGGAGGACCATTGGTTGGGGATGTGGCAGAAGATATCCCTGGGTGTGAGGTTAGATTAGATGCCACTTTGAGATCCTGTATACTACAGCTCAGAGACTCGAGGATTCTAGGAAGTCCTCTCCGAAGAGGCCAGAAGACACTGGCTACTCTTTGTGGTCACTGCCAGGGGCAAACAGTTGAAGCTAATGTCTAAAATGTTTTCTGAGGTAGTAGATCTTTTCAGAGAGTTCAGAATTTTGTTAGGAGACTTGTGGGCCTTCACGGCCATGGAATTTACCTTTCCTAAATATTGAAATGACAAAGAATGTGAACAGGGCTGAAGGCTTAATGACTGATAATGTCCTTACTTCAATTATTTGCCGAAAGGTTTCATCCACTTGGTTCACGATGGTTGGGGAGTCACGGATAAAATCCTTGATGGTATCTAAGTGGTTGAAAGTGACCAGCAATACATCTTTAGGTCGGGGACACAGCAACACTTGATATTTGAAAGCCATGGTCATCAAGTCATAGAGCTAAAAACCCACACAATAAACACAGAAATAAATTACCTAGGTCATAGTGACTGATCAATAAATGTGATAATGACATTGTGCTATTAATATTTTTTGTGGTTGAGTCATTTCAATCGTGTCCTGTTCTTCATGCTCTCATTTGGGGTTTTCTTGGCAAAGATACTAGAGCAGTTTGCCATTTCCTTCTCCAGCTCACTTTACAAATGAGGAAACTGAGGCAAACAAGGTTAAATGTAAGTATCTGAGGCTGGATTTGAACTCAGGAAGATGAGTTTCCATGACTCCAGGTGCAGCACTCTAAGCACTGTGCCACCTGTTATTATTCCTTTATTAAAATCCTCTGTTGTCTCACTGTGACATGGAAGCCACCTTAGTTTTTCTCCAACCAGAAGAGCTTCATGTGCAGGTTTGGGCATGACTATGTATCAGTTTTCTCAGGACTAGCCTAGTTAAATTTAGAAAGACCACCAGAAGGTTAGTGATTAATTTTCTTTTTTTAATGTTATACATTTACTTTTTAAAAATTTATTTATTTATTTTTAAGTTTATAATACTCAGTTCCACAGGCTTTTGTTTTAAATTTTCTCTCCCTCTCCCCCCCCCCCCCCAAGAAGGAGTACAATCTGATATAGGCTCTACATTTACATTCACATTAACATATTTTCACATTAGTCATGTTGTAAAGAAGAATTATAACCAATGGAATGAACCATGAGAAAGAAGAAACAAAACAAAACAAAAAGAGAACAAACAGTCTGCTTCAATCTGCATTCAGACTCTGTAATTCTGTCTTTGGATGTGGATAGCATTTTCCATCATGAACCTTTTGGAACTGTCTTCTTAGAACCTTGCATTGCTGAGAAGAGCCAAGTCTATCAAAGTTAGTCATTGCATAATGTGGCTGTAACTGTGTATGATGTTCTCCTGGTTCTGCTCCCCTCACTCAGCATCAGTTCATCTAAGTCTTTCCAGGTTTTTCTGAAGTCCGCCTGCTCATCATTTTTTATAGCACAATAGTATTCCATTATATTCATATACCACAACTTGTTCAGCCATTTATCAATTTATGGGCATCCCCTCAATTTCCAATTCTTGGCCACCACAAAAAGTGCTGCTATAAATATTTTTGTACACGTGGGTCCTTTTCCCATTTGTGTGATCTCTTTGGGATACAGCCCTAGAAGTGGTATTGCTGGGTCAAAGGGTATGCACAATTTTATAGCCGTTTGGATATAGTGGTGATTAATTTTCTTGTCCATTGCAACCCATGAAGAACATTTCCAAATGTACAGAGCAGAGTGCATTCTGGGAGAGTGTGCCCACAAGGATAAAATCGTATATTTGCTGGGTTCATTTCTTTTCTCAATCTCATCTTCATTTTTTTTCTCTAGACCTTGAGTGGACCCTGGAGAGACACTAGGACTGACAGGGTCAAACACATCTCTAAATAAATGCCTCATTCTCCACCTTCTAAAACTGGTACTATTTAAGTTTACTCTGGGGACCCAGACCTCTAGAATAAACTTCCTGCCACTCACCCATCCCCAGAGCACTAGTATTTGGAGAAAGAACACTCTACTCCGTCACAGGACAATGTACTGCAGAAGCTCCAACCAATGGTTATTTTCCAGGCCTCAGGCCAGCAAATTTTCAGCTCTTGCTCCTATTATCCCAGTGGTTCAGTGTTCCTGCCTCCTGAGACATTCTATGGCTTCCTTTCCCCTTCCAGCTCAAGGTTATCACTTCCAAAGCACTCCTCCAGCCTCTCCTTCCACGACACCCTCTAAACCCCCATTCAATTAGCAAACTTTCTTTTATTCTCGATCTCCTCTTTTTTCACTCTTTCTATCTTCTCATGCTCACTGAAACCTTGTCCTCTCTGGAAGACTATATTCCTGAGCATCCTCTTTGGGGAAAGCTGCTCCTTAGGGAACCATGAACTCACTGAGTTAACAGCGTGCCAACTAAGGCAGGTAAAAAGGCTGGTCAAAGCTAGGCTGCCAGGCCACAGGCAAGACCAGCAGGTGTTCTCTGAGGACAGTTCCACTGTCGTCTGCACAAAGCAGGGCTGCGTGTGGAGTCCTTTGTTCAGCCATTTTAAGGATAACAATAATAATTAATAACGATAATTGTAACAGTGCAGGTGATGGTTATGTAGCACTTGTAAATAGGCTTGTACGGTGTTTTATGTCCACTTTATCGTTTAACACAACAACTCTAGAAGGCTGGTGCTATTATGATCCTCATTTCACAAATAAATGAAGAAACAGAAGCTCAGAGAAGTGACTGCCCAGGGTCACACAGTTCAGAATTAGGGTCTGTGGCAAGTTTTGAACGTAGGTGTCGGTGACTTTCAGCTCCATCCTTCACTCTGGCCGGCCAGTCTGACAAGAGTCACCAGGATGGTGAAGAGGTTCTGTCAGGTTCCTGCAATGTGAAGAGCAGTGGAAGGAAGGGGGAGGGGAGGAGGAGGCCCTTCCTGCCCAGGAGAGCTCTGGAAGGGGTGAGGCACTTCAGGAAAGAGCAGCTCCACAGTGGAAGCTGACATGCAAGGGCTGAATTTGTCTCACGCTGTAGAAGAGGCTATTTTTCAGGACTGGGCTGAACTTGGTTCCTTTGAAGCTGAAATTCCGAGATTCACATTCCCAGACACAAAGGAAGAGGATGCCATGATAGGAGGTGGCAGTGTCTAGCATTCCCCATCATCACTGCTACCATCATGCCACAATTGCTCCTGCTTTGGGGGTTATTCCACCTCCCTTTGTCCATCAGTCAACAAGCATTTATGAATCCCTTGAGTACCAGGCCCTATGTTATGTATGCTATACTACAGGGATGCAAATACAAAGAATGAAATAATCTCTGCTCCCATGGAGCTGATGTTCTAACAGGGGAGACAATGAATCCATATGTAAATATACACAGAATAATTCTAAGGAGAGTAAATACAAATAAGTACAAAGTGATTAAATACAAGGCAGTTTGGGCACAAGCATTGAGAAGCAACAAAAAAGGATTCCTATAGAAGGCGGTGCTTAAGCTGACTGGAGAGAAGAGATGGATTCTGAGATGGAGAGAAAGGAGCACATTCAGGCACAGGGAATGTCTGGGGCCAAGGCACAGAGACAGGGAATGGAGGGTCGTGCACAACGGATAGAGAGAAGGCTAATTTAGTTGGATCTCATGTGGAAGAGGAGAAATGTCCCATAAGGCTGGAAAAGAAGGAGTTGAGGACATATGAAGGTTGCTAAAAGCTAAACAGAGGAGTTTCTATTTTATCCTAGATCTAACAGCTGATTGAATATGGGAGTGCCATAGCCAGATCTGCATTTATGGAAAATCCCTTTGGCAGCAGGATAGGCTGGGGGGGGGGGGGGGAGAGGCCTGAGGTTGAGAGACCAATGAATAGGCCCTTATAATCAAGATGAGAGTCAATAAGGGCCCAAATTAAGGTGGTTGGTTAGCTCTACGAGTAAAGAGAAGAGATTGGATTTCAGAGATGTTGTGGAAGTAAAAACTGCAAGATTTAGCAATTGATTAGATATTTGGAGTGAAGGGGAGTGGGGTATCCAGGATAATGCTGAGGTTAAGAACCCAGGCAATTGGAAGGATGATGGTGCCTTCTATAGAAAGAGGGAATCTGGAAGACTGGAAGGTTTGGGGGAAAGATGACTTCAGTTTCAGACACACTGAGTTTGAGATGTCCTCATCTGTTTTGAAATGTCCATTAGACAATGGCGATAGGGGCCTGAAGAGCAGGGGAGACCTTGGCCTGGATATGAAGATCTATGAGTCAAATGCATAGAGGCAATGATTAAACAGAGAATGCTGAACTTGGGAGAGTGCAGAACTCCCAGCGCTGCTACTTCTCCTTGTGTGACCTTGGGCAACTCACTTAAGTGCAATGAGTTTCTATTTCCTCACCCGAAAAATGAAGGGATTGGAACAAATGCCCTCCAAAGTCCCCCCTCTCCCCAACAACTCCTGATCTGTGATCCTGTAATCTGGGCCACAGCCTTGTTATTGTGATTAACCCATTCCCTCCTTTCTCAAGAAGTCTGAGACCAGCTCGCAATCACCTCTCCAACCCAACTTTTCATCATAGTTAGGCTTGAGGTCTCCTCAAATATGACCTATGACTTTATTCTACCTCAGTGACCCACAGGCATTGTCAGTCAGACCTTAAAACACCATCACAACTGAGGCATCACCTTAATGTTGGCCAGTAAAACCCCATCTCTGGGCATCTCTTACCCTTCCATTTCTCCTGCCTCTTGCTAGACCTATTTTTGATCCTCACTACAAGTCCCTCTATCTTTCCCCCTTCTCTCAATCTATCACCCCTTTTCTGGCCCCTCTTTTCTTCCTGTTAAGACAGACTTGACTTTATAGACAATCAATTTAACTTATATTATCCTGCACCCATCACTCCCTTGCTCTTTTGTGCTATTGCCAATTCCCAGCTCTGGATCACCTCACTATCCATCTTCTTAGCCCGTATCTACTAAGTACTGCTGGAAGAAGGCACACCACTAAGTTCACTGCAAACTATGTAATCTAATCTCTCTCTCATCTAATAGTATTTTATTTTTTCTCCAATTACATGTAAAGATAGTTTTCAACATTCACTTCTGTAAGATTCTGAGTTCCAAATTTTTCTCCCTCCCTTCACTCTCCCTTCCCCAAGACAGCAAGCAATCTGATATAGGTTATACATGTACAGTCATGTTAAACATATTTCCACATCGGTCATGTTGTGAACGAAGAATCAGAATAAAAGGAAAAAAAATCACGAGGAAAAACCCCCCAAAACAGCAAAAAAAGTGAAAATAGTATGCTTTGATCTGTCCTCAGACTCCATAGTTCTTTCTCTGGATATGGTTAGCATTTGCCATTACAAGTCTTTAGGAACTGTCTTGGATCATTGTATCGCTGAGAAGAGTTAAGTCTATCATAGCTGATTATCACACAATGTTGCTGTTACTGTGTACAATGTTCTCCTGGTTCTGCTTACTTCACTCAGCATCAGTTCATGTAAGTCTTTCCAGGTTTTTCTGAAATCTGCCTGCTCGTCATTTCTTATAGCACAACAAACAATATTCCATTACATTTATATACCACAACTTGTTCGGCCATTCCCCAAATGATAGACATCCCCTCAATGTCCAATTCTTTGCTACCAAAAACAGGGCTGCTATATTTTTCCTTTCTTATGATCTCTTTGGGATACAGACCTAGCAGTGATATTGCTGGATCAAAAGGTATGCACAGTTTTACAGCTCTTTGGGCATAGTTCCAAATTACTCTCCAGAATGGTTGGATTAATTCTATGTAGTCTAATCTCAACTGGGTCCTTACTAGCACACAGCAAAACTTTTATTTTTCCATCACTCTATATCCCAGTCTTTTCAGTAGCTGTTCTATATCTTATCTTTTCTTCTCAAAGCCCTAATGCCTTCTCACTTCCTCTTGTCTACTAAGGAGCAAATGTTCTTGCTTCCTACTTTACTGAGAAAATTGAGAACATCCATCTTGAGTTCTCTTATCTCCTCTACTCCATACCTCAAAACATTTACAGCTATTAAAGCTTAAAATTTCACTAAGACTTTCAGGATACTCCACATATATATGTATATGAGTGTCTATACATGAGGAGATCATTAGTGAAGATCTATCTACTTATCTTTCTGTTTATTTTCACCCCCTCCCTTCTCCTTACTTACTTCTGTTTCTGAGTAGGAGGTCTAAGCCAACTTCTACTAGTCCAGGCCAATCCTTCTACCTGTGCCCTAGATCTCATCCTCTCATTTCTTCTCTAAGGGCTTGGCCTGTGCATCATTCCCTCTCTCCCAATTACATTCAATTATTTCTTATCTGTTAGCTCTTTGCCTGCTCAGGCTCAAAAAAACCTTCCCTTGATCCTGCTGTACCTTCAAATTAGCACTCTTTCTTTTCCCTTTAGTGCCAAACTCTCAGAACAAGTCATCTAGTTTTGTTGCCTCCACTTCCTTCTCTATTCCTTGAAATACTGATTTTGATTCCACCAAATTGACCGAAAATGTACTCTCTAAGGTTATCGGTTATTTCTTCTGCTAAATCTAATGACTTTTTCTTAGTCCTCATCCATAACTTCTCTACATTATCGCTTCTCTTAGCTTTCTTGTCCCTGCTTTCTCCTGTTTATCTTCTCACTTGTCTGACTGCCCTTCCTAAGTCTTGCCAGATTATCTATTTTTACAACCCTTAGCTTGGGTGTCCAACAGGGTTCTGCCCTTGGCTCTCTTCTCTCCTCCCTTTATGCCTCTCCCTTGATGATCTCATTTGTTTCCATAGATTTAAACATCACCTCCACCCAGATGACTCCCAGATCTGAAAAAATTTGAGAAAAGATCTATATGTCAAGCAGAAATCTCTCTTGAACTCCAGTTCCATATTATCAATTGCTAGGCATCTCTTTGATTTCCTGCATTTCAAACTCAACATGTCCAAAGTGAAATTAATTATATTATCCTCTAAGCCTGTTTTTCCTCCAGACCTCTCTATTTCTATTGAGCATACCATCATCTTTCCTCTTACTCTGCTCCATGATTCAAGTCATCATTGGTAGTTCCCTTTTCCTCACTCCTCATATTCGATTAGTTTCAGATTCTCCCTTTATAGTATTGTCCCCTTCTCTCTACCTACTGCCATCACCCTAGTTTCTACCCTCACTACTTCTTGTCTAGCGTGAAGGTGGGGTTGTAATTATCCTACCTCATTTAGCTTTGATATATTTATCAATAACAATAGCTACAACTAACTATATACTAATTACCACAACTACAAAATAGCTTTTACATAGTACTTTAAGGTTTGCAAAGCACCTGAAAAAAATTATCTCATTTTATCCTCAAAACAACAATAAGAGGTATGTGCTTTTATTATCCCTATTTTACAGTCAAGGAAACTAAGAGACTTGCTGAGGGTGATACAGCTTGTAAATGTATGATGCTGGATTTGAATGCAGCTGTTGCTGACTATTCTAGCTGCCTCAGTGACAGAGAAAACTCAGTATCAGAGAACACATCTTGATTGAATTAATCAAACCCAGAGGTGTGAACAAGGCCTAAACATCTCTATTCAAGCAATCAATCAAAGACTTCAGATTAAACGTAAAAAGTCCTTAGATAAACTGGAGTGACACTGATGGGTTGGCTAAGGAAACCTGGATATGCCCTGTGGGTCATCAGTTCAGGCCTAGGAGATTAGAGCAATTCCAGCTAGTCCCCTGAGAAAGAATCTATTAGGTAGAAGGAATGGCACCCTCAGCTGAAGTCTGTCTTCCTCCTCTAATCCCACTGACCTGACTAAGGCCTTGTGAACCCTGTAGTTAAGGAAGGCTACTCTTCTTCCCACAGTGTCTTAGAAGGGTCTCTGACAAGCTGACAGTAGCTAAGACATTAGAAACCAAGGACGAATGGTGAAGATTCATTTTTATAAAGAGCCAGTTGAAAACTACATCATAGCCTTCTAACCCTCAAAATCTGTGATTATGTGACCCAAGTGTACAAACATATTTATAGTAACACTTTTTGCTGTATCGAAGAACTGGATACAAAATGAGTATTCATCAAAGGGAGAATAAATAAACAAATAGTGGTATGTTAAGTTAATGGAGTACTATTGACTATAAAAAGTGACAAATGGGGGTGAAGCCAAGATGGAGAACTAAAGGCAGGGACTCACCGGAGTTCTCCCAAATTCCTCTCCAAACAACTTTAAAACAATGCCTCAAATAAATGAATTCTGGAGTGGTGGAACCAACAAAAGGACAGGGTGAAACAATTTTCCAGCCCAAGACAATCTGGAAGATTGGCAGAAAAGGTCTATCTCACTGGGATGAGAATAGAGCACAGTCCATTGGAGGCCTCTCCCTGGCAAACCAACAGTAGGCCTTGGGGAAAACTGAAGGGAAAGAGGTGGCTTCTGGAGCTCGCGACCCACAGATGGTAAGGAGGTTGGATTACACTGGACCCTTTGCTGACCCTGGGTGCAAGACTCTGTTGCATTGCCTATGCACAGTTCCTGGTTACAGTTGTAGGACAAGGAGAAGCATTGGCACACAAGCACATGCAGCAGCAGGGATGACAAGGACCTTGGTCGCAGTTCCAAGGTGGAAAAGGGTGGCGCTTGTGGTTGCTCACAGACAAGAGCACAGGCCAGGAGAGCAGTGACTACATCTCTCCTTAGATCACACTACCTTGGAAGAACTGAAAACTTAGAGATCCCCAGAACTAGATTTGAAAATAGCAGAACAAAAAACCTAAATCTTGAGCTGGTGTCTTTTCCGCCCTAGAAGTAGAGCCCTACTTTAACATCAAGTTAAAAGTCAAGAAATAGGCTGGAAAAAGGAGCAAACTACAACAACAAAATAACTTGACCACAGAAAGTTACTATAGTGATAGGAAAGACCAAAACAATCTCAGAAGAAGTCAACAAAGTCAAAATAGACACATCCAAAGCCTCAAAGGTAAATGTGAACTGACCTCAGATCTAAAAAGAATTCCCAGAAGAGCTCAAAAAGGATTTTAAAAATCAAATAAGAGAGGTAGAGAGAAAAATGGGAAAAGAAATGAGAGTGATGCAAGAAAATCATGAAAAAAGACTTAGCTTGATAAAGGTGGCACAAAAATATTAAAGAAAATAACACCTAAAAATAGAGTAGGCCAAATGGTAAAAGAGACACAAAAATCCACTGAAGAGAAGAACTCTTTAAAAAGCAGAACTGGCCAAATGGAAAAAGAGGTATAAAATTTCACTGGAGAGAAGAACTCCTTTAAAAAGTAGAATTGGCCAAATGGAGAAGGAGGTACAAAAGCTCACTGAAGATAATAATTCCTTAAAAATTAGAATTGGGCAAGTGGAATCTAATAGTACCATGAGGCATCAAGAAACAATAAAAGAAAATCAAAAGAATGAAAAAATAGAAGAGAATGTGAAATATTTTACTGGAAAAATCACTGACCTGGAAAGTAGATTGAGGAGAGACGATTTAAAAATTATTGGACCACCTGAAAGCCATGATCAAAGAAAGAACCTCAATATCATATTTCAAGAAATTACCAAGGAAAGCTAATCTGATATCCTAGAATCAGAAGGTAAAATTGAAATTAAAAGAATCCAACGATCACCTCCTGAAAGAGATCCCAAAATGAAAATTCCAAGGAATATTATAGCCAAATTCCAGAATCCTAGATCAAGGAGAAAATATTATAAGCAGCCAGAAAGAAACACGATCAAGATAACACAGGATTTAGAAGCTTACACATGAAAGGATCCCAGAGGGCAAAAGAGGATTACAACCAAGAATCACCTACCCAGCAAAATTGATATATAATCCTTTAGAGGAAAAAATGGATATTTAATGAAATAAAAGACTTTCAAGCATTCCTGATGAAAAGACTAAAGCTGAATAGAAAATCTGACTTTCAAATACAAGACTCAAGAGAAGCATAAAAAAGTAAATAGGCACGAGAAATCATAAGGGATTCAATTAGCCTAAACTGTTTACATTGCTACATGGGAAGATGGTATTTGTAACTCCTAAGAACTTGATCATTATTAGGGCACTTAGAGTATATACAGACCGAGGGTATGGGTACGAGTTGATTATGATGGGATAATATCTAAAAAATAAAATTAAGGAGTCAGAAAGAGGGATGCACTGGGAGAAGGGGGAAGAGAATGGGGTAAATTATCTCATATAAAAAAAAGGCAAAAAAGAGCTTTTACAGTGGAAAGAAAGATGGGGGGGGGTGGCAGGCAATGCCTTTATCTTACTCTCATTGGAATTCGCTCAAAGAGAGACTAACATGCATACTCAGTTGGGTATAAAAATTTATCTTATTTTACAGGGAAGTAGGAGGGGATGGGCATAACAGGGTGGGAGCTGATGGAAGGGGGAGGATTGGAAGAGGTGGCAGTCAGAAGGAAAACAATTTTGATGAGGGACAGGGTGAAAGAGAGGAGGAGAGGAGAGAAAGACGGGGGGAGAGAGAGACAGAGAGAGAGAGAGAGAGAGAGAGAGGGCTTGTGTTGGCGAGGGGAAGGTCCACCTTTTTATCAGAGACTGAAATAAAGGAGGAAGGATGATGTCAAGTTATTTTGTGATGGAGGATAAAAGAAGAGTGAGTGAATGGTGAATGCTCTCTATTTTCTCAGTAACATTTGAGGTGAGGTACTTTATGACATTGTAGGCAAGGGAGTGTGTGGGAGGCTTGAGGAGAGAAGGTTTGGAGTAGCTGCTCAGGCAAGTTCAATACAGTGAATTAAGTAACAGTAAAAGGATCACCTCACTATAGACCAGGTGTAGGGAACCTGAGGGCCTAGAGGCCACATGGCCCTCTAGGTCCTCAAGTGTGGCCCTTTGATGGAATCCAAACTTCACAGAACACACACACTTGAGGATCTTGAGGGCTAAATGTGGCCTTGAGGCTGCAGGTTCCCCACCCCTGCTATAGACTTAAAAAAGATCTCCCAACAACTAAAGTTATCCAAATGTAGAATCAGATGCTTTGGGAGGTAATATGTTCTCTATCACTTGAGTTCTTCAAAATAATTCTAGATGGGATTCTTAGGCTGAACTTGATGGTTTCAGAGGTCCCTTCCCCTTCTGAGACTCTGTAATTCTGAGTCAGTGAAAGAAACACAGGTGTAGTAAGGAGAGGTAAGCTAAAACCAGAAGAAGAGTTTCAAGATGGAGGAAGTTAGTCAATAGTGTCAAATAGACTGGAGAGGTCAAGAAAATTTGGATGGAAGAAAGAGCATTGATGAGCTTTGGAAAAGCAGTCATGGCAGAGTTGTAGGCAGGAACCAGATTATAAAGGGCTAAGGATGGAGAAAGGGGAGGTGCTGGGAGGCAACAGGTGTAGATCACTTATGTTTAGAAGTGTAGCAGCGGAAGGAAAAAAAGCTATCGGACCATAGATTTAGAACTAGAAGGGCTCTTCAGTGATCGTCCCATTATTTTTCTCTCTAAACTCTTCCCTAATACTACAGAGGGCAGCGCCACCCTTCCTGTGTCTGAGGGTCGCAGCCCAGCAGTCACCCTGGATTCCTCACTGTCTTTCACTCTTCCTACTAAAGCTACTGCCAAGGCCTGTCAGCCTCAACTTTACAACATCCTCCAGTCCGACACTCTGACACTGCTGCACTCTAGTCTACTGGTGAGACTGCTGGCCTCAGGCTCTCCCTACTCTAGTCCATCCTCTATTCAGCCACCAAAGTGATTTTCCTAAAGCACATGTTTAACTATGTCATACTTCCACTCCCTACCCCGTGATAAACTCCAGGGGCTCCCTATTGCTTCCCAGGTCGAACACAAAATGTTCTGTTGGACATTCGTACTCCTTCCTGGCCTAGCCCCCTCCTACCTTTCTAGTCTTCTTATATCTTACTCCCCTAAATGTACTCTTTCACCCAGTGTCACTGGGAGTTCCACAAATGAGATCTTTCATTTCTCAAGACCAAGCATTTCCTCTGGCTGTCCCCCAAGTCCCAAATGCTTTCCCTCCTCCACTCTGATTACTGACTTCCCAGGATTCCTTTAAGTCCCAACTAAAATCTCACCTTCTGTGGCAGACAGTGGTTAAGTGACTTGTCCAGGGTCATACAGTTAGTGAGTTGGGTTGGATTTGAACTCAAGTCTTCCTGACTGCAGGCCCAATATTCTACCTACTGTGCCATCTAGTTGCCCCCAATGTGACAATTCACATTGGATAGCCTTATTATTGTATTACTTAATGGGCTATGTTAATTTTATTATGATATAATACTTAAATGAGTGGTGTTTGATGATCACACTAGTATCAATGCTTCATATTTCTATAGCCCTTTAAAGCTTACAAAGCACTTTCTTTCCAATGACTTTGTAAGATGGAGAGCGTAATATTATTAGCTCCCTGTGATAAATGAAGTAAAAGCTCAGAGAGGTTGACTGCTGTTTCCATGGTCACACAGGCAGTAAATGTCAAGAGCCAGAATCTGAACATCCATTTTAAAACCTTGAGTTCCAAATTCTCTCCCCTCTTCCCTTCCCATCCACCCTCCCTAAGAAGTCAAGCAATTCAACATGCACCACATGCGTATCATTATGTATAACCCTTCCACAATACTCATGTTGTGAAAGACTAAC
>CM053622.1:753021406-753145207 GCA_028646595.1 Phalanger gymnotis
TACCATACATACTCAATTGAGTATCTTACCCCACAGGAAAGAAGGAGGAAGAAGATAAAAAAAGGGGGGATGATAGAAGGGAGGGCAGATGGGGGAGGAGGTAATCAAAAACAAACACTTTCGAAAAGGGACATGGTCAAGGGAGAAAATTCAATAAAGGGGACAAGTTAGGAAGAAGCAAAATATAGTTAGTCTTTCACAACATGAGTATTGTGGAAGGGTTAAACATAATGATATGCATGTGGCCCATGTTGAATTGCTTGACTTCTTAGGGAGGGTGGGTGGGAAGGGAAGAGGGGAGAGAATTTGGAACTCAAAGTTTTAAAAAATAGATGTTCAAAAACAAAAGTTTTTGCATGCAACTAGAAAATAAGATACACAGGCAATGGGGCATAGAAATTTATCTTGCCCTATAAGAAAGGAAGGGAAATGGGGATGGGAGGGAGTGGGGTGACAGAAGGGAAGGCTGACTGGGGAACAGGGCAACCAGAATATACGCCATCTTGGAGTGAGGGGAGGGTATAAATGGAGAGAAAAGCTGTAATTCAAACTCCTGTGAAAATCAATGCTGAAAACTAAATATATTAAATTAAAAAAAAAAAAGAAAGTAAGAGATCCCTACTAAAAGATTTTATTTCCTTTAACAATAAGCGTTTATTAAGAGGCTCCAATGTTCAAGGCACGAGGGAGGGATGTAAAGATAAAAATTACAGTTCGGGGTCTTGAGGAGCTGCAGCCTTCTGGGGCAGGAGGAGGAATATATTTTCAAAGAAAAGAACAGTACAAGGTGGGGCCTGACAGGGAAAGGAGAAATCCAGGGAAATGCTCCAGGGGAACATTAGGAGAGAGAAGACACCCGTGGTGGCCAAGCTGAGTCTTACACGTAGTGGGCGTTTAACACATTTAGGTTGAATTGTGAGGAAGATGAAGATTACGAAAAGTAGCGATGAAGAGGGAAAGTGGCCCAGGCACTATGGCCAGCCTGCTCAGACTCATGGAGGTAGGAGACAGGCTGTGTTCAAAGGACAGTCTAGTGTAGCTAGAAGGGAACGAAGGGGATGATATGAAATCAAGCTGGAAGGGAGGTGGAAGCCAGATTGTGAAGGGCCTTAAATGTTACCATAAGGGGTTTAGAGTCTATCTTTTAGGCCATCGTGAGCCATTGAAGGCATGGCAGTTAGAACTGTGAATCAGGAAGCTAATTTTATCAGCTCTGTGAAGGATGGCTTGGAGGAGGAGAGACTGGAGGCAAGGAGACCTGGGGAAACCTATCCTAATAGCCCAGAGAAGAGGTCATAAAGGCCTCGACTAGCGCAGTGGAAGTGTGAGTGGAGAGGGGCGACGGACATGAAAGATGTGACAAAAACAGAACCAACAGGATTTTGACAACTGATTAGATATGGGAAGAGGGAAGAGTCAGAGGTGACTCTCAACCTAGGTCACAAGGAGGAAGGAATGGCATTAAAGAAACAGGAGAGCTTGAAATGTGAATGGCAGCTGACATGGCTGCTCTCTTCCCCAGAGTGGGTGCTAAGTTGTATAGTTAACTCAGAGTTTTCAGAGCTCAGAAATGGATAGAAAATATTTATAATTATGAATATATAAGTCCCTCCCTGCGTGTAAGCAATAATAAAGCCACAAGACATCTTAACACATTTTTGAATTGGTCAATTCTGTTCAGATTTTGGATGGAAGGGCCATGGCTAAAATATAAGGTTCAATTTTTATTTTTCTACAATCCACAAAATGACGGTGTGGCAATTTTCATTATATCATACCTCCTGAATTTCGAATTCTACTCTAGCAACCATATTGTTCACTAGAAAATAACCAACATCAAACAACATAGTATATTCATTCCTCATGTCTTATAAATTAGAGTTAGATTGTTCGAACAGTAAGGATCCTGAAAGATAATTTGGTGCAATCCCTTCATTTTACAGATAAGGAAACTGAGGCAAAAAGACTTGTCTCAAATCACATAGTAAGATAGTTATTGGCCATAGCCTTAATTCTTTTCCCGCTAAGTATTTATTTTTCAAAAAAAATTCTTTTTTGCTTTATCTTAATGGGTTAAAAAAACCCCAACATCAAATTCACTACCTTCAAGCTCATAACATTTTCTTACTTTAAAATGCGTACCTTCAGTATTCTGAAACAATGAAAAAAAAAACAACAATAATCAAGTGGTTGTTTTGAGGCTAATTATTCACATTTATCTAACAATTTAAGGTCTTAAAAACACTCTCCTCATAACAGCCTCGTGAGATATATAGTGCAAATGTGAACATCACCATTTTACAAATGTGGCAGCTCAAGCTTAGAGGGGTTAAGTGACTCATCCATCATTACACAAATGAGACCCCACCAGGAAACTTAAAAAAGCATAGAGTCCTTTCCTCGGAGATAATAGTGGTTAGGACAGAGTGTAAAGTAGTAAGGATCCAGCCTACAAAGTAGCACCATCAACCTTGTGAGTCTGGTAAAACTTAGAAATAGCTATCAGTTAGCTCTGGGATACTTTTGTTTCTCTGGGGCCTTTGAGAACCCTGCAGGAATCCAAGGAAATCCAAGGAATCCAAGGAAAAAGATTAAGACCAAAGGAAGCAACTCTAAAGGAGAGCTAGGCTTCCTAGGTAATGAGTTAACCATGCTGGCAAAGGAAAAAAGAAAGTCAAACCCTTCCTTCTGAGATGTGAATAGTCTGTCCTGGTTACAACAGCTTTTTAGGAGGGCAGTCCGAGAACACTGTCAGAGACGAGGCAAGAGCATGAACAGAGTTGACTCCCTGAGGATGGGATGCAAGGAAAATGAAATGTCAGAGGAGAGCTATTTTAGGGTTGAGGTCTGGTGATACTCTCATTGCGACCACCCTGGCTTAGTCCTTCACTGAATGCTCCTACCTGGGTTGTTACAATAGTCTAACAATTCGTCTCATATCTCCCCATTCTAAATTACATTACAGCTCTGACAAAATAATCTTCCTTATGCACACCTCTGATCTCTTCAGCAATCTATGGAATAAAGTCCAAACTCCTTAGCGTGACATATACAGTCTTCTAGAATCTACTCCCTTTCTCCCTTTCCAGCTCAGTCTCACACCACTAGCTCATCATGCTCCAATCAAACTAAGTTATTTGCCCTTCCCTAAACAACTCGGTACTTTTACTCATGCCATTCCCTCCGCCTAGAATACCCTCATCTTTGTCCTAGTTGAAATCCTTATCTATTTTTCAAGCTTGGTTCACATATTACCTCCTCCACAAAACCTCTCCTGGTCCTCTCAATGAGAAGTGCTATTTCCTTCCTCAGAACCTTTACAACTCTGCCCCTTTCTTATGCACTCACTGGGTTCTTTTTTGTATGATAATGATTAAAATGAAGGTTTCATGAAGGTAGGGAGCATGTCTTCTATCATCCTTCTATCTCAAGTACAGGCTTAAATAGGTAAATAGCTCATTTAAGGGCCACAAAATGACATGTTTTCAAGTAGTCCGTTTCATGCCAAAGACCATATGCCACAATCTCATACACCTATTTGTACCAAATAACGTCTCTGATACGCAAATAGGAGGTCATGTGATCAAAACACATTACTGGTGTCTATAAAACCATAGTTAGGGGAGCACCAGATGCTGCATTCTACCAGTCTATAAATATTACTCAGCAATACTGGGAATACAAAGACAGGCAAAAACAAGATCATGCCCCCAGATATCTTACGTTCCAGTGGCGGAGACAACATGCGAACAACCATGCATATACAAGATCCACAGTGTGAATGAACAAAGCATTTAGTAAGCACTTACTATGGGTAAAGCACTGTGCTAGGAGCTGAGGATACAAATAGAAACGTGAGACAGTCTTTTCCCTTATGGAGCTGATGTGCCAATGAGGGGGACAACACAAATGGAGGGTTTCTGCTGCAAGTGAAATGGAGAAGTCCTGTGGACCTTAGTGTATACTGGCAAAGCAGACCAGAATGCTTCTTCTTTAGTTTCATTTCTACTGACCAAATCCTATTAGTTTCTGACGCTGAGCCATCGGATGGTGCCAAGGACTTTGGTGACAAGAACGCTCCTTTCTGGGTCTTCAGCGGCTGCAGGAGCCGTTGCCAGGCTGCATCTGCTTTGGGGGAGCCTCTCAGGATGATGGCTAAGGGCATGGGCCAGAAGCCCTGCCCTTCCCAGGAAAAGTGCAACCTCTAAACCCTCTGTTCCTCAGCATCATCCCTGGCTGTTATCCCTGCTCTGGTTACCCTCTGCACTCTTCTCAGTCCTGACCAGTCCAACTCTACACTATCTTTGACTCTTCATTTTGATTCCCTTGCTCCAATGTCCAATGGCCAATTAAACCAAGACAAAGCTCAACCACGGATTATCCTCACCATCAGCCTCCTTTGTTCCTAATCACATGATCCTGAACAGAACTGGACAAAATCACGAAACAATGCAAACTAGGTCCACTTTTAATTTAGGCCAGTTAATCTCAACTAGACTCTCACTACAGCAAGGCCAGCTTACTAATCCTCCCTATCCCATTCATGACAGCAGCTGCTCCAAACCTTTTCTCTCCTTTAGGCTCCCATGCTACCCTCTCCCCTAAGCTTGATGCTGAGAGTGTTGCCTCGTACTTTACTGAAAGAACTGAAGCCATTTGCCAAGAGCTCCCTTCTCTCCCCCACTAATCTCATATCCTTGTGACATGTTCTCCCACTATGTCCTCCTTTATTCCAGTCTCTGATGATGAGGTAGTCCTTCCACTGGTCAAGGCCGATCCTTCCACACAAACCCTTGATCCCACCTACTCCAGCAGATTGTCTCCCCATCATCTCTGGTCTTTAATATCTCCTATACACTGGCACCTTCTCTGGTACCTACAAACATGCCCACAGCTTCACCATCTTTACAAAACCTTTACGCAATCCCACCAAGCCCTGCTCATCGTCATCATATATCTCCCTTTCTCATCTAAACTTGGAAAGGCCATCTACAATTGGTGTCTCCACTTCTTTTCTCCTAAACCCTCTGCAATATGGCTTCGGACCTTGTTATTCAACTGCGACTGCTCTCTCCAAGAGTTGGAAGGCACCTCAGGAATCATCTAGTTCACCCTGACAGAGGAATCCCTACTCTAACATCCCCCACACATAGTCCTCTGACCTCTTGAAACTTGAAGAGCTTCTCAAGGGGAGCTGTCCCCCAGTGATAAGTGCTTGTTGTGAGGGCATTTCTTCTGACACAGAGCCTCTCCCACTTCCACCAACTGCTTCTGTTTCTGAGTCTTGTCCCTCCTCTACATGACAACCTTTCATACACTGAACTACTTCTATCATGTCCTCTCCTGACTTCCTTTCTCCAGGCTAAACATGCCAAGTTCCTTTGATCGGTCCTTGTATGTCATGATCTCATGGTCCATCTGGTTGCCCTCCTCTGATTCCTCTTTAGCTTATCAATATCTCTTAAAGTACGGTGCCCAGAACCAACGACAGTACTTCAAATGAAGTCTTATTAGAATGAAGTACTGTGCCATTACTTTCTTGCTTTAGGAAGCTGTGCTCCTCCTGATGCAGTTTGAAATTGCATTGGCTTTTTTGGCCGCACCTCACACTGTGTACCCATGTTGTACTGGGGATTCTTTAAAAACCCCCTGGTCCTATTCATGCCAACTGCTGCCTAACCATACTACCCCCATCTTATATACATGTGGTTGATTTTTTTTGTACCCAAGTGTAAAGACTTTACATTTATTGCTACTGCATCTCATCTTTATTTTCAGCCTAATACCCTAACCTGTCAAGATCACTTTGGATCTTAACTCTGCCATCCAGTATGTCAGCTTTCCCTCTTAGCTTTGTGTCACCTGAAAATTTAACGAGCATGCCTTCTATGCTTTTATCCAAGTCGCAGATAAAAAAATATTAAAGAGCACAGGGCCAAGGAATAAATCCTGAGGTATTCCCCTGAAGACCTCATGCTAGGGAAACATTAATAGCTAATCTTTGAGTGGACCACCTGGATAATATTATCTAGATCAGGGAAGGGGAACCTTCGGCCTTGAGGCCATGTGTGGCCCTCTAGGTCCTCAAGTACAGTATCTTTGACTGAATCCAAACTTCACAGAACAAATCCCCTTAATAAAAAGATTTGTTCTGTTAAAACTTGGACTCAATCAAAAGGCTGCACCTAACGACCTACAAGGCCACATGTGGCCTCAAGGCCACAGGTTCCTCATCCCTGAGTCCTAGATAGTATAATCCACTGATCTATATTTCTCTAACATATGCAGAAGAATAGTATGACATAGTTTATCAAAAGTTTTGCAACTAGATCCATAACATTAACCTACTAGTTTAACGATTCTGTCAAAAAAGAAAATGAGGCTAATGTGGGATGATTTGCTCTTGATGAAGCCTTAGCAGTTCTTTGGAATCGCTGCTTCTTTTTCTAGGTATTCACTAACCATCTCTAATGATCCTTTCTAGAATTTTCCAGGAACTGAAGTAAGATCACTAGAGCAGACTCTGTATTCTTCTTTAAAAAAAATTGGGACATTTGTACTTATCCAGTCTTGTGGTACCTCCTTCCATTTTCCATAATTTTTCAAATATTACTGATAGCGGCTATGGACTCATATCTGCCAGTTCTTTCAGGAACTGAGATAAGACTATATCAGCGAGGCTGATTCCTGGACAACAGTCACACTAGACATACATCACTAGGTCCATACTTAAAACTCTTCTACCTTTAGAGGACTTTCCAGAACTTACGGTCTGTTGGCAAAAGCTTTGAGAACACAGGGTCACCTCCATACCACAATGAGGCATCAAAGGAGATATACATGTAAAAGGTTATTTGAATCTATATTATAAGCTCTGCAGTCACTACATCAACAGAATCCTAAGTGTGGCCTAAATATTGCATAAGGTGAACACAGAAAAGTATAGCAAGATAGAGGTATTTGAAAGGACCCAAGAAGACATCTAATATAAGCTTTGCTTGAGGGGTGAAAACCTTTAATGATGAGAAACTCATTAGCATGTGAAGCAGCCCACTCCATCCTCAGACAGCTTTGTTTATTAAGAACTGCTTGTAATGTATGCCAGGTACTTCTGTTTGTTTGTTGTCTTGGTTTGGCATAGTAGAACAGCCATCTTGATAAAAGCCATTAAGCTTTGCCAGTAATGCAAGTTGGATCACTGAGAGTGCCAAGAAGCCAAGGAAGTACAGTGACAAGAAGAAACAAGGTGGGTAATTAAGCTGAATTAGATAATTGGATGTCTGCTTGTGGCTTGCTTCTGACTATATTAAGATGTGGCAGGCATATGCTAACTAATAATTAAAGACAGCTGTGAAGATAGCCTTGTCCTATCTTGAGGAAAGCCTGGGAGCCTGCTCTAAATAGTCTTTTCAGGAATCTTCAGCGGAGTTGAGAGGCTTAGCCACAAGAGCCGGTCACAAGGATGAGGTAGGTTGTTCATCAAAAAGGAGACAAAGGGTCTAGCTTCAGACAGATATGGAAGACAAGGAGAAATGTGCTGTGACCTGCAGAAACCGGGCCACATACGCCTGTCTCACAGGACAAAGAAAAACCTCTACACTGTAAGGTGCATGTTAGTCTACAGAGTAGAAGAGAAGGCAGAAAGGATGGAGGAATATATCTCTCCTCTCCAGACTACCAGGAGGAATAAATACTTCCTTAAAAACACAGAAGAAAAGCTTCAAAGAAGAAATAAACAAGAAAAAGATGTAAAAAGACATACAAGGATTACTAATCTGTCAGGGGGTTAAAAGATGGAGGAGCATGACACAGAAAGGGAAGGCCTGCTGAATATTTAGACCTAAGCAATAGATAAGAGCTTCTTTTCACGGAGAGTGGAAGTTGGGTCATTTTAGGAAGAAACTACTTCTTGTGTTCCAGGGATGATGGTGTGGATCCACAGGTCCCATCAAATGAGAGGTCATGCAGTAATGACTAGAAGAAGAGAAAATGAGCAGTGATTTGTTGACTTGACAGCAACGCTGAAAGTGTGCTCTCTTCACAAAGCACGTAACAGGGACACGACAGGGTGCCTTTTGGGTCTTGTTAAGATTGAAGATGACTATTTCCTCCTGGTGATTCATGTGAGGACAAATAATGCTATAAAAGGGAATTCTGAGATGGCAACACTGAGGACTATAAAGTCTTGGGCAAGAAGACCCAAGAGTCTTGAGGAAAGTTTTCACCACTATTGTTGATTGAAGGTAGTAAAAAAAAGGTAGAGTTGGGAAGTTTGTCAGGATATTGTCTGAGAATAGATAGGAGTTGGAATTTTGTACTATGGCTTAAAATATGAGATTGATGGTTACCAGCTCTAACAAAGGCTGGTAAAAATATGTTTGCTTGGAGCCTTGCAACTCTAATGAATAGAGCTTTAAACTGAAAGGGGAGAGAGTGAGAAAATGGGCCATATATATGTGACAAGCCTGATACCAGAGATTAAAGGGAAAAAGAATAGCAGAAGAGAGGAACAATTATTCATGGGAAACAATATCCAAGAAGACAGGCAGCAATAAAATACATGGCCTCAGATGTCTATATAGAAATGTACAGAAATATGGGTAGTAAACAGAATGAACTAGAGATTCAAACACAAGAAAGCAAATCTGACCTCAGATAGATCAATAAAAATTGGTGAGATGGAACTCCTGAAGAGAATTTGGCCATGGAAGTATATTTTACTTAGAAATTATAGAAGAGATAAAATGGTGGTCGTGCTGTATTGTCTATTAAGAAGATATACTCATGAGAGGAAATCGGGAGAATGCATTTGGGTAAAGCTCAAAGGAAAAATGGTGATACTGTTGTAAAAGGCTACCATAGACTTAGATGGAAAGGAATTTGATGAGTTTGGGAACCAGATAACAAACCTGCATGAAGGCTTGGCACTGCAGTGATTTGGGGCTTCAGCAATATGGACATCTGCTTGACTTCTCATCTATCTAGAGCCGAGCAACTAAGGAATTATTAGCTTGGATTAATGATAATTTCATCCTTCAAAAGGTAGAAGATACAGTAAGGGGTCTTGCTATTCTAAATGTGATTTTGATAAGCAAAGTGTTTGTTGAAGTAATAATGATATGAATTGTAGGAGTAAGGGACCATCCAATGAAAGAGTTTGTGAGAGATAGAAGCCGCTCTAGATTTTGGGAAATATTTCGAATGTCTCAGAAAAGATACGTAGGATTCAAAATATTCTGTAGGTAAATTGACCCAAAAAGGAGACCCAGAATGACAGTTAGCGGACCCAACCAGAACTGATTAGGATAAAGAGGAAAAGAGAGAAATTGCCAAAAGAGAATGATGTGCTTGTATAGGGTATTGACCAACTAATCCAAAATTTTAAAAAGAAATGCTCAGAAGATGGTAGAAGCAAGGCAGATAATAACTGAGGGAGGATATAGGAGAGCAGCCTGATAGCCTAGTAAGAGTGTCAGCTACACTTGGGACAAAGAGTAGATGAAAGAAGGGGGAGGACTGCTGCTGAAGGTAGATGGTCTGAAGGTAATAGATAATGGGGAGAAGGCTGAAAATCTCAGTGACTATTTTGCTTTTCTGTTTCTTCCAAAAAGACTGACATTCACAATGGGAAGGATAGAACAAAAATAGCTAATGGGGAGTTGGAAATGAAGATAAGTAAAAAGTTGGTACGTTATCACCTAGCTGTCCTCAGTGAGTTCAAGGCATTAGACTCAGAGAAACTACATCCTAGAATACAAAAAAATCCCCTGAACAACAACATAACAACCCTCTCCTGCTTGCCAAAACCCCAGACCCCAAAGCCTAGCAAATATGACTGCTGGGCCATTGTCAAGCTATTTGTGAAGGACCCTGGGGAATTAGTAGAGAGCTGAAAAGATCAGATAAGTACAAATGTTCTGATTTTCACAAAAGTAAAGAGTGAAATCTATGAGCTATAGGCTAGTGAGCTTGAATATAGTTCCTAGTACGGTTCTGGAATACGTTATTAAAACGATGGTTTTAAGCCTTTAGAAAGGGAAATAATGATCAATAAAATTCCAGAAAAGCTTCCTTAAGAAACGGTCATATTTGACCTAATTTTCGTTTTTAAAAAATCAGAGGAATGCTATAGACATTATACAGCATCGTATACTAAGATTTAAGCAAGACACCAGATAGATAGCAGTGTGTCATTGTGGAAAGTATGTTCAATTTGGAGTCAGAAGACCTGGATTAAAATTCCAGTTCTGCTCCTTACTACAACACAAATGTCTCTGGGCCAAGCCTCTTAATCTTCCTGTGCCTCAGTTTGTCATCTATAAAATGAATGGTTGAACTAGATGGCCTCTAAGGGCCCTTTGAGCTCTAAGTCCTAAGACGAGAAGTTTCTTATATTATTCTTGGAGCTAAGAGGGAGTGATGTGGGTTAGATAATAGTACAGTTAGGTAGGCCAGAACTGGTTGAGTGACTGGATCCAAAAAGAAATAGGTCACATGTCAAGTGTGATAGAGGCCTCTTTTCTGCTTTCTATACACAATTGTTTTTGATGGCTTCCTCAGTTCCCAATGAGTTCAATGATCATTTCTATGTGGATGACTCCCAGATTTCTATATCCAGCCTGGTCTCTTGAGCACTAGGCCTATATTGCCAACTGCCAAGTGGATGTCCCATCAGTATCTCAAACTCAGCATGTCCAAAACAGAATTCATTATCTTCTTCTCCCCCCGCCCCCACACATACATACTCCCAAACCCATTCCTCTTTCTAACTTTTCTTATTTTTGCCAAGGGTACCACCATCTTTCCCATCACCCAGGTTCACAATACTGGAGTCATTCTCTACTCTTCACTCTTCCTTAGCCCCATACCCAATCAGTTGCCAAGCCTTGTTGATTCTACCCCTATAACACCTCTTGAATCTCTCCTCTAGTTTGGGCCCTCATCACCTCTCACCTGGACAATGGCAACAGCCCCTAACTGGTGTATGCCTTAAGTCTCTCTCTCCTCCAATCCCTTCTTCAGACAGCTGCTAAAGTGTTGCTTCTAAAACACAGATGTGACTATCTCATTTCCCTTCTTGATAAACTCCAGTGTCTCCCAGATGCCTGTAAGAACAAATACAAACTGTCTCTTTGGCACTTGAATTCTTTTACAACCTTGCTCCAACCTACCTTTCTAGGCTTATTAAACATAGCTTCTTTTCACATACTCTACAATCCTGTCAAACTGGCCTTTTTGCTGTTCCTTACAATGACAATCCATTTTTAGCCTCCATGCCTTGCTCAGTCTGGAAGGCATTCTTTCTTTGCTCTCATCTACCTAAATCCCTAACTTCGCTCAAAGGTCAACTTGAGTGTTGACTCCTCTTATGAAGAGTCTGGTCCCCTTAGCCCAGAATGATTTCCTCTAGATACTTGTTAGTATACGTCGGAGCATTGGGAATATTGGACTAAACTCAAAATATTATCCAGAGCAGACACCTAAGACATATCAAAGTGGCAAATGACCTAATGTCCTTATGTCATTGAAATGTTGAGACAAATCTACTGTTTTGTTTTGAAAAGTAGGCTTTCTAAATGTTCCACCACCATAAAGATACCAGGGCTAGACGACTTGGGCCAAATTAAGATACAGGTCAGCTGCAGACTAGCAAATTAGAAATAAAATCATACAGCATGCATGAATTCCATGCATTCTGCATCCATGCAGCCTCATGCTTGCATTTCTGTAGCTTGCTCAATAGTCAACTGAGATCTGATTAGGAAAGAAGCTCAGGCAATGAACGTTCCTCCTTATTGAAACCGTGCCCTCATTGGTTACGTGATACCACATTAAGCTTGTTTCCAAGGACTACAAACAATCCTATCAAAACAAAGGTGTTGCTACTATCCTCCTAGGCCCTACAGTACTTTAGGACAGAGTCTCCCTGAGTATACGGGCGGACAGAGGGAGGAACAAAGATCCTTCTGCAAAATGCTCTTGGGGTCTCATTTGCACTACCGGATCTATTTCTTTTGAGACTGGTAGAAAATAAGTCTTGATGCCAGGCTCAAGGCTTTTCACTCTGTTAGTGACTACTACTACATATGGAGGACTATGTACTTGTGGATGGAGATCTAAGACATGCAGCTAAGAGATACCATACCTCTTTTCCTGTCCACCTCTGTCCATTCATCTACACGAAGCATATAAAAAAAACACACCAGTTTATAAGGCAAGGGCATTTTTTCCAAATGAAGTTTTTAAAAGACACCAACTCTTAACTAGCCAAGCAATAGAATGCCATTTAAAAAAAAATTAGCATTTCACATCTGCCAAGAAAGCTTTCTCTGTCAATTGCACCTCTTAAAAGGAAGACAGAAAGCGTTATTGACATCTCCCAGGCAGAGCCAGAGCCTACAGGATTTTCAGCACTATAGAGTAGTAGTGGGGGGAGGAAAGGAAAGGTTCATTTGGAGGGCTTTTTTTTAATAGCTTGAGAAGACGTCTCTTCTAGTGCTATACGGGCATGCAACGTTGAAAATAACTCCGTTATGAAGAACGTGCCACAGAAGGTGTGTGCGTGGGGAACAGAACAGGAGGCAGACATTGGGACGTATAGACTCATTCCATGCATCCTGATTTCTTCTACAGTTCAGGCTTCCCTTCAGCTAGAACCTTTCAAGTTGGCCAACTTGCAAAATAAATAAAACAAGAGGGCAATATCTGTATTTACCAGATTTCCCATTTGCAAAGCAAGTTAAGTAACAGATGGATTTCTGAATAGAATATTCCCAAGGATTGCAGGTCAAGCAGACGTTCACAGGATCACTCACTCAAAGGAAGAACAAATCAGGCAAAATTCACTGGCTTGAAAAGTCCTACTTGTTTTAAGTTTGAAGTAGCTTTTAAAAAAATTTCTTTCTTCTTTTCTCCTGAAGTCCACCTGACATTGATTATTAACCAAAATGGATGAGAAAAGATTTTTTTTTATCTCTAATCTAGTTTGCTCAAAGATTTCAATAAATATATTTATTGAGAAATCAGCAATTATTGGAGACATCTATAGCCAGAAGGAGTTTTCGATATTATGACAAAAGGGTATTTGTAACTTTTTGACTTACATGGAATGCAAAGGGCTAACTTGAGCCAACAGTGTTGCAAAACAATAGTTCATAACTATACTTTCCAGTATTATAGTTTATTTAGTAGCAAAGTGATTACATCCCAGAGAACCAACAACCATAAAATTCATCACCTTTCCTGCAAGTTATAGTGTTCTGGGGATGAAAGATTTATGAAGCAGCACCACGAGTCTGGCTTCTCTGAAGCTGATAGTGACGTCTGGGGCATTCTATCAAAGTTCCTTTCTTTTATGTTTGCTTAGGAGGCAGGTTTGAACGGTAGGCTTCAGGGAACTCAAAAAAATACTGAAATGCTGTGGAATCTCCACTTTGTCCCTGTTATGTTGCGTGCTTGGGAATAGGGTGATGCTGTAAAGAGCTCATCCTGTCTGAAGGACATTCAGTCTTGTTTACCTGCTGCTGAGATAGTTGGTGAGTGAGCAGGTGGTGAACAAATGAGTCCACTGGCAATAAAGCCCGTGTCCAGCAGATGTCTCTGTGGTGCTGGTTTTATGGTCAGTCTCTTCCTCAGCTCCAGAGTGCCCATTTGCACAGAGACAAGAGTGTAACTATAGCTCTATTAATTCTCCAGCTGACTTCTTTGCCTAGTTTATGGGACCACAGAGTTATAACGGGGGGAGACCATAAAGGTCAACTATTCACAGAGAAGTCAAGTCACCTAGGTATTGAGTAGAAGATCTGAAGCACTCCAATTCAATTATCTCCCCATTGCACTACACTGTCAGGCTTTACCACATCCTCCACAGCTGGAATCCCCTAGTAATGTGCTCAATACGCACGCACAGTAATTACAGAAAGCACTCAATAAATATTGGTTGGTTGATTGATCTTAGGAGGCCTTGTATTTCCCTGGACAGAGGAAGGATGTACCACATGTCTTTCCTAGGTCCTTTCTGGTTCTATTCCTCTGTGCGTTTGAACTCACAGTTCCATTTTAAGGAATATTTTTTCGACTAAGGATGATTTTGAATCATAAATATAAAATCAGAACCTAACCTGGATAGAGCCAGTGAGTTGATCAGATCCCTGCTATCCGTATTCTTAAAGTCACAGCCAAGTCATTTCACCTCTCTATAAGGTCAGTTTCCCTACTTGTAAAACGAGGAACACAGCAATGTGGTAGAAACTTATTTTTATGAGTATTTTTGTTTGTTTGTTTTTTGGAGGAGGGAAGGCAAGGCAATTGGGGTTAAGTGACTTGCCCAAGGTCACATGGCTAGTAAGCGTGTCAAGTATCTGAGGCTGGATTTGAACTCAGGTCCTCCTGACTCTAGGGCCGGTGCTCTACTCACTGCACCACCTAGTTGCCCCTTTATGAGAGTTTTTAAGACAAGAAGAGTAAAGAAAAACAACATTCTTACACATGCTTTAAACTCTCACAACAGTTAGCGGGGAACACTCAGAGGGTTGCTCCATTGAGGCTGAACTTGCTTTTTGTTGAATTCTCAAACAAAGACATACTAAGTGGGGAGCCTAGGGCATCTTCACTGACGATACATCCAGACTGTCTGATAAGGCAAATGTTGCCAGAAAAAAATCCCTCCATGGAAATGTATGTGTATATATGTATAACATATATTTACATGCATATATATGTATATATCTGTAAAATTATTGTTAGATAGTACACGAATGAAAGGTCTGTAGAACAGGGTGATAAAAAGGTTTGCTGGGGTGGGCTTGTAGACAAGGAGAAGCAAGCAAAAGACAGCTGGGCCTCTTATAAGATCATAGATCTAGAACAGACTTCGGAAGGCCAGCCCCTTCATTTTACAGATGAGGAAACTGAAGCCCAAGGAGCTTAATCAGCTTGCCTTAGTTCACACAAGTAGGAAGCCAGAGGCAGGATTTGAACACAGATACCGACTCATCAGCTAGTTCACCTTCCACTGTACCATGCTGCTCCTTACTAACATTGCTTTGGGGAGCAGATTTGGTGCCTTGGAAATGGACTGTCACCTTTCCAGTCTCAGGAATCTGTGCCTTGAATCAGCACAATTCCCATACTTTTCAGAGAGGCTAAGGAATTCCCCAGTAAGACCTAAGACTTCCCTAAATTGTCTTATTTGACCGTAGGATGCTGCACAGCATTTCAACTTTCCAGAATAACTACCCTGATTAAAGATAACTTGTGGGACCAGTTCCAACTCTTGTGGGAAAGGAGTGGGGAAGAAAGCATCTTAGCATGGAGACACAAGACTTTTCAGCTGGGAAGGGAGGTTGTTGGGAGTGCGCCTAGGCTGCAAAAAGCTATGTTATGGGAGTATCAGGAGGTCTCATGCTAGAGAATAAGGACCATTAAGGAAAAGAGGGATATGGGTAAAGGAAAGGAATACATTGGGGTCTTGACCAAGGAAGTACAGGGAACCATGGGAACTAGGGCCCTTATGGAGAATAGGAATTGTTGGAAGGCCATGTCAAAATAGCAAACGAGATAAGAGAGGCAAAGGCGTTTGCACAACTTAAATCACAGTTACACATTACAGTTATTATTACTGTTATTAATTATTATTATAAGTTTATGCTGCTTCTGCTACTACTACAAATAATAATAATAATTACTTTTATTGTTAGCAAGTTCTTCTAGTTTGGAGGAGCAGAATCAAGCCAGACCGGGGACAGAGGAGCCATGTGTGTAAGATCAGGGATCTTGAGGGAACAGAGTCATCCAGTTTTAAAGGGTTGAGTGCTTGAGGAGCAGTGTCCCAGTTTGAGAGGAAGGTGCTGAGGGAGTAAAGTCTGAGGTGAGGTGCTCTGGAGAACGGTGTTTTCAGTTCTGATGGAAATGTATTGGATTTCCCAGTTCTAAGGATAAAATAATGGGGAACAGAGTTTGAAGGCAGGCAGTGTGTGGTAGGGAGAAGGGTCCTCCAGTTTCGAGTGGTGGTATCTAAAGAACAGAATTTGAATGGAAGGCCTGAGATGGGGGAGAAGGGTCTTCAGAAGGTATTGGATTGCATATTGCTGGAGCAAAGTCCCCCAGTCTTTAGGGATAGGATCAGGGGAGCAGAGTGTGAGGAAAGGAAATTAGAGGGCTGGGGTCTGAGGTTGCTATGCAGGGATTAGGGTCTGACAAAGGGGTCCAAGGACAGCCTCTTTCACTCTTGAGAATGTAGAACGCCTGCAGAGGGTTTGGGAAGGACAGGTTTCTTTTGAGGGAAAGTTTCAAGGTATAGAGTTTAAAGAGGAGGGGGGTCTAGAAGCACTCACTTTTTTGAGAAGGTCACAGGGAGCAGCTTTCCTGGCTTGGGGGGAAGGAGTCTAGAGGAGCAGCATCCATTAATTTCAAGGGTCTCAAGGACCAGGGCCCTCTGCTTTTGCGGAATTACTAAGAAACAACAGCTTGGGGGCAGCTAGGTAGTGCAGTGTGTAGAGCACCGGCCCTGGGGTCAGGAGGACCTGAGTTCAAATGCGGCCTCAGACACTTGACACACTTACTAGCTGTGTGACCTTGGGCAAGTCATTTAACCCCAATAACCCTGCCTTCCCCCCTGCAAAAAAGAAAGAAAGAAACAACAGCTAAAGATGGTTCGTGGTGAAGGATCTTCTGCTTTTGAGGGGTTTCAGGCAGACAGGTCCCTTGCTTTGGAGGGAATTTTGGGGAAGCATCATCTGAAGATTCCCTGCTTTGGGCAAGGGTCTGGGGAGAAGTATCTCTTGATTTTGAGACTCAGCGACACAGGTTCCATATTTTGGGGGGGGTCTCAGGGAGCAGAATCTCCTGTCTTTTGGGGCGAGGGGAGGTCCATGAGAGCCGTGTCTCCAGTTCCTAAGGGAGGACTCATAACAGAGTCTCCTGTTTTTTGGGGGTCCCTTGGAGCAGTGTCCTTAGCCTCTGGGGGTCTCAGGAAGCAGTCTCCTGTTTTGGGGGCCCTTGCAGCAGCATCCCCAGTCCCTACCGGGGCGTCTCAGGGAGCAGAGTCTCCTGTTTTTTGAGGAGGGTCGCTGGAAGCGGTGTCCCCAGCCCCTGGGGTGGTCCTTGGGAGCAGTCTCCTGTTTTGGGGGCCCTGCTGCAGCGTCCCCAGCCCCTGGGGGGGGTCCCTGGAGGCACAGTCTCCTGTTTCGGGGGCCCTGCAACAGCGCCCCCGCCCCCTGGGGGTCCCAGGAAGCCGCGCCCCCGCCCCCTAGGGGTCCCAGGCAGCCGCAACCGGGCTCCGCGGGCTCTCTCACCTCTGTGGACCTTGTCGGCCCGGACGTTCTGTTCCCGCAGGCGCTGGTTCAGGATGTAGAGCATCTCCCCGCCCAGGTTCAGGAAGAGCAGGGGCAGCGTCCGCACCGACATGGCGTCGCGGGGCCGGGGCAGGGGCGGGGGCCGGGGATGGCTGCGGGGAGCCGGGGCACCAGGCGCAGGTAGAGCCGCTAGTGCTGCGGGCGGACCCTGCACAGGCGTCCCCTGCACAGGCGTCCCAGACACTCGGTTGCCAAGGCAGCGCCAGGGCCGGGGAGAAGCGGCCAATCAGAGCGCCGCTTGTTGGGAGGTGGGCGTCTTAAAGGGGCCAGGGCGGAGGGCGGGACAAGTCCCGTTGGTCGACATTTAAAGGTCCGGGCGGGGCCGAGCAGGGAGTCTCTGGGTCGGGTGGCTGGGCAGCGGGCTCAGGCTGCCGCTCCTGTAGAAGGACAAGGCACGGGGTTTGAGCTTTCATTCATTTCAGGGAGCTGATACAGGAAGAGCGCTGGACCTGGGTTCGAGTTCCGACTCCGCTTAGTAGTTGTGACCCTGGGGAAGTGCAGTAAATCCTGCTTTATCTGTGTGACCTTGGGCCGATCTCTTTCAGCTCTCTGGGCCTCGGTTTCCTACTCTGTAAAAGGAAGATTTTGGAGGACATGATCCCCGAAGTTCCTCCAGTCCTAAATCATCGATTCCGAATCAATTCCACAAGCATTTATTTAGCATCTACTGTATGCAACCCCCCATCCTCCATTCTCCGCAATGACAGCCCCTGCCCTAAAGCGACGTTCTTCTGGGAGGCGGACAAAGCCCAGAGAGAAAAGCATATACACGATACATATAGTGTAAGGGAGTGATGCTGAAAAGGACAGGACCTAATAAACAGAAAAGGGAAGACAGATAAGGAAACTGAGGCCCGGGTCCTCTGGCTGCGTCCTGCTGCACCGCCCGCCTCTGGGTGCCATCAGGGGAGGGTCCCTGGCTCCTTCTGCCCAGGGCAGCAGGGCGGCTCCGAGAGGGCTTCGGGGTGAGGGGCGTCCCCGGAGGGTGGACAGCACAGGCTTGGAAGTGAGCGAGAAGCGTGGCGATGAGTTTGACCTCAGTGTGCTAAATGAAGGAGCCGCTTCTCCCTTACTGTTATTTCAGCCGCAGCTCCAATTCAATTTCATAGAATTGTTAGAGTCAGGAGACCCGGGGTCAAATTCTACTTTGGACAGTTACTAGATAGATGTGTAACCACAAGTCATTTAGTGGTGGAGCGGATAGAGTGCTGAACGCCGTTGGGTCAGAAGAGCTGAGTTTGAATCCTGCCTCACATACTTAATAAGGTGTATCACTTTGGTTCATTCACCCCTCCCTGGCACAGAGTCCTCATCTGCCAGAAATGTCGGGGTTGGACTTGACTCCAAGGTCTCCAACAGGTTTAGATCTTGTTTAGTCTTCCTGACTCTCTGTGACCCTATTTGGGGTTATCTTGGCAGAGATGCTGGAGTGGTTTGCCATTTCCTTCTCTGGCTCATTTTACAGATGAGGAAACCGAGGCAAACAGGGTTAAGTGACTTGCCTAGGGTCACTCAGCTAGTGTCTGAAGTCCAGACTTGAACTCAGGGAGATGAGTCTTCCTGACTCTAGGCCCTGGGCTCTATCCGCTGTGCCACCTAGCTGCCCCTAGCTTTAGATCTATGATCCTTCAATTTTCTTATCTATAAAATGGTGGTAACCTACTTGCCCATTAGGAAACCAGTGTGCAACCTTTTAAATTCTATACAAACCTGTTATTCCATTTTTTTTTAAAAAAAATGTTCATTTGTGAAGATGGATCCACAATCAAGAACATTCCCTTTGATTTGAACTTTTATTGACTTTTGTTTTTACATCACAATCCAATAGATTCTGAACTCTTTGAGGGATCACAATGCTCTTTGTGCCTCATTGTGTCCATAGCACCTAGCACAGTGCCTGGTATGTAGTAGATGCTTTATAAATGTTTACTGAGTATCATTTATATCACCTCTAATAGCAAGTCATCCCTTGTAACAAAGAATAAAAAAGAGAAAAATAAATGAACATTAATATATTGATATTAACTGAGGTGGAGAGTAAATGCGATGTTCCATAGGTAGAGTCCCTCTTTTCGAGGAAGGGATATTCAAGAACTCTGTATTTCCTTTATCCGATCATCATTTTTTATTTTTCCAGCTTTTGCTAGGTCTCACTCTTTCTAAACCTTGCTTTCATCCTATGACCTATAATCCATCCCTCTACCCTTTAGTACTGCCTCAGGCCATCATCCTTTCTCTGCCCATCTTGGACCTTTTGGCGAACCAGTCCAGCCCTACACAGTCCTCTCCTCTTGAATCTCATGTTCCCTTGTCTTCTGGCTGAGCGTGCCAGACCAAACCCCAACCATGGATTACTATCACACCTACCTCCTCCCTTCCTACTCACATGCTGTTAAGTCGAATTAGAGGGAATCATCAAAATGTTGGCTATAAATTAATGCTAGTTAATCTCAAATGGGTCGTCTTCATGGCAAAGCAACCCTATTACTCCTTAACACCTAAACCCACTGACTTGGGCCGCTTGCCAAGAGTTTCCCGTTTCCTTCCCTTCTCTTCTAAATCCTTTGCAATCTTAGCCTCTGATCTCATCATTCCAGTGAAACTTCTCTTTCCAGTTACAGGAGATTTCTCAGTTGCCAAATCTAATGGCTTCAGCCTCGACTTCTCCAGTCTTTGACGCCATTGACCCCCTTCGGCATGAGATCTCACTCACTACTGTCTTGATTCTTCCTCATTCATGACCCCTCCGCCACTTGTAATGGATCTTCATTCACGTCTATCCCACTGACTCTGGGCCCTCTTCTCTCCCTTGGCCCTCTCATCAGTTTCCCTGGCTTAATGAGCATCTCTATTCGGATGACTTCTACATGTCTTTATCCAGCTCCAGTCTCTTTCCTGAGCTCCAATCCCAAATCGTCCAATGTCTGGTGAACATTTCAGACTTGATGTTGCGTAGATACGCTGCTCAAACTCATCACGTCGAAAACACAACTCATTAGCCCTCTCCACAAACCCAATCCTCTTCTGAACTTCCCCATTACTGTGGAGAGCACCACTGACTTTTTAGTCACCCAGGTTCATGCCTTGGCCATCATCTTCAACTCCTCTCTCACTCACCCCACATACAGCTAATCATCAGTTGCCAAGGCTTATAATTTCCTTCTCAAAGATCTCTAGTATAGGTACCCTAATTCAGGCCTTTATCACCACTCACCTGGACTATTCCAATAGCCAAGTCTCCATTCCTCAAATCTCTCAGCACATTAATCCACCCTCCACTCAACTGCCAAAGCAATTTTCCTAAAGCATAGCACGGAGCACGTCAACTCGACTGTTCAGCCAATTCTAGTGGCTCCCAATTACGTCTAGGACCAGAGAAAGTCTTTTGTCATTTAAAGTTCTTCACCTGGCTCCTTCCGCCTTTCTATGGACACGTTATTTTCATGGTACTCTGTCCTACTTGCTGTTCTTGAATTGTCTCTTTCCCTATGCCTAGAATGCAGGGGGAGACCTCTGACTTAGCATCAGAGGCTTCTTAAGACTTAGCTCAAGTACCACCTATTGCAGGCTTTTTCTGGGCCTCCGGCTGCTAGTACCACTCCTCTGTAAGGTACACACACACTCATGAATGTGCTTGTATGTAGAGTTGGTACATACACTCATGAATGTGCACATATGTAGAATTGGTACACACACTCATGTACGTACACATATGTAGAGCCAGGAGTGCTGTGATAAGGCTTAAACTCCTCATTTGGGACCTTCGGTTTGCTCTTAGCCCGGTTTTACATCAGGATTTCATCAGAACCCTCTGCTCCTGCTTGTATTGGTCATCCTTTTCTTCACCTGTCAAATCCCTCCAACTCCTTCCAGGTCCAGTTCTTCCCTACAGGGTTGTCTTCTCTGACCGTGCCAGCCCAGTGACTTTCCCCTGCTACGGGCAAATAGTAACTACATTTACTGCCCCCAACACTCATTCATCCCTTATTTATGTCCTACTGTCATTGACGTACTTCTCTCTCCGACTAGATGGTTGGGTCCTCGTGGATAGAGGCTCTGCCTTCTCTTTCTTTGTACCCTAATTCTCTCCACCCCCCCTAACGTGTTCTCCCAACTCTTGCTGGCATTGGGCCTCCTACGTAGTAGATGTTCAATGATGTTTTGTTCATTGGTGGTCAAGGGCAAATACATGTAAGAGGGATGGGGCACATGGCACTAATTAATATTTGTTGAGCTGATGTATAACTTCCAACTTAGAATCCTTGAAACTATAATCACAGGATGCTGGGAGGGACCTGAAACCGTTTAACTCCCTCATTTTACAGATGAAGGAATTGAAGCTCAGAGGATGGCAGTGATTAGCTCAAGGTCACCCAGCCTGCAGGTGCAGAACTGGGACGGAAACCTAGAGCCGGCTCCAAAGCTGGTGATCTTTCTGATATCTCTGGGCCTTCTGGGGTGAAGGGGCCCCTGCCCTTAGAATGTAACCGTTCTAATCTATCTAATGACTGACCATATTATTCATCAAAACACTCAAACCAGCCTGGATACAGCAAAAAAAAAAAAAAAAGACAAAATCAAGCTGGGCTGTGGTCCTGCCTCGTGGGAGCCAGCATGCTCATAGACATATGTATGCACCTCAGTAGAGACCTCAGGTACATACTTGGTGAAGCCTTTCTTACTTTTCTCGTGTCTACAACTCTATCCTTCCCCATATTCAGCCAGGACATAGAGAACACTGGGTTTTAACTTAATTTATTTTTTGCATTAGATAAAGGGCCACAGGATTGGTGGAGCCTGGGCTAAGAGACCGAAGTGTCCTGACTTTCCAGCCTCTTTATTTCTTCATGTTTCAGTGCTTCTTCTTGTTTCTTTAGCTTCTTCAGTTTCTGTGTCTCTTGGAAAACCTATTGGAGGAAATGGGAAGAAATGGTCCTTGAATTCTGGGTAAATAAAATCTCATACATGGAGGTGTCTTAAGCAGAATCTGGATGAGTCCTGGTCAAGAGAAAGACATGCCAATAGGGAAATCCCCTCTAGTCTAAATCATCATTCAGTCTCCAGTGACAGAGAACTTAGTACTACCATTTGAGGCAGGGTATCCCATTGATAGATCAAGTCAAAACTTGCCTCCTTCTACCTGCCTTTCTCCTCACCCCTTGGCTTTCTACTGAGGTTAAGCAGAAGTCTGATCTGTCATTTGCTTAACATGACAGCCCTTCTCACACTAGAAGACAACACTCAATTCCCCCGAGTCAGATTTTCTCCATAAGGCACCTTCCCCTAACTGAAGTGAAGCCCCATCCTTTTTACCTGCAGGGTTGCTACCTGTCGCCTCTCTGGTAGGTCAAACACTGTTTTAATGGCCAAGATGAAAAAAAAAAGGCATCTAAGCCAAAGCCCACGAAGGCTATTCCATGGTACTACTGGAGCCCATCCCACACCAGCACAACTAAAGTAGCTTTTGATCCTTACCTTGATACAAAACGCTTTCTTAGCCACCCAACGTCGGTGTGCGGGCCGGTAATACAGAGGGGGAAATGTGTACTCGATGCCCAGCTCTTGACATGTCTTCTCAAACACCTCAAAGTTGGTCTGCCGAAGCTTTTTGAGTACCTTCTTTCTCTGGTCAATGGCCATAAGCAGCAATCGCTTGTGGGCTTTGTCCTGTAGAAGCACGAAGTTAGTGTAATGTCAGCTGTCATGGGCAATGTGGGAAGGCCGTGATTTTCCTGACGGTCTCATGACCCAGGCTGCCATTATTCTACATAGGAATCTTGCCATGGGACTTAACAATCAAGCCTTATGCCCCTCCTTACAAAGGAGTGGTGGGGGCCTTCCCCATTCTAGTAAACTGTAAGGTTCTTAAGGGCAAGGACTATTTCTGGCTTTGTCTTTTTATCCTCAACACGTAGTCCATCACCTGGCACTTAATAAATGACAGCTGAATGCATGAATTTCCGATGGGCAGACTCTAGTTTCTTCATCTGCAGGCTCAGATATGAGCTTAAGAGAGCTAAGGACCTACCCACTGCTTCAATGCTGCAGAGGCAGAGAGACTTGAGAGTTGTAGCCAATGAAGATTTTCTAGGTCACAGATGTAAAGGTGAAGGGACCTCAGAATCATTTAATTATTCCTTTATATTATAGATGAGGAACTGAGGCTTGTCTAAGGTAACCTAGCCGGTTAAGCAGCAGAGCCCAGATTCCAATCTATGTCCCCAGACTCCAAATCCAGTCCACTTTCTACGTCACCCTGTGGCCTCTGGAGTCAAGGTCTGGGCTCCCCAGAATAAACAGAGTAACAACAATAGCTGTATTGGGAGAGGGCTTTAAGGTTTGCAAAGTGTGTTACCTGTTCTATTGCACTCATCCTCAAAACCTAGGAAGAGGCATTCTTTAGGTGCTAGTCTTTCCATTCTATGGATTAAGAAAATGATGCTCAGGAAGGTTAAATAATTGGCCTGTGGTGGCACAGCCAGTGGGCTGACGAGTGCCACCTAGTGTCATCTTAATACGAACTGACAGAGATAGTCAAAAAGCACTCTAAGGACATTTATTATGAGCTATGTTTGATAATTGTACAATCACTCCCCACGAAATTACGTTTAGTTTGGTTTGTTGGAAAACTCAGTTAATTTTTGAGTTATCTGACGGAGGCTGTCTGGGCAAAAATTTTAACGGATGCCAAGGAGAAACACCCGTTTGTAAAAGCAAGGGTGTGCATCTTTATACACAAAAAATATGATTAATCCAAGCTATGCAAAATTTGATATCCAGTTTAGTTGTAAATAAGAGCACAGTTTCCCTATCAGTAAATGTTTTATGAGGACCCCCCCCGCCCCCTGGGATCTTAACCCTGCAGGTGCTGCCAGATGTCTCTCCATGGAGGAGTGGATGGAAGAAGGGAAGGGTGGGAGGGGAAAGGAGGGGGCAGCTCACCTTGTGATGCTTCTGCATGTGTTCTTCATAGTTTCGGATCCTGACTGTCAATCTTACAACTATAATACCAAATTGCAAGAGGTCAGGACACAAGCAGCCAGAACTTGAGTCACAGTATCTTTTTATACTTCATTCCATGATGGGTCCTCTTTGATTCAGTGACACTGGCCTCCAGGCTGTTCCATGAACAAGACATTCCATCTCTCTCCTCTGGGCATTCCCCCTGGCTCTCCCCCAGACCTGGAATGCTCTCCTTCCTCCCCTCCAACTACCTACCTCCTTGGCTTCCTTTAATTCCCAATTCACATCCCACTTTCTACAGGAAGCCTTTCCCAACCTTATCGCCCATTCATCCTGTCGATAGCTTGTCTATACAAACTTGTTAGCATGTCGTCACCCTTATTAGACTGCAAACTCCTTAAAGGCAGGGACTGACTTTTGCCTCTCCAGCATTCAGCAGAGTGCCGAGCACAAAGTCGGTGCTTAATGTCTATTGACTGAAAGAGCTGCGGGTGACCTCAAAGATCAAATCCGAAATGCCACCTGACTTATGTAACTCTGACTTCCTTACCTACCATTTCTTCTGGGTAGGGATGGAATCCTATCATGCAAACTCCCCCAGCTTTTCAGTTTAAGGGGTTTTCCTGGAGCACTGGCCATGGTCATGCAGCCAGTATGTATCAGAGGTCAGATGTGAACCAAGGCCAGCTGCCAGTACCCTGATAATCAAAATGGCCATGGGAACCCTGGTGGTCTTTGATCCCTTTCAAGTCTTTTGAATGGGAGGGCAGGGTGAGGCACAGCAGAAACAGGCCTGGCCTGTGAGTCAGGAGACCTAGGCTTGAGTTCCAGATGGCAGACAGTGAGTGGCAGGACCTTGGCAGCCCTTCCTTCCTCTGGCTCTCCGCCTCCTTCTCTAGGAAGGTTCTGGATGCTTGATCGTCTCTAAGGCTCCTGCTAGCTCTAACAGTGTAGGATTCCTCCTCACTTGTCAGTCCCCATTCTGCCCTCAATACCCCCAACACATCCTTCCGTCAAGCTCTTGCTTCATTTCTGTGGGTACATGTTACTATTTCCGAGGCAGGGCAGAAAAAGCAGAAGATGGGCTCTCAAAACAATGACAACCCAGCTCTGGCACACATGGGAGAGAGGGCTGCGATGGTTCCTTGCCGAGAAACCATTGACTAATGGGGCTCTCTCCAGAATGACTCCTGACACCTTGCTTTTTCAAAACTAGAGCTTAACTGAGCTCTGCTTGGGTGGAAAGAGGCTAGGGGTAGGACTGGCTTAAGGACCTGCTCCCCTAAAGCAAGGTTCTCAAAACATGGCTAAGAAGCATCTCACAAGTGGTCCATGGGTTAGTGTTTCTGACTGAATAAATACTTGCATTTTGTTCTTGGCAAGAATTAATTACTTATCTTATTGGTGTCTCATTAACAAGAGATTGGGTACATTGTATGCACTTAGAAAATATCCATCTTGGAGCAGCTAGGTGGTGAAGTGAATAGGGTACCGGCCCTGGAGTCAGGAGGACTCGAGTTCAAATCCAGCCTCAGACACTTGACACTTACTAGTTGTGTGATCTTGGGCAAGTCACTTAACCCCAACTGCCTTGCCTTCCCCCCTCCAAAAAAAAAAAGAAAAAAGAAAGTATCTGTCTAAATTAAGTGGCATTTTACTATCAGTCCTGAGAGTTGTACTTTAGTAGCAAAGTAAGGTAAGGCAGGACAGGCAGTGTTGTGGCTCTATTGCCATCAGAGTGATGCTCAGACTGGACAGATGGAATTGCTAGTGGGTATGGAAAGCTGAGGCTACTTTCCCCAAACAGGACTAGGAGGCTCTGAATGCAGGCCCTCCAAACCTTTCATGTGCGTCTCTTTGATAGTTAGAAACTCACCATCTAGTAAATAGAAACTGGCCAAAGAGTAGGAGAGGAAGTAACAGTTTGGGTTACATGAATGAAAAGGAAACTGTAATCAATAGCTGGATGCCCAGGTAGGAGGTGGGAGTGAGCCAGGGTGGGGGAGGGGACAAGAACCTGGATGGTGTCATGACAGAACCGGAAAGGACCTTACACACACTCGAGTCCAATTCCTTAATTTTACAGGAGACTGTGCCTAAAAGGGGGAGGAGACTTAAACAATCACAGAATGAAATCCAAGTTGGAAGGAACCTTAAAACACAGAAAGGTTAGAACTGGGAGAGCCCTTAGAACATAGAATTTCAGGGCCAGGAGAGGCCTCAGAACATAGAAGTCAGAGCTGGGAGGGGCCTTAGAACACAGAATGAGACCTGGGAAGAACCTTGGAATGTAGAGCATAGACTAATAGCTTAAAGGCACCCTGGAGATCTTCCTTTTACCTACTTGGTGATTATAGTCTATAGAAGGTAAGGGACTTGTTTAAGGTCACATAAAGCATAGTAAATACAAGAGCTGAGACTGGTAGTAGCTCTCAAAGCTGTTTGGTTCCTGGCTCACTTGAATAAGACAAAAGACCCCAAATATCACCCATTCTCTCCCTCACCTGACTCAGAGAAAAATATGCCAGAATGGATAGAGAGCTGGGGTGGTTCTTACTGACAATCTAACTAGATTCCAAACCTATTACTAATAATCAGGTTTCCCCAGCAACAAAAGTATAAGACCTGGCCTATTTAGCAGCACTGCCACAGGAGAGACCATGGTCTCGCCGTCCTCTGTCCTAGTCAGGTCATATCTGGTGTACTGTTCAGTTCAGTTCTGGGTGTCAGAGTTTAGGAAAGACAGTGATAAGCTGGAGTGCCCAGAAAAGGGCAATCAATCAACCACCTAACCAGCCAATCAACATTTATTAAGAACCTACTTGAAGTGCCAGGCATGGTGTTAAAGTTTGGGGGTATAAAAAGAGGCAAATGACAGTCCCTGCCCTCAAGGAGCTGACAATCTAATGGGGAAGACAACATGCAAAGAAACATATATACAAAGCAAACTATATACTGGATGAACAAGACATGATTAACAGAGGAATAGAGGGAAGGCACTGGAATTAAGAAGCGTTGGGGAGGCTTTCTGCAGAGGGGCAGATTTTATTTGGGACATAAAAGAAGCCAGGGAAGTCAGTGGTCTGAGCAGAGGAGAGAGGGTGTTCTGGGCATGGAAGAGAAGAGTTGGAACCCAGGAGGCCAGTGTAACTGGATAGAAAAATTCATATTAGGGAGAAAGGTGTAAGACTGGAAAGATAAGAAAGGGCTAGAGGGCTTTGGGTCCATGTTATATAAGCAAAGGTTGAAGGAATTAAGGGTGTTTAGCCTGGAGAAGAAAAGACTAGGGAGTTTGGAGGGTGGGGGAGAAAGAGTGGAGAGTGATAAATATGGTAGCTGCCTCTGATTATTTGGAAGACTGCCATGTGGAGGAGGGTTAGCTTTGTGCTTTTTGGCCCCAGGGGGCACAACATGGAACAACAGATAGAAGCTGCAAAGTATACCTTTAGGGTTGATGTGAGACAGTTTCCTAACAACTGGAGATGTCTAAAAAGTGAAATGGGCTGCTTTAGGAGGCAGTGGGCTCTCTTCACGAGAAGGGTTCAGGCACAGGCCAGATGAACATGTGTCAAGTAGCAATCTCAAATTCCTACTGAGACCTCTTCCAACTCTCAAATTCTCTAACTCTGTGACAAGCCCCAGGTGGAAGATAACTGGTGCAGGCACTGAACACTTGTTGACAAGGACACTAGTGGAACTGGGGGAGGTGAGAGTTAACTCCCACTTCTCTCATGCTCTCCAAACAGCAGCAGAAACAACTGCAGGCCACAGTCAATCCACAATCACCTGTCAAGCAGCTACTATGTGCCAGGTGCCAGGGAGACAAAGAAAGGCTTAAAATGGTGCCTGTGCTCAAGGAGCTCACATTCTAACGGGGGAGAAAATGTGCAAGCACACTTTATAAAAACAAGATATAGAGAGTGTAAATGGAAGGTAATCTTGGAGAGAAGGCACTAGTGGTGGGAGGGATAGGGAAAGGCTTCCTGCAGAAGGTGGGCTTTTAGCCGAGACTGAAGGAAGCCAGGGGAGCCAGGTGGTGAGAGGAAGTGTTCCATGAGGCATGGTCAGAGGAAATGCAGAAGATGAGAGAATGGTGCAGGGGGACCAGTGAGGAGGCCAGTGTCACTGGATCATAGACAACGTGGAAGGGAGTGAAGTGGAAGAGGGGAAGGGCGGTGGTGGGTGTAGGTTATGAAGAGCTTTAAAGGATAAATACAGGATTTTATAATTGATCTGGAGGTAACTGAGTGACTAGAATTTACTGAGTAAGTGGGGTGAGATGGTCAGATCCGTTCTTTAGGAAGATCACTTTGGCACCTGAAAAGAAGATAGATTAGAGTGGAGTAGAAAGAGACTTGAGGCAGAGACCCACCAGCACACTGAATATAGCCCAAGTGTTTAGTGATGAGGGCCTTCATCAGGGTAATGGCAATAACAGAGGAGGGATAGGACCAGATTCTAGGAATGTCAAAAAGGTAAAACTGACCAGCCTTGGAAACAAGGATATGAAAGTAGGGGTGGAGAAGAGAGAAGAGCCAAGGGAGACAGCTAGGTTGTGAGCCTGGGTGCATGGGAAGACAGTGGTGCCTTCCACTGTTAACAGGGAAGTTCTGAAGAGGAAGGGCTTTGGGGAAAGATGAGTTTTGCATGTGTTGAGTTTCCATGGGACATACAGTTCCAGATGTCTAGTAGGCAGTTGGAGAAGTGAGACAGGAGAAAGCTTAGGGCTGGATAAACAGATGTGAGAATCATTAGCATAGAGATGGTAATTGAATACATGGGAGTAGGAGAGATTCCCAAGGGAAAGGAGGTGGGTTACCCATAGCCCAGGAGGGTAGATCCCTAGATCACCTAGCTGTGAGCCCTCAGGGCAGAAAGAGTTTAAAAAAAAAAAAGTAGTTTCTAGGATTATGACAAGGAGCTTGAACTCCAGGGAACATCCTGGCTGAAAGCTTTTAACTTTCTGGTCAGCGATTTTTACCTTCCTCAACTGCGTTTTAACCACCCAGATATCAGCTTCTACCAGAGGGTATTGGAGAATAAAAAGATTGTTTGAACCCTTTCTTATCATTTCATTGGATAAGAAATGGTGATGCCACAGCACCCAAGGCTAACAAAAATCATTACGGTAGAGTTGTAGGTACAGAAGTTAATTTCATTTTTCTTGGTCGCTCTCTTTCTTCCTTGCCCAAGCCAGATTTCGGCCCCCATAATCATCCAAGCTGAAAAGGGCCCTAAATTAGGTGTTGGGAGGCAGGTCATTCCCTGCCCCCTTCCTCCATTCACCCTTGGACCAACCTCGAGCTTCCAGGGATGTGGTATCTTCTGGGTTTGCGGTGATCTGGTTTAGCAACTGCTCTGTCTTTATCTTCATTTTCTCCCTCTGATGGGGGAACAAACCAAAAAGGTTCTTCTGTATGGTCTGAGCCCCTTTAAACACACTCCACCTCCTTCCCCCCATGTTCTCAAACTTCTTGGGACACTGTACCTATTTTAAGGGCTGTCTTGGGAAAGGTCACACCACTGCTCCCCAGGCATTACTGGAGGACCAACTCCAAGGGAACTGAGTAAAAAACAACCAGAGTACAGAAGGAAGGAGACTGGGAGCTTCTGAGGGTACCTTCTCTACAACTGAGAATCTTAAGAGAGTTACCTAGGGCAGCGGTCGCAAGATCAAATAGAAATAGGGGCCACTGAGTGTACATAAGGATCCCTGTGGGATGCATAATGTCTTCAATATTATCTATGTTTTATTGTATTTATTACGTTAAATATTTTCAAATTACATTTTGATCTAGTTCTGGCTGCAATCAGTTCTGTCGTGGGTTGCAAGTTTGACACCTCTGCCCTAGGGCATTGAGAGGTTAAGGTGACTTGCTGAAGGTTACAAAACTAGTATCTGTCTGAGGCAGCATGCTGTAATGGGTAAATAGGTTGGCCTTGGAACCAAAAAGAACTGGGTTTGAGGTTGACCCTTAATAAATAAATGCGGGGAAGGCTGGTGGACATGAGCCTGACATCACACTAGAGACAGAAGGCAAAGCGAGATGGGTACCATTCCCATTATCAGAAGCAAGGATCTGTGCTTCCCTCCCATTACTTATAATTATAAATCAGCTGCCATTTTATATAGGGCTTTATGACTGTGGCCTCATTTATCTCTCACAGCCCTGTGACTGAGGAGCTGTGACTGCGGAGGCAGTGTGATACAGTATTGAGAGCACTGATTTTGGAGTCTGAGGATGTTGGTTTGAACCCTGGCTCTGCTGCTTAGTATGTGACTTCCCAGCCTTCAATTTCCTCCTTTGTACAAGAGTTGGACTACCTGATCTGTGAAGGTCCATGGGCCTTTTCGTCTTGATTTATAGATCAGGAAATGGAGGCCCAGATAACTGTAACTTGTCCAAGGTCGCAAAGTAAGTGGCAGGATCAGGATTAGAACCCAGGCTCCATGAGGCCAAAGTGATCCTTTAGCCATCTCCTCTTACAAAATAAGTGAACCCAGAGAACTCACTTAAATGATTCTGCTCAGTGGTGTCAATATTATTGTGCAAACTACACTTGGTGTGCAATACATCTATCTCTGAGTTTAGATGCAGGGGTGGGGAACCTGTAGCCTCAAGGCCACATGTAGCCCTCTAGGTCCTTGGGTGTGGCCTTTTGGCCGAGTCCATGTTTTATAGAACTTGGGGGTTTATTTCAATTGAAATAAAACCAGGGAGAAAACATACCAGACCCCATGGCATGCCCTGTTCTGACAAATAAGTCACAGATGGGATTGATAAGGAAGATGGGGAAGGGGAGAAGACACTCACCTGGTTGGCCATTTCCAGAGACAAGAGTCTTTTCACAACATCATCGACCCTAGAGGAAGACCACAATGGTAAAGAACTTAGGAGTGGGTGTGGTGGTGGTGGGGGTAGGAGCTCCATATTTCAGGTTGGTCTGGAAAATCATGGCAACCTAGAATCTCTTTCCCAAGGAGATCAGTAAACTCTCTGGAAAAGAGGTCTTCTCCCCAAGAATTAAAAGAATGACAGATCATGCTTTTACGGAGACCATGTATTATGGTCTACTGGGGATGACAGTAAGAATGTGAGGCTTGTCACAGGAGAAGCAGGACTTCAACAGTAACCAGAAGAGATTATCCAAACACACCTCAAGACTCAGATCATTTGTTTTTCTACTTGTCACAAGGATAAGTGAGTGACTAAAAGGAATGGCCGATGCCTCCGTCTCTCCAGATCACTTTGCTTGTTTTCTGGCTACCTTGGGTCCTCGCCAATTAGTCCCATTCAACTACTTCCCCAAATTGGGGCAAGCTATGCTTGAACAGCCAAAAGAATTCTCCCACATTCTGCCTCCAGATCATGACATACATACGTACCCATCAATTCCAGGAACATTTTGATACTCTTTCAGCAGCATGGAGGAAGGCAGGTCATCCATCTGGCTGGATTGGGTTACTAAGGCAGGCACAGTAGGAAACCATAGGAGATCAGCTCTCACCGTTTTCCATCTGCCCCCAGCGAACCCCAACAGACCCCAGGGATACTTGGGGGATAAGGAGATCACTGGATTTGAAAAGACTGGGCAAGTCATTTAATCTCCTGGAGTCTCAGGTCATGCATGTGCAAACTTGGGAGGTGGCGGGGGCTGTGATGGGCCTAGATGATGTTAGGACTCTAAGGCCCCTTTCTAGTGCTAAAGTTCAAGGGTTCCTATCTATGTATCCCAATTAAATCAGTTGGTCAGTAGACATTTATTCCATGTCTAATCAGTGCTAGGCCCTGTGCTAAGTGTTGGGGACACAAAGAAAGGCAAAAGACAGCCTCTGCCTTCATGGGGCCCACTATGGGGCCACTGAGTCTCATCCTAGCCCCCTCCCCCCACGCTAAGGCACTGTAAGGATCCCTTGAAGCCTCTGGGTTTGGGGCTTTTCCCATTCAGCACCTCAGACAACCCCAGCCTAGTCTGGGCAGGAACCCAGGTCACCTACCTGATTTCTTATCTGCATAGGCTCGGGCTGCCTGGAGGAGGAGGCCATTTCCTGAAAGTGAAAGGAGGGGACTGGAAGTGGCCCTTAAAAGCCCGGGCTGCTGGGACCCCAGGTCTCATCCTCCTCCCCATCCCCTGCCCTCTCTCCACCTCATTTCTCTCCTCTCCAGACTTCACTGGTCTAGCTACCAGATTTACATCCGTTTTCCTGCCTGATTTCGCCTCTCCCCTGATTTCAAACCCTCTCCTCTTTCTTCCCTGACCCCGATGCCCAACTTCTTTCCCTGACCTTCTTCACTGCCCCATTTCTCTCCCAGACCTCTCCGCCTGATTTCTTTTCTGGTCTTCCTTCTCGTCCTCACTGTTCCACTTCTCTCCCGTTTTATTCTTGGGCCCCGCCGCCTGGATTCTTTCCCCGACCCATACTCATGATGCTCCTTGCCTGCCCCATTTCTCCCGTCCCCCTCTCTTTCCAGTCCCCGCAGCCCGCTTTCTCTCAGGCCTCGCCGCCTGATTTCGCCACGCCCTCCCCCTCACCAGGTGGCAGGGCGCACGGAGGCCCCGCGGCTGCTCTGGCCGTCGGCCCGCTGGCCAGGGCCGGGGCTGGGGCCTGAGCTCGGCCCCACAGGAGCGCCCTCCGCGCCGCCCTCAGCATCTCGGCCCCCCGCCGTCCCTGCGTTGCTCTCCGGCCTGACCTCGGGCCTCGCCGCCGCCGCCGCCGCCGAACGCCAGCGAGCGAGCGGACAACTCACATGGGCGCAGCCATCTTGGCTCAGGCTCGGCCAATCGAGTGCGGCGGCAGGCAGGAGCAGAGGATGGTCGAGCGCATCGATGGAACTTCAGGGGCTTCCTCTAAAAAGTGTTAGAGCGTGGGCTCGGATAGTTCTTCAATTCTCTTCCAAACCTCCGCTCTGTCCACTTTCTGTATCTAAATATCTAAGTGCAAAACCCGAAGGGCTATATAAATACTAGCCTAAATACTATAAATATTGGCTATATAAGTACCATCGCCACCACCACCGTCACCATCATCATCATCTTCATCATCATCATCATCATCATCATCATCATCATCATCATCATCAATGCCTGGTGCTGGGAAAGGCCCCTTGATCTTCGAGGAAAGAGCTTTTGGCTGGATCTTAGGCAGATCTTTTCCCCAATCCGAGCCTCAGTTTCCCTCATCTGGGGGTCAGTGAATAAACATTAATTAGTGCCCATTCTGTGCCAGGCACTGTGGTAAGAAATGGAGATACAAAGGAAAAGAAAAGCCGGTCCTTGCCCTCAAAGAGCTCCCCACCCAAAGGGGAGACAACATTTGAACAGCTATGTACAAAAAGCTAGACTCGGGATAGGTTGGAGATATATAAGCAAAGGAGGGAAAGAAGGCTCTTAGACCACTGACATCCCGTGATTCCTAGGGAATTTCTAACTCGGGGCATTCATTCAACAAGCATTTAAAAATATTTTAATTGGATATCTTCTTTTTTTTTTAACATCCCAATATACCCTGAATGCCCTTCCTCCTGGAGAGTCATCTTTTATAACAAAGAATAAACCAAAGCTAAAGGTCAGAAAAACTAGCCAACAAATGAACTAAGTTGAATGTTAATTTCCCCTGGTTCCTCTACCTCTGCAAAGAAGGGAGGGAGGTGAATTCTCATGAGATGGTGATCTCATCTCCTACGTATCATCATGATGATACAGTGAAACTTGGATCTGGAGGCAGAAGACCTGGCTTCAAATCCCATCTCTGGCACTTACCACCTATGTGACCTTGAGCCAGTCATTTAAACACCCAGGGCCTCAGTTTCCTTGTCCGTAAAATGAAGGAGGAGGCTATGTAGCCTCTGAGTTTCCCTCTGGCTCTCAATGATCCCAGGACTAGGTTGCTTCTGAGGTGTCTTCTGGTTCTAGTCCTAGAATCTGATGATTCAGGTTCTTCCAATCCCAGCTCTAGTTGCTACTAGTATAATCTTAGGCCAATCACTTCATCTTCCTGATTCTTAGTAAAATCAGAGGGTTGCACTGGGTGATCTCTATGGTCCCTACTGTCTCTAAGGCTATGATTCTATGAAATCATCCTAGGTTTATAATGTAGTTAATTTAAAATAAGCCAATATGTGCTGAGCACCTGCTAGGCTCAGTCTACTATGCTATTCATTGCCCCTAGGCATGCAAAAATAAAAAATGACACAGACCCTGTCCCCAAGGAGCTTACAGCCCAAGAGGGTGGTATGCCATATACACAAATAAGTCATATGCAACGTTGAATGTGATAGGGACAGTGGACAGAACTATATGTATCTTTTACATGGTAGGCAGTGGTACCCACCTGTTTATGGGTACCATTGACTCAGACACGAAATATTTATTAAACAAGAAGGCAAAAGCAAGACTAACCAAAACATAACATTTTCTAAGCAAGAATGATCAAATCATAAATAAAATCAAACCACAAATCAAAACAAAACATAACAGTCTATCCATAAATCGGGCTCTGCTGTCCCACTAATGTACACGGTGTCTATGTGTTTGTGAAAATAGGCATAAACTTCCAGAAACCTAGTGAGGCATAGCAGTAGGGAAAACCATGTGCCTGGAGAAACTCATAACTGAGCTGTGGACTTGATGTTCTTTAGGGAATATTTTGTGCCATAAGTCACTGGCTGGGTGGGGTCATTCCTCTTCTGGGCCCTTCCATTCCCTTTCTGGACAAAGCACTTCTTTGTCACTCTCATCACTGAAGCTGTATTAAACTTAAAAAAAAAACCAAAAATAGTGTAATACTCTTTTAAGGACAAGCAGTTTCCTTAAACCTGAAATCTGTAGAGCTATGCAAGTCTGCTTTCTGCAGTATGATACATTTCTTTCTCTTCATCCAGAGACAGTAACTGTTGTTGTTCAGTCACATTTGACTCTCTGCAGCCCATTTTTGGGGTTTTTGTGGCAAAAATACTGGAGTGGCTTGCCATTTCCTTCTCCAGCTCATTTTACAGATGAGGAAACTGAGGCAAATAGGGTTAAGTGACTTGTCCAGAGTCACACAGCTAGTATGTATCTGAGACTGGATTTGAACTCAAGTCTTCCTGACTCCAGGCCCCAGAAGCTCTATCGTTTGAGCCACCCACTTGCTCTAGAGAGGGTAGTGTAATAGAGAGCAATTCAAACAAGTCTGTAAGGCAGGGGTTTTTAATATCAGGTTAAGGGACTCCCAAGGGATTCATGGTTAGATTTCGGAGGGATCTTGTACTTAGATGACAAAAAGATGGCATCTTTTGTTTTAGTAACTTCTCACTGAAATTTAGCATTTCTTTCAGTTATGGATTTAAACAGTATTTTGAGAAGAGTTCCAAAGTCTTCACCAGATGAACAAAAGTGTTCATGACATAAAAAAATAATCAAGAACTCCTCTTGTTGAGACATTGCCCTTCTCCCATTTGTGGACAAGTCCAGCCAGCTCTTCAAACCACAGAGGATTCTGCTTTCCTCCAATCATCTCCCAACATCAGAGCTCTCATCTAATCAAATCAGCTCCCAGAGCAGTGACACAGACTGCCTGGTCTGTCAGTTCTCAAACTATAGGTGGTGTGTCTAAGGCATCTGAGCCAGCTCTTCAGACATCAGTGGATTTTGCTTTCTCTAATCAGCTCTCGGCAACAGTTTTCTTCCAGTCAGCTCCCAAAATTCCCTTCAGGTTCCAGTCCTGAAACTCTGGCTCCTCAGGGTTTCCATATTTAGGCTGGATGGCTGGCTACACCATCTGGGCTGCAAGTGGGGATCACCTGCCTCCTCCAGCACCTGAAACTAAGGAGGAGAAACAAAGAACAGAAGCAAGCACTACCAGGCTCATTTCTTAGAGCTGGAGTAAAAGAGGGAGGGCAGGGGAAGAAAAGTCCTTCCCCTCTCCTCATTTTGGATCATGCTCTGGGTAAATTGAAGTCTTTATCTTTTGAATGAGGCAGGAAAGAGGATGATTCTGTGTTTCTTTCTTCTGTCATTAGATTGTTCTGTCTGCCCTGCCCTGCCTTGTCTTGTCTGTTGAACTCCCATCAACTCTTCTGCTTCAAACCAACACTATCTGGTGTGAAATAACCCATCTGTAGCTTATGTTAGCCGTGACACAAATAGTTATTACACCATAGTCCCATAGTCCCCAAACTGTTTATGATATGATTTCCCAAAAATAAACAATAAAATCCTGAAAACGGTGGTATTCAAATTGGCTGCTGGGAGACAATATGTGGCAGCCATCTTTATGGTTAGTACTTTTGGCTCCGAGATGCTTTCAAATAGATCCTCCATGTATATTCATCTGAGGGGCTGTTTTCTCTCAAGTCTTCAGTATTTTTTTGTTTCCTCAAATCACTTTTCTCTGTTTTACACAAAATATTCCTTTTCTGTTTCTTTCTACAAATAAAATGTCCTCATACAGAAAGGACAGTCCTTTAGATATACAATCTATGAATTTTTTTTCCTGTCACAAGCATTTGTAGTCAAGGAAAATGAAATTTCTCACTGGCCATGTCTGAAAAAATGCCTCAATCTACACTCGGAGCCTATTACCTCTCTGTCAGGAGGAGGGCTGCGTGTTTCATCATGAGTCCTCAGGAACTGTTGTGGCTGGTCTTTGTATTGATCAGAATTCTCAAGTTAAAATTTTTTTTTTTGGTTTTAATCACTCAAGATTCGCTTTCCTCACCCTCCCAACACAACTTCCCCCCTACCCTAGCCCCATTGAAAACAGAAGAAAAACAAAACCTATTACTTTGTATAGTCAATCAAGACAGACAACAGTGATATCCTAAGGAGAACACATTCGTTTCATTCTGCATTGAGTCCTTCAATTCTCTATCAGGAGGTGGGTAGCATATTTCATCATTAGTCCTCTGAAATCCTGGTTGTTAATTTTGCTGATAAGAGTTCAGCACAGTATTTTTCCACCACATTCATATACAAAACTTGTTTATTCATTCTCCAATTTATGAGCACCCTCTCAGATTCTGATTCTTTGCCACATTAAAAATAGCTACAAATATTTTTGTACGTCTTTAGAATTTGTTTTGCTTAAGTCTAATCTCTCCCTTAATTAATGTGATTAGGTGACTAGTGGATTCTTCTTTTCCCTCCCCCTACTTCATCCTCTGGTTCTAAGAGATTTGGGCAATTTTCTTTTAAGATTCTTGACATAGGATGTCTAGCTTCTTTTTTTTTTTCAGTCATGACATTCAGATAGTCCAATGATTCTTAATTTTTTCTCCTTGATCTGTTTTCCAGGCCAGTTGTTTTTTGCTGTAAGGTACTTTATACTTTCTTCTATTTTTTTTAGCCTTTTCACTTTGTTTTTAATATTTCTTGTTGCCTCATGGAGTTATTGGCCTCTATTTGGTCCATTTAAATTTTGGGAGAGTTTGTTGCTTGGGCAAGGTTTATGTACCTCTTGTGCCAAGCTCTTCATTCCCTTTTCCATTCTTTCTTCCTTAGCTCTCATTTCTTTTCCCAATTTTTCCTCAAGTGCTCATTCTATTTATAAGAACATTTTTAAAAGCTTTTTTTAGACTCTTGTTTCATCTCTTCCAGGAATTCTAGTTGAGTTTGTGCCCAAGCTGCGTTTTCCTCTCAGGCAATGCTTGTAGATGTTTTAGAGTCATTCACTTCTTTTATGTTTGTGTCTTGAGTGTCCCTGCCACCATAATAGCTCATTATCACCCTTCTCATTATGGTGGGATTCTTTTTCTTGTTTGCTCATTCTTCCAGACAACATTCTGACTTCAGTCTTGACGTTAGGGCTGGATTCTGTCGCCCTTTGGGAGGGAAGGTCTGGGCTGGGTCTTTTGCTTCTTTCTTGGGGTTTTGAGTATTGTATTGAATCTCAGGAACAGGCTGAGGACCCATAAGCTATCAGAGTACCCAAAAGGGTCTGATCCAGGGCAAAGTCTGATTGTTGCCCTGCTGGTCTGAGCTCTGTGAGTTCCTGACCTGGTTTTGGTTCTGAGCAAAAGTAAATGCTGCAGGATTCTACCCTGATTAGCCAACTGGAAAGCTCTGTTGGCTTAGAATGGCAGAATTGTAGGTTGAACACCAATTTGCCTTTCAGGTCAGGTTTTGTTCTGATTGTTTCTCAGTTAGATGCTGGAAGTGAGCTCTGTTTTGGATGTATATGAGCCATTTTGTCTGCTGCTGCTGGCTTCTGAACTTGCTTCTTTCTCTATATGTCACCCAGGGCCTCCTTACTGGGGAAAGCCATTGCCGTGCTTCTGTTGGCATCCTCATCCAGCCTGGATCTTTGATGTGGGACTGGATAGTAACCAGTTGGCACGCATCCCCATTGCAGTGCCCTTGTGGGTGTCTGGTGATGCCCTGGTGTGGGTCCAGGGGCTTCCTGCAAGGGTCTGAGACTTTCTCTTCCCCTTGTGCACAGCTGCTTGAATAGAATGCTCTAAGCAGTGTGCTCCTGGCTCTACCCATCTCCAGTGTCCAAAGACCTCGCTGTCAGTCTCCCTATGACAAATTGGGCTGGACAAAGGACTCACTGTGACTTATAGCGTATTTCCACATCAAGATTCAATCTTTTTTAGATATGTTAGGAAAAGTGTGTGGTGAAGAGCTCACTATACTGTTTCCTACCACTTTAGCTTTTCCCTGGTCTCTAGGAAAATCTGGAAAACTTTCACTTGGGAAGATTTGGGGAGGCTTCATGGAGGAGATGGTATTTTAGCCTGGTCCTGGAAGAAGAGAAAGATTGATAGGTAGGGATGAGGAAGGAATGCATTCTAGGAATAGGGAATGGATTCTGAATGCATAGAGTCCAGAAATGTTCTTCAGAATGTTTTCAGAATACTCTAGTTGGCCTGGAGGGTGGATTAAAGTAAAATAATGCTGGAAAGGCAAATTGGTGTCAGATTGTGAAGAGCCTTGAGTATCAGGTTAAGGAGTTTTGCATTTTTATCCTAGAGGCAATAGGAAAGTTTGGTAGTAGGGTAGTGATAGTGTCTGACCAATATATTAGGAAGATTAGTTAACTAAATAGAAGAATAGATTGCAGGAAGAATAGACTGAAAGTTGTCGTTATTGTTTAGTTGTTTCAGTTGCGTTTGACCCTTTGTGACTCAATTTGGCATTTTCTTGGCAAAGATGGTGGTTTGCCATTTCTTTCTCTAGCTCATTTTACAGATGAGGAACCAAAGCAAATAGGGTTAAGTGACTTGCCCAGTGGCATACAGCTAGTAAACGTCTGAGACCATATTTGAACTTAGGGAGATGAGTCTTCCTGACTCCAGGCCCGGCCCTCTATCTACCTCAAGGCCCCCAGCTGAAGATAGAGAGGTCAATTAAGAAACTATTACAGTAATCTAGGGTAAGAGATGCTGGGGGCCTGAGCTAGAGGGGTGACAATGGGAATGTAGAGGATGGACAAATGGGAAAGATGTTGTGGAGGCAGACCTAGGACTTGGCAGTTAATTGGATGTGGTGTAGAGGGAAGACTCAAAGGAAACATCAGGGTTTCAAACATAGGTGGTGGAGACCTAGGGGCATCCACAGAAATAGAAGTTTAGAGGAGAGGCAGGTATGGGTGGGGAGAGGATGACTTCAGTTCTGGAAATACTGAATTTGAGTGGGGAGCTGAGTGGAGAGATCCAGCATATGGTGGGATTGTATTCACAGCTAGAGATAATAGGGTCATAAATTCAGAGCTGGAAGGGCCTTAGAGATCCCCTAATACAACTGCATCATTTTATAGATGAGGAATCTGAAGCCTGAAGTTCAATGACTCACCCTGGGTTACTTAGAGTCCATTGTATTGTAAGCTCCTTGAGGGCAAGGACTTTCTTTTGCCTTTTTTTAGAATGAGAGATCCCCAGCACTTAGCACAGTGCCTGGCACATAGTAGGCATTTATTTACTAAATACTTATTGACCAAATGACAGATTCGAATGCATGTCTCCTGACTCCAAATCTGGTGTTCTTTGTTCTACTTTTATATTCTGAGATTGGAATTCAGGGAGGAGATTGAGGCTGGTGATTGAAGTGTCATTGGGATAGAGGTGATCACTGAAGCCATGGGAAATGATTTCTTTCCAAGCCGCTCATTCCGAGCCTATTGTGGCTGCTCTGATGTTCTGGGAGGAGAGCATCTACAGATGCTTTTCCTGAGCACAGAGTCCAAAGGTAACTGTTATTTAGATAACCTATGCTTAGTCCTCATATGCTTTTTGTGAGTCTGTATGAACCATGAACTAACCTCTTCTCTACTTAACCCCCTTCCAAGCTGGGACAGTGCCTGCTTCCAGATGCCATCTATGACAGCATGGTATACAAGTCCAAGCTCTGAGTTCTGATCCCTGTTCTGCCACTAGCTATGTGGGTCAGTTTCTTCTTTTATGAAATAGGAGTTGGGGGTTATCGGACTAGATAATTTCTGGGCTCCTTTCTGACTCTGAGATTTCATGGTGCTGGACACCTCTCCACTCCAATTCCTACTCAATCTTCAAGGTACAGCTCAAGTGCCATGTCTTCCCGAAAGCCCCCTCCTCCCAAATTCTCTTGTCCGAACTCCTGCATCACTTAGAGTTTCCCTGGGCCTTGAAGTGTAGCATTCGCTCACATTTCCGGCTTGGACCATTTGTTGCTTCATATGTGGCCACATCATGCATGTCTTCATGTAAAGCCAATCTGTAAGTGAAAGATCTTTCCTGCTCATTGAATAGGCCTCCAGTGGGGCCAACAAAGGGAGGCCTGAATACACCCTTTCACTAACTTGGTGTGAGGTCCCAGGTCCCACATCCTTTTGCTAAGTAGGTTCTGAGCCTTCAGGGCCCTGAATAAGGTATAAGAGCTCTGAGGTTGGCATTTTGCTTCTGGGGGCACACTCATTGAAAGAGTGTTGGTGAGGAGACTCTGGGTAAGCCTTTGAAACAGGCCCTCCTACCCCCTCCCCCACTTGGAAAAATTCAGATGTTGGTGCTTCTCTGGTAACTATGTATTGTGATTTGGTCAGACAGAAATCTGTTTATATTGTCTCTGTAATTTCTGTTTGTATTTGCTCTGAAGCTCAGGGTGCTGGCTCTCCCTCCCCCCATCCCCAACTAAGTGAATGATATATGTATGTTTAACTAAACTGAAATTGTTAACCCCTTAAAGTTGCTTTCCTTAGAAAAGCAGATCAAAGACCTGTGCTAGCCTCCCTCCTGTGTGCTGCTGTTGTTGGTGTTACACCCCCACAGCAACTGCTAGCAACATTGTTGTTACACTTCAGAACAACAGGCTCTGGGGAGTTGGGGAACCACGTTTTAATACATCTCCGTTTCCTCTAAGGCAGCTTTCTGCACAGAGCTTGTAGGCAGCGAATGATGAGCACATTTTTGGGAGTCAGACCAGGAGTTACTTTACTCTTCTGGTCCTCAGGTCCCTCGTCTGTGGAATGAGGGGGTTAGATTTCGGTGGCCTCTGGGGTCTCTTTCAGTTCTAGATTTGGGAACTCATTATAATAGCGACTCCTATTTCCACAGGATGGCAAGGTTTCTACACTTACCTTACAGCAGCCCTGAGTATCATGGATCCCATTTTACAAATGGGTAAACTAAGGCTCAGAGAGAGAAAGAGACTTGTGCAAGGTCCCACAGAAAGTAAATAAAAGCTGGGACTCGAACCCAGGTTGTCTAACTCCAGGTTGAGTGCTAACATTCTCACAGGGTGTTTGAGATGGAAGGCACCTTAAAGACTGACTAGTCCAGAGGCTCTTAATCTGGCACTCATGGACCCCTGAGGTGTCTATGGATGGATTTCAGTGGGTCCATGAACTTAGATGAGCCAAAAATTACATATTTGTTTTTATTAATCACTATCCACAACTGAGCATTTCCTTCAATTATTTAAAACTGTTTTTCTGAGGAGTTCCCAGCCTGCCAGATGACAGAAAAAAGGGTTAAGAACCCCTGATCTAGTCCGAACCCCTCATTTTCCAGAGGAAAAGATCAAAAGACACAGCATGGTGTAATGGCAAAAATGCATTGATTTGAATCCTCAGTGTTCCTTACTACCTGTGTGACCTTTGAAGGGGTCAGACTAGGTGATGCCTGAGGTCCCTTTCAGCTCAAAATGTGGGCTGCTATGAAGCTCAGAAAAAGAGCCATGACTCAGTTGGTCACCTGATGAGTTAGTGGCAGAGCCATGATGGAATTGAGAGCTTCTGTCTTCACCAGTCTTTTCCCTCAACCAACAATGTCTCAGATGAGGCTCGTTCACTGCTAATGCTTATTCTCCCCTGCTCTCCTCTGCACCCCACTTTCCCTTCACTCGTGCGGATGTCAGCAAGGACAGAGAGCCCAGACACACCTTAGAGTCTGAAAAAATCAGTTCAAAATATTGTCCATTTGGAAGTCATATGGCAAATACCAAAAGGAGCAAGGGTAGGATTCTTTGACTTTAGGAAATATGCATGGTCAGTTGGTAGGTGGGGCAGCCAGGGCCATGCTACCCTGGGGCAGGGAACATCTTTCTGGACAAGGGGAGAGGGCTGGAGGAGAGGACAGTCTTTTTGGGGATGGGTAGGTTTTAGTTTCTTTTAGTGATTCCTCCCTGGTTTCCTGTACTGTGCAGAAAAGACCTTCATCATAACTCAGCTGGAGAGGTCCTGAGCTGTCTTTCCCATTAGGGCAACCAAAATCTCTTGCCTACTCTTGAGAACAAAGGAAAACTCTGGGATTCTTCCTCCCACGAGGACCCTGAACCGAGGTCCAGGTGTGGGAGGGCACGTCGCAACATGGAAGGAGGTTGAGCTGGGAGTCTATAAGGGATTCTAAATGCTGCCCAGTCCTTCAGCTCCTTCAATCTTTAGACCTTGTAGAAGGGGAAAATCAGGAAGTGGTCCTTGTGGGCAGTGGGGAAGAAAGGCAGAGTCCTCGCTGTCCTCTTCTGGGAAGCCTTGGGAACTGGGAACCCTAGATCCAGGGGGACTTCTTTGGAACCACATGTTTTCATAGGGTTTGGGGCTTGGAGTGAGGTCAACCAGGAGGGGCTGTGTGGAATCTGTGCGCAGGTAGAGCCCAGCCGGGGGTCTGTGCTGGCTCTGGTACCCTTGGTTTCCCATCACCTTCCCATACTGGATGGGGCTATTGGACCTGGGAAGGGGCCCTGGCAGGAAAGGATCCCCTTGGAGAATGTAAGCCTGGACCAGGTGGGGGAGGTTCTTAGCCTCTTCATCTGTCTCAATTGTTTGTGGTGGTGGCTTCTTCTCCTCCTCCTTCAGGACTATGATCTTGGAGACAGGGGGCATGGCAGGGTCTCTCACACTTGACAGATGAAGGGTCTCCTGGGAAGGATGAGAGCATTAAAGTGATTGAAGGGGGTTACCCAGATCATTGCTCTTCCATGGGGCCAAAGGTGGGTTTTGGTTGCTCAGTGTTAGTTGGGAGGAGACTCCTCTCCTTGGGAGAGGGGAAGGCACATAGAGAGGATAGGGAGATACGGTTGGGCAGTGGGAATTGGTGTGTCCATCTCTCCTGCCAGCCTATTTCCCCCCTTAGCTCCCAGGACCCTTATCCCATCCTAAGCCCTCTCTCCAGCCTATATCTTACCCCAGGAAGGATTGTGGGGATCCACTGGCCCAGGCTGCTGTGGGCTGGGTCTGGGACATTTGGCCAGAATTGATTCTTCATCCTGGAAAAGTTGAAGTGAGTGTCCTGTTGGGGCAGGCACTGGGATGCCCTGCTCTGGTGTCAAGAATTTCCCTCTCCTTTTTTTTCTTTTTTTGTTTTTTTGGCAGGGCAGTTGGGGTTAAGTGACTTGCCAAGGTCACACAACTAGTACACGTATCAAGTGTCTGAGGTCAAATTTGAACTCAGGTCCTCCTGACTCCAGGGTTGGTACTCTACTCACTGCGCCACCTAGCTGCACCCCCCCCTCTCCTTTTTGACCTGTGAGTTCTCTGACAAGAGACTCTCTTTGTCCTCTGAAAGCTTCAGCTTTGCTTCAATGTCAAGGGAAGGGAGAATCCCTGGTCTCGGGGAAGAGAAGACTGAGGGCAATTGAATTTTGTTTGCTAAGACCCCGAAGACCCATTATAGGCTGTGTAGGATGGGGCTTGGCCTGCAGTGTCTCTCCTCAATCCAGTATACTGGAGAAAAGCCTTGGACCTGAAGCTAGGGCAAATCCCTGGGCCTCATCTGCAAAATGAGATGAGAATCAGTGATCTCCAAAGTCTCTTCTCTAAGGCTCCTACCTACTGGATTCCATGATCCTATCCATAGGGGGGTAGATAGGCTTAGGAGAAGTTTCAAGTTAGACGTGAGGAAGGACTTCTCGGTTAGAGAATGTGGGTGGATGGACAGAGGCAAGGCTGATGATGACAGACCCCGAGGCTGGTGAGCTGTGTCCTCCCTTCTCAGCATCCTGTCCCCATCTCCATCCTACCAGCCCCAAGTTCTCACTCACTTGTGGTTCTTATAGAGGCAGATCAGCATAACAATGCAGAGCAACACCACAGAGAAGAGGCTGACCAGGACCAGGAGCACATTGATGTCTTTCTTCTCTGTGGGGGAAGGTTAGTGCCAAAGGAGGAAAGGTCAGATCCCTGAGCACAGAAACCTTGCTGAATTCCCAAGATAGATACTTCTCAAATGGGGTCTTCCTGAAGGCAGGGCCGTATCTCCCCACTTCAGACCAGACCCTTAGGATAGGATGTGTCTTTCCTCTGGATATTCCCCAGGTAAGTAGGACAGGAGTTTGGCCCTAGCAGGACACTAGTCTATGCCGTTGGAATGTGAACTCTTTAGATATAGGGGTCATTCCCTTCTTTGTGACTTGTACCCCCTGCACCTGGAAAGGTGCTTGGCACATAGTAGGTACTTGACAAACACTTGGATTGTTGGTTGTTGGCTGGTGGGTGCTGGCCACCCCCATGGAGGCTGCCTTTACCTAGAGCTGGGGTCGTCACTGTGAGGTGTGTGCTGTTAATACTTCCAGCTTGATTGGAAGCCATGAGATGGACATGGTACACGCTGGTGGGTGCTAGGCCATGGAGGATGCAGCTTCGAGAGGAGGCATTTAGGATGATGGCTGTGAAATGGAAGTAGAGGAGAATGAGAGAGAGGCAGTCAGCCTGGGGTCAGGAACCTGGAGGCTCTGGTTTCTGAGTTCTGGGACTCTGGGCCTTGACCCCGGTATCTGAGAAAACATATCCCTTGGGGGCAGGGAATAGTGCTTGCAGAATCCCTGGTTTGGGCATTGGTCCAAAAGTGGTTGAGAAGGACATGGATGGGGGATATAGGACAGCCCTGGAAGGGGACAGCCTGAGAATACCAGGTTTGTGTCCTGGGGCCCTTGTCCGAGCTTCTGGGGGAAGGGACCAGTAGTGGCTTAAGCGTATCATTCAAACTCTCTCAGTGATTAGTTTGGGAGATTGAGTCAGAGAGGGACAGGCAATGACCCTTACAAAATTCCTTGGTCTGGGAATGGTTCAAAAGATAATGTATTGGGTGTGGGAGACCTGAGGTTTTTGGTGAGGATGCCAGGGATCTCTCTGAATGAATACTGGGCATGTGTTCCTTGGACTTTAGTTTCCTTGGGGGTAGGGATCAGAGACAGACAGGGGTTAGCACTCACAGAATCCCTCATCTTGAGAGTTGGTCCAGAAGACAGTGTATTGGGTGATGGGGCTCTTCCCCAGCTCTGGGGCCCCAGGCTCCCATTCCAGCTCTGCCCAGGTCCTTCCAATATGCTTCAGCTTTAGCTTAGGGGCACGGGATGGGGCTGCAGATTGAGAAGGGGGGCTCCATAGAGGCATGAAGGATTTTGATCACCTCCCCTCCAGGCAGGTCTAGCCCCTGGGATGGGGTCAGGGGAAGGACAAATGAGGAGGCTGGTGCCCTGGTTCCAGGGTCCCTGCAGCTGGTTGCCTCAGGTATGTGTTGGAGGTGGGACATAGATTCGGCCAGAGGGAGAATCCCTGAGGCCAAATGAGCACTGCTGTCCCTTGCTCTGGCCTTCTTTCCATTTCCTTTTAGCCCTTTCATTTCCCCTCCCCCTGACGCAGGGAAACCCCAAGGGGAGAGAAGGGAAGCTCATTTTAGAACTGATGGCCCTTGACCACCTACCCAACTTCTTCCAAGTCCTCTGCCTGATGCCTAATGCCTGAAATCGAAGGGGAAGTTGCCTTATTGGGCCCTCGTGCTAGTGTTCTCTGGGTTAATGGCTAGGGATGGCATGAGATGGGATGGATGTGACCAGGGCACGAGGAAGCTGGGGCGGGAGAAAGAGTAAGTTGATAGCGAACCCTTTTCTCGGGAGTAAGCATAGACGTGCTGGGGGCGCCCCCTGGTGCCACGGTACAGGGGGGACACAGTGATCTTGTAGAGCTGGAAGGGCATGATGTTCTCTGCAAAGGAAGAAGAGGGAGGGCTAAGTCCCAGGAAGGCGGAGGGGCCACGCACTATACTTTCTTTCTGCAGGTATTGACACTGGCTAAGGGGGAAGCACGTGAATGATGGTAGCTGGACTGTTGGGATACTGCGGTGGTAGGAGGGTTGAGGAAACATATCAGGAAGAACTTCCTATCTCTGAATATGGGGGATGGGGAAACAATAGGTAGTCTGAGAAAGCCTAGAGATTCTTCTACCCCGGAGGAAAAGAACGATAACCACGACAGTAGCTACCATTTATATAGTGCTTTACAAATATTAACTTATACCCTGGGAGGCAGGTGCTATTATTGTGCCCATTTTTCAGCTGAGGAAACTGAGGCTGAGAACAGTCAAGTGGCTTGCCCATGGTCACAAATTAGTGTCTGGGGCTAGATTTGAACTCAAGTCTTCCTTACTCAACGTTCATCATTAAGTGATCTTGCCTATCTAGTCTGGGGCAGGAAGCGCTTGCTTTGCCTAGAAGCAGGAAAGTGGATGGGATGATGAGCCACGCCCATGGGACAGGAGGACCCCATAAGCCCCTTGTTAGGGATCTCCCATCAGTAAAGGAGCCCCAGTTCCCCTGTAGGCTCTGAGCCCTCACCATCCAGCAGGGTTCCAGTGCTGCTTCCGTTGGACTCCATCTTCCAGTTGCCATCGCAGTCACCCTCTTGGGCTGGAGCTAGGCACCACTCTACCACATAAGCCCTGGGGAGGGGCTGGCCGAAGGGGTGTTCCCATCCTACCCAGAGGCTGTGAGCATCTGGGGCAGAGGTGTGGATGCTGGACAGAGAAGCACCTGCAGATGTGAATATGGTATGAAACCCACCTTGTGGAGAGAAAGGAAGGGTATGGCATCCTTCCTACCCCCAAACTCTACCCTCCATGAATGCAGTGGGGTCTGGAGTAGCAAACGCTCGATTCCAGACTTTCAGCTTCACCCAGACACGGCTATAGTCAAGCCCCAAGATGTTCCAGCCTAAACCCAGGTTCTACCTAGAGAGGCTTGCAGGAGGAGGGAGTAGGGTGGACTCGGAGGAGGGAAGTGCTGTGGTCCTGGAGATCACCGTCTCCTATGTCTCTTCTGACAAGTCGGCAAAAGTCTCATTCTTACCTTGGCATTCCCAGAAGGTGACAGTGGTTGGGGGAGATTCTCCAGCTGTGTTGTAGGCTGTGAGGATGACCTCCTGAGCCCTGTCTGGCAGCTGGAAGGCACAGCTTAGCTCTGTGGTGTTGCACAGGGGTAGGGACTCCCCATCTTGTCTTGGAGGACTTGGGAAGACCAGATAACCTTGGATCCTGTCCCTGTGTTCCTCTGTGGGCACTGGCTGTATAGACACACACAAGAAGATTTGGTCTGTTTAAGGAATCACAGAATATGACAATTGGAAGGCACCTTAGAGGGCATTTAGTCCAATCCTAGAGGCAGTGCAAGGCAGTAGAAAGGGTTTTGCACTTTAAGCCAGGAGAGTCTTGGGTTCATATTCTGCTTTATACATTAGCTATGCAATCTTATGCAAATCACCAACTCTCTCTGAGCCTCAGTTTCTTCATCTGTAAAATGGGTATAGTAATGCCTGTCAAGACCTACCTCCTATAGTTATTGGGAGGCTCAGAAGAGATCAACATTTCAGAATTAGAAGGGATCTCAGAGGCAACATAGTCCAACTTCTGTCTGACCAGGTATCCCCTCTACCACATAGCAGACGAGTGATTATCCAGTCTCGGTTTAAGGACTTTCAAGGATGGGGGGCACCACTACTTCCAGGCATCTACGTGGTACAGTGGATAGAGTCCTGAGCTCAGGGTCTGGAAGATCCAAGTTCAAATGTAACCTCAACATTTAATAGTTATGTCATTTAACCGCTCCTTGCCTCAGTTTCCTCATCTGTAAAATGGGGCTAATAATAGCACATCCCTTCCAGGGCTATTGGTGAGGGGGGGGGGATCAAATGATATAATAATTGTAAAGAGCTTGGTACAGTGCCTGGCACTTAGTAAGTGCTATATAAATGCTAGGGATTACTCCTACTACTACTACTACTACTACTACTACTACTGCTACTACTACTACTACTACTACTACTACTACTACTACTACTACTACTACTGGCCCATTCCACCATGGACGTTTCCCCCTGACATCAAGCCAAATTTGTCTCTTTGAACTCAGGCCCAACGCTTTTGGTTCTGCCCTGTGGCCCAAGCGGAACCTCTCTTACACACGGTAACCCTTCGGATATGTGAAGATTGCTGGCGTCCACCCTGGTTCTTCTCTTCCTCAAGACCGGCACTCCTAGTCGCTTCGACTGACCGTTACAGGGCATGGCCACGAGGCTGTTCATCGTGTAGGTGACCTTGCTTTGGATACGCTGTTGTTTTTCCTCTGTTCTAAAAGATGCAGCCCATTATCCAGATGTGGACCAGGGCAGAGTGCAGCGGCACTATCGCCTCCAGCTCTAGATTCTATCCTCTTCATGCAGGTTGAGTTTAGCTTTCTTGGCTGGCACATTGCCCTGTTGACTCATCTTGAGCTTGTGGTCTACTAACAACACCCAGATCTTTTTTTTTTTTTTGGACAAAATGCTGTGTAGTCATGCTACTTTCATCTTGAACGTTTGAAGGAATTTTTGAATCCAGATGTAAGATAATGGGTATAAAGCACACTGCAAAACTTAAATTCGGCAGCGAGGTGGCACGGTGGATGGAATCAGGAAGTCCTAGCTTCAAATCTGGCCTCAGACACTAGCTCGATTCTCGGTTTCCTTATTTGTAAAATGGGGTTAATAACAGCACCCATCTCCCAGGGTTGTTGTAAGGAGGAAGTGAGATCATATTTGTAAAACACTTTTAAGTGTTACAATGCTATAATTATCAACTAATACTATTACACTTCTCTCCCCAAAACAGACATCCTCTCCTCAACCTCCTCGACAATTTCCAGCCTTCTCTTCGGTGATAGGCAGTTCATCACTTCCAGAGGCAGCTGATTCCCTCTGTGGAAAGCTGAATGGATTCCCTGGGTCACAGAAATCAAGGGTCCACAGCTAGGAGCTGGCCAAGGTTCTCATGACCAGGAGCTCTCCTATTCCCCAACTCTGCCCTCTATTTCTGAGATATAGGATTTTTTTTTTTTTTTTGGAAGGAGGAAGGCAGGGCAATTGGGGTTAAGTGACTTGCCCAAGGTCACATAGCTAGTAAGTGTGTCAAGTGTCGGAGGCTGTATTTGAACTCAGGTCCTTCTGACTCCAGGGCTAATGCTCTACTCACTGCACCACTAACCTGCCCTTGAGATATAGGATTGAGGACAATGATGGCAAAGAGGTGAAAGGAATAAGGAGCAGAAAGAACATTAGAGCCAGGAGTCGTGGCTCTACATCTATTTTTGCCCTTAGCCAGATGGGTGACCTTGGAAAGGTTCCTTCTTTCATTCTCTGGATTTTCTTCTTTGTGAAGTGAGGGAGTTGGACTGTATAATCTCTAAGATCTCTCCCAGCTCCAGGAGTCTTTATATACTGTGCATGTAATTAACACTTAATAAACGTTTGTTGAATGACTGACATAATTTAAAAGGAAGGACAAGAATATTCAGCTTAGAACCTACTTAGACTTGAGGGCCTATCTCTTATAGATTCCACACTTCTTGGTGTCACTTCTCTAGGCTTGGGAAGGGGTCAAGCTTCCTAGAGGAGGGACTGGACAGGATCATCCCTGGAGGGTGGTGGAAGGGTGTTACCTTCCAGAGAAGTTGGATGTCCATCATTTTAGGGTCCAGTTTCCGTACTCGTCGCCTCCACCACACATCCAGTCTGACCATGGGACCTGGGAAATAGGAGAGAGTCCTGGCTGACCACAGGGAATGAGAGGAGGTGAAAGAATGTCAAAGGTAGTCTCTACTATCTATTTCCAACAACACTTTTGGTCACTTACGTCTCTCCCTGGTAGTTAGTTCCAGCTTGGGGCTCCAGTCACTCCAGTGACCACCCAGTTGGCCACCCAGGGACCAACGGACACACCTCATCTGCAGGACATAGCGGGTGGCAAAGAGGAGGCCACAAAGGTCATACTCTCCCTCATGCTGAAGACCTAAGTTCAAGAAGGGTGACACCTGCCAGAAAGTGATCAGAAACCATTTCAAGAAAATCATGTCAAGGACTCAGGCCCAAAAAGGAGGAGGATCCTGGGTGCTCAGAGAACCAGGGTGGATATGGATATAAAGGAAGAAGGCATTATGGTTAGGATGAGGACTTAGTGGAGGAGGAGACTGGCAAAGGATCAGGGAAGGGATAGATGCCGAGTGGGAGGAATGGGGACTCTAAATGAAGGAAGGTGTGGGCTCAGCTAGAGGACTCAGGGAGAAGGATAAGGGTTCCATGAAGGTTCAGTGAAGGGGGTGTAGGCTCTCTCCCCCAAGCACAGAGCGAACTCCTGCAATGAGGTGGGAGTGAGAGCCTTACCAGGACCCAGGCCAGCTCTCCGGGACGCTGGTACTGAAGCTCACACATCTGCTCCACGTGCTTGCTCATCCTGGCCTTTGCCCACTTTAGCTGGAGGCATCCAGGCTGGGGAAAGGAGTCTGGGCCCAGCCTGGACTTAGCAGCCTGAAGTATTGGGGGTTCTAGCTTCACTGCAACAGAGAAGCCAGTTATTACCCTGCTCTGTGGGACCTCTCCATGGTTCTCTTCTTTTGTGATCCCGTTTTTGTGTCTCCTACTTCTTTGTCTATTTCTATATTCTTGCAAAAAGGCTTCTGAGTGGTCCGGTGGCCACAACACTGAGCCAAGAAGCTCTGAGTTCAACTGTGGCCTCAGAAACACACTAGCTGTGTGACCTTGGGTGAGTCACTTCATCTTTGTCTGTATCAGTTAACTCAATTTTAAAATCCGGTTAATAATAGCACCCCCCTCTCAGGGTTGTTGTGAGGATCACATGGGAGAATAATGATATTCTCCTGGCCTGGCATATAGTAGGTACTTGATAAATACTTCCTTCCTTTCTTTCTTTCCTTCAGAAACAATCAGTTGGTATGCACCTTGTGCATTTTCCTGAATCCATGTCTTTGCTCAGTACCATTTTTCTATGCCTAATGCCCTCCCCCTATCACTTTTCAGGTTTGATTTCTACCCACCCTTCAAAGAACAACTCAAAGGCTACCTGCTCCAGGAAGCTTTCCTTGATCCCCAAGCCCAAAGAGCAATTGCTCCTCAGACTTCACAGAGAACTTTGTACCTCTCTAACGCAATTTTCGTGGCATGGTAGGTGACGATATCCATGCTAATGTCTTATCTCCTTACTACAGTATGAGCTTTCGAGTGCAGGGGCTCACTGGTACTTTGTATCAGCCTGCTTGTGGAACACCAAGTAGATACTTAGTAAACACTGAAAATATGGTTGCTTGTGGTGGCCTTCTTATTTCTGACTGCATCTATTCCTCTGTTTTTGTCTCTGTGTCTTCATATTCCTGTTTCTGTCTCTGAGTTCAGTTAGATGCCTCTCCCTATTGACTATATTACTCACCCACATCCATGGGGTTGATGCACAAGTGTGGAGACTCAGCCTCTCCCAGCACATTCTCTGCCTTCACCCAGATGTCTATCTTCTGGTACAAGGGAAGCTGCCTTCGGGGGATGGAGCACTGGTTCTTACCATCTTCGGAGACACACTGTTGGATGGGCTCTTTTCTAGACTGGCAATTATCCTTGCTTGTAGAGCTTAATAAGAGCAGTTTATGTTGGAGCTGGTTGCCCATACTCCCCTCTCCAAAACTCTGTCCCTTCACTCAGCCTCTCCTCTAGGCTTCATCCATCTTAATGAGCCTTTAATTACTTCGTTGAGACCGTCCTCACTGAGCTCCCATCAATTTCACTCATCCCCCACCACTTCCACTAAACTTGTCCGTGTCCTAGGCCATGAAACATGTTTTCAGTGGAACCACAGAGGGAAGACTTGGGGAAAAAAATCCTTACTTCCAAAGCCCCAGCTACAACCCTTTCATTTCTCTAGTTCTTGAACTAGGCCAGATTTGCTACAGACTCCACAAGGCCTTGGGAGCTGGTCCTCCTCACCGCTGCTATTATCTCTTATAGCATTTTCTCTGTAGCCTTTCTACATGTCCCTGCAATCAGGGGGATTTGGGGTCTGAAGGTTGGGAGCACCAGGTTGATATTCCTCCCACAGCCTCACTCACTTGTAGTTCTTCAGAGTGAATTTGGTGGGCAGGTGTGTGCTGGGACCAGACTTCCACTGACAGATGAGCTGCTGGACTGTGAGGTTCATGATGCAGGAGAAGTCGCTAGGTGGCTGAGGAGGGTCTGGGGTAAAGCAGCGGTGAAAAAAAGAGTACGAGAAGAGACTTAGGGCAAATAAATAGGGGATCCAATCCTGACTCTCCCAACTGCTCCTCTTCTCCATTTCTCAAACCCAGGCCTTCTAAGATCACACCATCCAGGTGTGTTTACCATTCAGGACTACCCTTGATCCATGAAGGCCAGAGGGTGAGGGCTGGGGAAAACCAAGGCCCTACAACAGAGAGGACTAGATGGAGAGTCAGGAGACATTCATCCAATGAATCCCAGCTTGGCCACTTATTACTGTGTGACCTTGGGAAATTCACTTAACCTTTTTGTGGTTTCTCTAGTTTCCTTTTCTATAAATTTGAGAGTTAGAAAGATGCCCTCCAAAGACATTGTCTCGCCCTTGGTCCTGTATCAGTTGTAGAGGTAGGAACATGGGAACTAGACCCAAGTATCCTTGACAACCAGTCCTACTAATCTGGCCCCTCTGCCCTATGTTTAGATTGCTAAGTGAGAAATTTAGACTTGTTAAATTTAGACTTGTTCTCCCAACTTCAATAGGAAGGACATATACCCAGAAGGGGAAGGAGAACCATCTAGAAAGACTTTCTCCCCCAAGACCTTGGGGAAGAGAGTCCATGTCTCCATGGACTCCTTCTCATACTGAGAGCCCCTGATTCTGTGTTTACTCCCTTCCGCATATCCCAGAAGGGAGTGGTGGGGGCAGGCTTCTTAGTGGAGTGGGAGCGACTTACAGCCAGCCCGCAGCTCTGCTTGTCCTATGATCTGGGGAGTCCCTGCCAAAAGCAGGCAACAAGAGAGCATGGCATGGGTGCGGTTGAGGTGGGGAAGGGTAATGTTGGACTCCAGAGTTCCATTTTCCATCTCATGTTGCCAATCTTCGGGCAGCTTCTCCCAGTCCAACTTCCACACAATTTTAGTGGCTATCTCAGCCAGCCTACTGCAGTTAGGGTTGATGGTACAAGAAGCTGTAATGGAGGCACCCAAGTGGATGACGGAAGCTGACAGACGGATATCCACACAGTCTTGAAGGCCTGTGGGATGGGGAAAAGGTCAGGTCATTGACAGATTGATGAGGGTGCTGTATCTTTTGTCAGGGAAAGCTACCTGGGGAACCCAGCTAGTGTGGAATGGTAGAAAGAATACTACATTGGGGTTCAGAAGACCTGTGTTCTAATCCTGACTCTGAAAATTATTCATGATGTGACCTTGGTCAAGTTATTTAACCTTACTGGGCTTCACTTTCTTCTCCTGAAAAATGATGGGACTAGACTAGATGACCATTAGGCCCTTTTCAGCTCTAGATGTATGATTCTATGATACTATCCTTTATTAGAAGGATGCATCATCTATAAAACTGTGCATACCCTTTGATACTGCAATACCACTGCTAGGTCTTATGTCCCAAAGACATCCAAAAAAAGGGAAAAGGACCTATTTGTACAAAAATATTTATAGCAGCTCTTTTTGTGGTAGCTAAGAATTGGAAATTAGAGGGGATACCCATCAGCTGGGGAATGGCTAAACAAGCCAGTGTATGATTGTAATGGAATATTATTGTGCTATAAGAAATGACAAGCAGGATGATGATTTCAGAAAAACCTGGAAGGACTTACATGAACTGATACATAATGAATTGAACAGAACCAGGAAAATGTCGTACACAGTAACAGCAATATTATTCGATGAAGAACTGTGCATGACTTAGCTATTCTCAGCAATATAATGATCCAAGACAATTCCGAAGGGACTAATGATGAAAGTGCTATCTGTTTCCAGAGAAATAACTAATATTGTTTGAATACAGACTAAAGCATGCTATTTTTGACTTTCTTTTTTTTTAACTTGAGTCTTCTTGCACAAAATGACTAATTTGGAAATATTTTAGATAATTGCACATGTATTACCTATATCTGATGCTCATTGTCTCAGGGAGGAGTGAGGGGAGGAAGAGATAGACTTTGGAACTCAAAACTTTAAATAAAAATGTTAAAAAAATTAAAAAAAATAAAAAATTAAATTAAAATTTTTTTTAAAAGGTGGAGGCATCATGGTGGAGTAGCAAGAGACCTGGGATATCAGAGACCTGAGTTTGAATGCCAACTGTGATGTTTACTAACTGTGCAAGTTACTTAACCAATCAAAGCCTCAATTTCATTATCTGTTAAATGAGGAAAATAATGTACCTTAAAGGGCTATTGTGAGCAAAATACTTTGGCATTATTAAAATGCTAGCTATTACTAGGGTAACATTAACACTAGTTTTTGGTCCTTCCAAGCAGTGGCATGACCATGATATAATCCATAAAGAGTTATCTCAAATTCCCCGTGACTATGGAAATAGTGACTATGGAAAATGAGTTCTTAGACTTGCCATCTTCTTGCTCATTGGTTGAACAGTTCTATATTCATGTATAAGATTATTCTTATCAATATCACCTCTTTTCTGAATGATATGAGGATAACATATGTTTTCAAAGGAGGGATATGATAAAGATGTGATGTGATAATGATGAAAAAGCATTTATTTTAATGGATTAGTAAACTTTATTTGAGAAAAGCAGCAAGATTAAACCATTTCTACTTGATCCAGGAGATATATTATTGGTTTCCACATATTTCTTTTGGTAAAAAAAATTACATTTAAAGGACTTGTGATAAGCTTCATAATAGCTTTGTAAAGAAAGTACTATAGGTGCCTAGCATTCTACGAGTGCTTAATAAGTGTTTGTTGATGGTTGATGGTTCCATATTATATAGATGAGGAAAATAAGGCACAGAGAGGTTAAGTGTCTTGCCCATGGTCATATAGCTTGTAAGTGACAGAGGAAAGATTTGAACCTAGGTTTTTTGAGTTAAAATGTAATTATTAAGGAATCTCTTCATCTCTGCCTCCTGACTTCCCTGTCTTCAAGTCTCAGCTAAAATCCCACCTTCTGTAAGAAGCCTTTCCCAGTCCTCCTTAATCTTAGTGCCTTCCCTCTGAGATTATGTCCAATTTATCCTGTACATATCTTGTTTTTACATAGTTGTGTATTGGGAATTTTTGATTTCCCTTTTTTCCTCCTACAACTTTTGGTTAACTAAAAGCCTGTCTTCAATTAATATTAGTCTTATCTGACCAAAAATCTGTCCCATGGTAAGTGAAAATTTACTTAAAGTCTTAAACATTCTTTAGATATGAAGGATCTCAACTGTCTCTAACTCCTTGGTGACATGTAAATCTCCTTCCTCAATTAGCCTAGTTATGAGTTTACCCATAGAGTTTGATGAATTTTGTTTCCTTAGGGGATATATGAGATTATGACTCTGTTTAACTTTCTTCAACTTTTATGATATTAAAGGGAGCATGAGATTATTGATCTATCTTCTCTCTAACTTCTATTGCCTAAGAGGAATGTACAATATTGCAATATATAAAAGAACTATTTCGCTGTCATTCTGATGTAATATAAGAGGGCTTATTAAAATTCTGATTGCCTGGGGATGTTAACCTATGCTTGAACATGATAATAATAATAATAATACCTAGGTTTTTAGCCCCATAATTTCTGTGTTGTGGTAAATGTATTTTAGCAGTAGTTACCTACCACACCTCAGAGAGGAGATATTTCTCCCATAGTAATTGTTTGAATGTTGTCTCCTTTCATTAGATTGTAAGTTCCTTGACATCAAGGGCTGTCTTTTACCTTTCTTTGTACTTGGCACATAGTAGCTGTTTGATAAATACTTGTTAATGGCCGACTGATTTTCTGAAAAAAAGAGGTTTTCTTTTCAGCTCAGGCTTGTCTGTGTTCCTAAGATCTTTGAGAAATCTGCTGACTTTCTGTTTAGAGAAATAACACTATAGGTTCCCATCCTAACTCATGGATGGTAGGCATGACACTATCCTCCCTCCACCAAATCCCTAAACTACTTGCCTTTAGAGAAATGGAACAGCAGAACAGTTCCCAGCAGGTTCCAGGCCCCAAGCCACATGGCTGCATTATTGATGTTCACCTGAAATAAATCCCCAGACCCCACGGTGAGAAACAGGTCTTCAAATTCATCCACAGCTACATCTCGGAGAAGACTTGAGGGATAAAGAGCCTTGCCAGACCCACTCCATCTCTGGTGTTATAGGACCACAGATTTAGATCTAAAGCTGGAAGGGTCTTCAGAGGCCATCTACTCCATCCCCCTCATTTGGCAGATGAAGTACTGAGACTCAGGAGGCTGAGACTTATCCAAGGTCATATTTATTAGTAATCTCTTAGGCACTAGCTGTGTGACCTTGGATAAGTCACTTAATCTTCACCTGCCTCAATTTCCTCATCTGTAAAATGGGAATAATAGCACCTACCTACCAGAGTTATTGGGAGGACAAAATGAGATAGTGGTGAAGCACTTTGCAAAACTTCAAAGCCCTTTTATAGGGCTCAAAGCCTTTATATAGTGTCAGCTGATATTGTGAATATTTTTATTAATAAGTAACATAAGCAGAATGTGAACTGAGGTTTTCTACCTTCACAACTCATTCCAGGGAACTCCACTGTCTTTTCTCCTGTTCCTTTCTACTCTGGACCTGGATTAGGGAGGGGCATAGGTTGCACAGCTCCTAATTTCTTTTTTTTTTTCTTGAGGCAATGGGGGTTAAGATCACACAGCTAGTAAGTGTCTGAGGCTGGATTTGAACTCAGGTCCTTCTGATTCCAAGGCCGGTGCTCTATCTACTGTGCCACCTAGCTGCCCCACAGTCCCTAATTTTTACCCTTTATGATGGAGAGTAAGTTCAGAGCTGAGTATCTCAGCCCCAAGGCATAGGAGCTGTCCTAAGCTTGGTTGGTACCTCGGACCTTTGTTTCCTGCTCAGTAAAATGAGAAGGTTGGATCAGATGATCTCTAAGGTCTCTTCCAGCTCTGAATCCTGTGATCATAAGAACATGAAGAAAAGCAGGGGATAGAGAAAGCAGGAGGAGGAGGAGGAGGAGGAAGAAAGGGAGGTAAAGTAGAGAAAGAAAACAGGACTGATTACCCCACCTCATTCTCCTTTTTTAGTTGGTTTCTCCCTCAAGTTATCTGGCATTTATTTTTTGGTGCATTGAAATCTCTTCTCCCCCCTCTTCTCCAGGCAGTTGCTTAAGGGCAAGGTCTTGTGTCCAGAGTGCTTAGCTTTGTTGTTGTTGTTGGACGCAATCGAGACTCTTGTCAAGGCCCAATTTATGGTCCTCTCTTCTGTCTATTCATTGTGAAACTGAAAGCCTTCTACACTTGTTGCTGCCACTGCTACACCTCAGCCCCAAGCAGTGTGGATTCTGTCCTCACTACTCTACAGAAAAGACTCTCTTTGGGGGCTGCCATCTGACTTCCTTATCTCTAAAGCTAATGTTCTTTCTTTTTTTCTTTTTGTTAAAAGTCCTTGTACTCCTTGACCTTTCTGCAGGTTTTAACAACTCTTTGGTTCCACCTGACTACTCCTTCTAGGCCTCCTTGGTTGGTCCATCTTTCTCCTCCTGCAGCCTGAGGTATCTCTCAATGTTTTATCCTTAGCTTTCCCTTCTCTCAACACTTCCTCCCTTGGTGGTCTCATCTGCTCTCATGGATTCATTGATCATCTCATGATTTCCAAATCTACATCTATTACATATACAGGTCTAATTTCTCTCCTGTATCCAAGCTGCAGTTATAATAATAATAATAAACAACCATTTATTGGGTGCATTAAGGTTTGAAAAACACTTTACATATGTCATCTTGTTTGAGTTTCACCACAACCCTCTAAGGTAGTTACTAGGATTATCCTATTTTTCAAAGATGAGAAAGGTGATGAAACTAACAGGTTAAGTGACTTTCCCAGGGTCACAAAGCTAGTTAGTATCTGAAATAGGATTCAAATTCAGGTCTCTGATTCCATGTCCAGTACTATTTTCATCATACTACCTGTACTTTTCCATCTGAGTATCCCATAGGCCCCTCATACTTAGCATGTTCCAGACTAAAACTGTCATTTGTCTCCTAAACCTACATCTTTCCCCAATTTCCCTATTTCAGTTGGTGACACCCTTCTCTCATTCCCTCAAACTTATAACCTTGGAGTCCTCTTCCATCTTCTTCTAACTTCTCCCTCATCTGCTACCTCCCAACAATTGCCAAATCTTTACCTTTATAAGTTTTCTTTCTTTTTCAACTCCTGCCCTTATATTAGGAGACTTCAACATATATATTAATACTGCCCCAGAGAACCCAACATACCAGTTACTCAACTTACTCATTTCTTATGACCTACTTCTCCATCCCACCTTAGTTACACACAGCGATGCTCATACCTTTGATCTTGCCGTCTCCCACAAATACACCACTTCCATGTTCATAAACTCTGAAATCCCCTTATCTGATCACCATTTATTAGTATTCTACCTTTTCTTCTTCTTTATAATACCAAACCCTTCTCTTTATCTATGCCATGATCTCCAATCATTTAACCCCTCAATTCTTTAATCTCTCCCAGGCCATTGCCCCTTCACTAGTTGTACTCCTCCTTTCCCTATCCTGACCCTTAGTGAATCGGTTCAACTCTACACTGTCTTCTCCTGTTGAATCCCTTGTCCCCTTTTCATATCACTGATTGTGCCCTGCCAAACCTCAGCCTTGGATATCTTCTATCATCTGCTGCATCTGATCGTATGAATGAATCTATTGTTGAACGAAATCAGAGAAAATCAAATTGTCCTGACTGAATCCATCTCAAATTTATGTTAAACAACCTCAGCTGGGCCCTCACTGCAGCAAGGCAATCCTTTTATAGCTCCCTAATTAAATCACTACCTCACTCACCACAGTGGCTCTCTTAAACCTGTTCATCTCTCCTCAAACTTCCCATGGCTCCCCCTCTCATCCTCTTGGTTAAGAACCTCATCTCATATTTTACTGAAACAATTGAGGTATTCACTGAGAGGTCTCTTTTCTCCTCTGCCCCTTATCTTATACCACCCAGATGCCTTTTGCCCACTATTTCTTTCTTTACCCCATCTCACATGATGAGGTAGCCCTTCTTCTTGCCAAGGCCAACTCCTCTATGTGCACAAGTGACCCCGTTCCACTCTGTCTTCTCCAGTAGATTGCCCTATCACCCCCTCGAACTTATCTTCAATCTCTCCTTGTCTACTGACTGCTTCTTTACTGCCTACCAATTCGTTTCCCCAACTCTCAAAAATACCTCACCTGATCCATCGAACCCCACTAACTAAATTGTCCTGTATTCTACCTGCCTTTCATGACTAAACAAATGGCTTGGAGAAGGCCATCTACAATAGGTGCCTCCACTTCTCTCACTCTCTCTCTCTCTCTCTCTCTCTCTCTCTCTCTCTCTTTCTTTCTCTCTCTCTCTCTCTCTCTCTCTCTCTCTCTCTTTCTCTCTCTCTCTCTCTCTCTCTCTCTCTCTCTCTCTCTCTCTCTCCTCTTAACTTTCTACAGTTGGGTTTTGGACTTCATCATTCAATTGAAACCCCTCTCTGCAAAGATACCAAAACTTTTAATTGCCAAATCCAATGGCCTTTTCTCAGTCTTGACCCTTTCACAGTCTTTGACATAATCATTCACCCTCTTCTCCTTGATACTCTCTTCTTTCTGGGTTTTCTGGACACTATGCTCTCTGGTTCTCCTCTTACGCATCAGATTACTCCTTCCCGGTCTCCTTTGCTTGATTCTTATCTAACTCACACCTGCTAACTGTGGATGTTCCACAGAGTACAGTCCTGGTCCCTTTTCTTTTCTCCTTCTGTTTAATTTCACTTGGTGATGTCATCAGCTTTCATGGATTCAATTATCATTTCTATGCTGATAATTCTCAAATCTGCTTATCTCTGACTTCTCTGCTGACTTTCAGTTTAGCATCTCCAACTGCCTATTGGACATTTTGAACTGGCTATTATATAGACATCATAATCTCAATATTTCCAAAGATAAATTTATTATCTTTCCCTCTTTGTTCCCCCTTTCAAACTTCTCTATTACTGTGAAGAGTACCACTGTTCTCCCAATCCTCTAGGTTTGAAACCTAAGTGTTATCTTGACTCCTCTCTAGCTCTCCCCCACATCCAATCTGTTGCAAAGTATTTTAAAATTTTAACCTTTGTAACATCTCTGGAATACCCCCCCCATCTCTTCTCTAATATTGTCATTACTCTCATACATCCTGGTTTCTCCTCATGCCTGTACTATTCTAATAGCTTGTTGGTAGGTCTCCCTACCCCAAGTCTCTCCCCATTCTGGGCCATCTTCCACTCAGCTGCTCCAGAGATTTTTCCTAAAGTTCAGGTCCAACTATGTCTTCTCCCCTACTCAACAAATGCCAGTGACTTCCTATCACCTCCAACATCAAATTAAAATACTCTGATGTTGAAAGTTCTTCATAACCTAACCTCCTGTCACATTTTCATTTTTTTTTGTTTGTTCGTTATTGGAAGGGGGAAGGCAGGGCAATTGGGGTTAAGTGACTTGCCCAAGGTCACACAGCTAGTACATGTGTCAAGTGTTTGAGGTCACATTTGAACTCAGGTCCTCCTGACTCCAGGGCCGGTGCTCTACTCACTGCGACACCTAGCGGACTGCTCCCCCCACCCTGGCCCCCTCCCCGCCGCCGGTCACATTTTCAGTCTTCTTACACACCTTATATCCCACCATAAACTCTTCAATCCAGGCACACTGACTTTTTTGCTATTTTTCAAACGGGACTCTTCATCTCCCAACTCTGGGCATTTTCACTGGCTTTCCTTGTGCTTGAGTGCTCTCCCCACCTCTTCTCCATCTCTTGGATTCCCTGGCTTCCATCAAGTTTCAGTTAAAATCCCAGCTTCTATGGGAAACTTCAATTTCGCTTAATTTTAGTGCTTTCCCTCTGTCCATTATTTCCCATTTATCCTATATATAGCTTGTTTGTATATATTTGTTTGTATGTTGTCTTGCCCCAAGATTGTGAGTTCTTTGAGGCCAGGGATTGTTTTTTGCCTTTTTTTTTTGTATTCCCAGTGCTTATCCCAGTGCTTGGCACATGGTAGGTGGTTAAGAAATGTTCATTGACTGTCAGTATCGCTGAAATCCATTTCTTCTTCTCATTCTCACTGCTAGAACCCTTGTTCAGCCTCTCATCACTTTTTTCCTGGAAGAAGACTCTTAACTGCTCTTTCTTGCCTACTGTCTCTGCTCAATCCATCCTGTACATACCATGAGATTAATCTTTCTAATTTACAAGTTTGATAACGTTACTAACTTGTTTTAAAAAACTCTAGTGGCCCTCCATTGCTGATAGGATAAAATGCAAATTCCTTAGTCTGAAAATCCAGATCCAACCACCCTTTCTGCCCTTACTTCATACTATTTACCTGTATACTCAATGTTTAAGGCAGAAGACTTTCTGGTCCCGTCTACCTTGGCTTGTTATCATATTTTTACTCACATAGACTCACCTGCCTGGATTGACTTCTCTTTCCTATCTCCCCTCCTCTTATCTCCATCTTTTCCTTCTTTGGCACCAGATTTGGAGAAAGAGTTTGAATCTCAGTTCTGCCAATTATTACCTATATGTCTTTTGGCAAGTTCCTTTACCTCTGTGTGCCTTAGCCTCCTCATGGGTGTAATGGGTGGGTGGATTAGAGTGATGACTTCTCAGGTCTCTCTCAGCTATAACCCTCTAATCTCTTTGGGTTTCTGGGTCATATTTTCTTCATGTATTTAATGAGATCGTTGGACTATGTGTCTGTCCTCTTTTATCCATTTCAGTTCTTAATCTCTGATCCTAAGATATAATACAGGCACTTCTGTGAGAGCTTCTCAGGTAGAAGTGATCCTTCCATCCCCAAATCTCTCATCCCTCAATGTTTGATTTCTCATAAACATTTGTCATTTTTAAAAGTTACGTTTATTCGTATATATTCAATTAAATCAACATTTATTCACCTCTTACTCTGTTCCAGGCACAAGTTCCTTTAAGGAACTTGCATCCTACTGTAATTACAAGTATCGTCATCCCTTTATTAGATTGTAAGGCATGGGTGATTTTGTTTTTGCCTTAGTATCCCCAGTGCCTGGAACAGTGTAGACATACAGCATGAACTTGAGGAATATTTATTGAGTTGCATTGAAATAATATCCTGCCACTGCCCCTTAGTACTTGTGGCACCTTGGGAAAGAAATCACCTCCTTGGGTATCAGTTTCCTCATCTGTCGAATGAGGGGATTGGGCTGTATGAGCTCTAAGATCCCTCCTATTACTGATCCTTTCCCATGCAGCTGGACATCTCTAATTGTAAGGGGGCATTTCTTTCTTGGGATTCTACATTTCCCCTTTTGAAACTACCTCCTACTGGTCCTAGTTCTGCTAAGGGATCTTGTCCCTCCTAAATCTTTTCTTCTTCAGACTAAGCATCTTCCTTTTCTTCAGATGATTCTTGAGTGGCCACTCATCCCAATAAAGGCAATGCCCAAGTGGACAACAACCCTCAACCAATATGTAAATGCTGATTGCCAGTAAGAAATTGAACTCAGCCAGAAGAGGACAGAGGTAGAGGCAGTTGGAGAAATATAATGACCCACATTGGTTTAACCTTTATAGATTACAAAATGTTTTCCCCAGAACAGCCCTGTGAATTAGGTAGGTCAAATCCAGTTTTGGCAGGTGAGTAAACTGACCTGCAGAGACGTTAGGTGATTTGGTCACTGTCCCCCAGTTAGTAAGTGTCAGAAGGGAGGTCTGAATCCATGTCTTCTGGATCTAAGACGGCGCTCTAACTACTACATTGCATTGCCAATTTTAAGGGTCCTATTTCTTTTTTCTTTAAGTCTGATCTTGTGATTTCTTTCATGTGGGGATCTCCCTAGATGGAAGCTCCTCACAATGATACCTATCAGCTACTCTTCTGTAACTTACAGGCTTGGAGAGATGCCTGAAGCAGTGAGAGGTTAACTGACTTGTCCATGGTCAAATGACTAGTATGGGTCAGAGGCAAGACTTGAACCCTGATCTTTTTGATGCTAAGGAAAGTATTCTATTCACTAAGCAATGGAGCCTTTCAAAGATTCTTTAAGAACTTAGCATCATTTAACAGAGAACCATAGCAAATAGCTGTGTATCTTTATTACCCAGTCATTACGTGCCTGGAGTCCTCACTCCTCCTCATCATACTCTTTAGATTTGCTTCTCTCCAGGGAAACCACCGGACAGGAGGAGAAGCCTCTTATTTTCCTGTCCTCTGACTCTTTCCTTCAGCCCAGCTGCAGCTGAAGAGTCTGGTCCTCATACACAAGGAAAAATCCAGAAACTTGGATGGATCAGCATCATCCCTTCCTTTGTTGTGTTGCATCACCTTTTCCCTTCAGTTTCCTTAGAGGTGGGACAGTGTAGCAGACTTGGGTTCAAATCCTGCCTCAAACACTGTGTGTGATCCTAGACTCCAGGAACCTCAGTTTCCTCATCTGTCAAAGGTGAATAGTGATAGCACCAGGTTCTTATAAGCATCAAAGTGATTTGCAGATTTTAAGGTTCTTCATAAATATTAATCAATCAGCCCATTTTCTCAGTGCCAGGTATTGTACTAAGTGAAGGATTACAAAGAAAAAAAGTCCCTGCTTACATTTTGATAGATATCAGCTATTTCTTTTTTAAAATTTATTTCTCAACTTCTTTTTCATTTTCTCTCCTCTTCTCTGCTCGTTGTTCAACCTGCCCTCAATTTTCTCTCTCTTCTCTCTCTGAGAAGTTTCTTTCCCTCTTTTTCCTTTCTCTCTTCCCTTGATTCTCTTTACATTCTTATATCCCCCGTCTGGCTCCTACTTTCCCTTTGTCTCTCTTCTTTCCTTTCTCTTCCCTCCCCTTCACTCCCATCAGAACTGGAAAGACCTTAGAGAACTGTTTCTTAATCTCTACACGGCAGATGGCAGAGACTTAGGCTTAATCAATAGAGAGTTGGGTTGAAACCATCTAGTCCAATCTCACATCTTTTCTAAATGGAGGCATCTTCTCTCTCTCCATTCTCCACTCCTTGCTCCCCCAACTTTGACCTTGTTGTGGTTCTGTGTAGGCAGCTTAGGTCCTGTGAGAACCTGAATATGTGTTGTTTAAGGACCAACCTGGCTGGGCTCAGAAAAACTTATCACTAGGGAGCTGGTAATCTGCTGATTTGTTTTCATCTCCTCTTCGCCTAGCCATCGATTACCATTTTACAGATGGGCAAAGTGAGGCTTAAGGTAATAGAGTGATTTAGAGAGAGCTAGGTGGCACAGTGGATAGAAGGCTGGACCTAGAATCAGGAAAACCCCAGTTCAAATTCTGCTTCACACCCATACAATCTATGTGACTGCTGGGTAAGTCAATTAATCTCTGTCTGCTGAAGTTTTCTCATTAAAATAAGGATAACAATAACATTTACCTTCCAGGTAAATGAGGATAAAATGAGATAATATTTGTAAAGCACTTTGCATATCTTAAATGCTAATTATTATTAGTGATACCAGACCAAAGGTTGGGGCCCCGGGCTCCCTTACTTTGATTTCAGAGCTCTCTGCCTTAGTCCTTAGCACTCCCAAACACCTAATCACCAATCTTTGTGTTTTTCATCTTTTCTTACCCGGTTTGCCCTTCTCCTTAGACTTCCCACCAAGGTGTTGGTAGGAAACATTGGATTTGGTTGTAGAGGATGTGTATTAGAATCCTAGCTTAGCCACTTTGCTCCTCAGTTCCCTCATCTGTACAATGAGTTTGGATAAGATGATCTCTAGTAAGCAATATTTACAAAGCAATTTAAGGTTCCAAATCAATTTACATACATTATCATGTCGTTTGATTCATATAACCTGTGCGGCAGGCACTACTATTGTCTCCACTGCATGGATTATTCTGGGGTAGACAGAAGTTAAGCAGCTTGTTCAGGGTCCCCCAGTTAGTGTCTAAGGTAAGATTCCAACTCAGATCTTAATGACTCCACCTATAGAGTTATGAACTATCCCACCTAGGGCCCTTCTAGACTATCCCACCCAGGGCCCTTCTAGACTATCCCACCTAGGGCCCTTCTAGACTACCCCACCTAGGGCCCTTCTAGACTATCCCATATAAGGCCTTTCTAGACTACCCCACATAGGGCCCTTCTAGTTATTAATCATACGAGCGGAAATGGATTCCTCTTAAAAGGCGCATGTATACTCTATCTCTTTTAGGTCCTACATGCCATGCCATGTCTTACATGGGAGGGGAGCTTCTCTTATGTGTGGCAGGGGGACAGACAGACACCCCTTCCCCTCTGCTCAGGTGCAGATGCCAATAACTGATACATGTTGGGTGAGAGTGTCACATCTGGATCCCTACATCCCACCACTCCTGTTCCTAAGGAGCTGACCCTTAGTAAGGTTTCCAGGGGCTCAACTTCCTGGCACAGGTCTAAACCAAGGGGCCTCAGGCTATCAGGGCTCAGCTGAGATGGAACGGGGGTTGGTCTTGGGGAGGAGTAGAGGGTTAGGGGCTGGCGCCCTCAGGACTTACCTCATGCCTGGAATGATTTTACCTCCCCTTTGGTCACTTCTCAGAGATCGAGTTGGCTGGACTGGATGGCTGGGCTGCCGCAGGCATTCACTGGGTGCCTCACATCATCCCCTTTCTTGCTCAGTTCCTGAAAACTACTTCGGCACAGACTGTTCTTCCACCTTCCTCCCCCCGTACCCCTCCCTCCCAACCCTGGGCTGTCGTTACTCTCTCTGACTTTCTGACAGGCCTTCCCCGGGCTGGGAGATTGCAACACCTGCTTCAGCCTCCCTCCCTGGAAAGGGAGCCCCTTCCCCCCAGGAAGGAGCTTCTGAGAAGCTAGGCAGCCACTCTGGGGCAGCCTTCCTGCCCAGGACCCTTAAAGGGGCTTGGGGATGTGGCAAGGCTCAGAAGACCCCCCCCGCCCCGGATTTCCTGGCTTAGAAGTCTTCCTCCTGGGCAGGGGCCAGGGGTTCTCCAGTCTGGATCAGGGCCTGCCCTGGTACCCTCCCTCAAAAATAGGTGTTTTGGGAACCTGCAAGTTGGGCAGGTCAATTGCAATTTTAATCCTTCTTCGTTTTTCCCCAAATATTGGTCACTTGGGTAACCTGAAACCTACCTTTCCTTAAAGCCCTGGGCCTTGAATGGCTCTGAGTAATTCCCATTCTTTAGCCGAATCCCACTGTCTATTACCCCTCTTCCTTTGCCCTACCATTGATCACCATTGCTCTTGCTCCCAGTTTGTGGTAGGTCTCTCCATTCTACAGATAGGGAAACAGGATTTGGGCTGGGGGGGAGGACAGAGCAAGGTGGAGGAGAATTGGGGTTGGCCATTGTTTTTTGTAGAGAGACAAGTTGTACCTACTTCAAGTTTATGTCTTAGAGTGTCAATTATATTGAGGCAGCATGGTGGTGGTACCATGAAAGAGAACTAATTTTGGAGTCAGAGGACCTGGGTTCAAGTTCTGACTTAGGTGAATTTGGGTAAAATCTTATTTGAGTCTCAGATTCATAATCTGTGATATTAAAGGGTTGGGTTACATAATCTCCAAGGTCCTTTCTTTCTCTAACATTCTATAATTTTAACCCTTTCTGAATGTCACAGAATTTGAGAGTTGGAGGGCACATCAGCAGTTAGCTCTAAGAATCCCTACCATAACAGACCCCAAAACTGGCCATCTAATCTCTGCTTGAAGAACTGGCTCCCACTGAGTTTACAATCGGCTAAACTCCTGAGTCCGTGCCTCCCAATATTATGCCTGCGAGGTGGATTTTCTTTTGGTACCCAAGTGCCAGACTTCACATTTATCCCCGTTGGACTTCATTCTGTTAGATTCAACCCCATTCTCCAACCTCGTGAGATCCCTTTGATCATGGCTGTTGTCTACCATGTTTACAATCTTGCCCACTTTTGTGTCATCTGCAAATCTATTGTGTGTGTCATCTATGTCTTTGTTCAGGTCATTGATAAACATGTTAAACCACCCAGAAGAAACTGAGGTGCCCCAAATTCTGGGGATGTTCCTCCTGTGTTGGCATTGAACCACTAACACCTACTCTCTGAGTTTGGCTACCTATCCGATACTTTGTTAATTCCTCTTATTGTATTTTGGTCTAATCTATATCTTTCCATCTTTGCAAGAATAGCATGAAATACTTTAAAAAATAGCTTTGTTAAAATCTAGAAAAACTATATCCACAGCATTCCCTTCATCTGCTAGCTTAGTAATATTGTCAATAAAGGATATGAGGCTAGTCTGGCAAGATATGTTTCTGATGAAGCTGAGTCTCAGTTTCCTTATCTATTAAATGGGGATAAAAATACTTGTATTGATTTTCTCCATGAGACTTAAAGGAGCTGATTGATAGAAAGTGCTATTGTTAACGAGCTTTATGCAGGCATACCTCATTTTGTTGTCCTTCACTTTATTGCACTTCAAAGATACTGCGTTTTTTTACAAATTGAAGGTTTGTGGTGACCCCGAGTGGAGCTAGTCTACTGGTGCCATTTTTTCCAACAGTATGTGCTCATATCATGACTCTGTCACATTTTGGTAATTCTTACACTATTTCAAACTTTTTTTATTGTTATCATGTCTGTTATGGAGATCTGTGATCAGTGATCTTTGATGTTACTATTGTAATTATTTTGGGATGCCATGAGCCATGCCCATATAAGATGGAGAACTTAAATAATAGATGTTGTGTGTTCTGACTGTTCCACTGACAGGCCATTCCCTGTTTCTCTCCCTCTCCTCAGGCTTCCCTATTCCCTGACACACAACAATATTGAAATTAGACTAATTAATAACCTTACAATGATCTCTAAGTGTTCTAGTGAAAAGAAGAGTCGATCCATGAGGCAAACTTCATTGTTGTCTTATTTTAAGAAATTGCCACAACCACTCCATTCTTCAGCAACCACCACCCTGATCAGTCAGCAGCCATCAACACTAAGGCAAGACCTTCCACTAACAAAAACATTATGACTTTCTGAAGGGTCAGATGATTGTTAGCATTTTTAAAAACAATATAAAGTTTTAAAAATTAAAGTATATACGTTGGGGCTTTTTTTAGACATAATGCTATTGCACAGTTAGTGGACTACAGTATAGTGTAAGCATAACTTTTATATGCATCAGAAAACCAAAAAATTTGTGCCTTTATTGTGGTGGTCTGGAACCAAACCCCGCAATATCTCTGAGGTATGTTTGCATAGATAGGGCCTATCATTATGGAATAATGTCTTCCCCAAATATGTGATACACAGGTTAGATTTAAAGGAACATATCTTGGGGTGGGGGGTAGTAAGGAGATGGGCAATACCAAAATATATGAAAGTGTGGGAAGGACAAGGAAAGGGGAGGGAGATGGGAGAATGGGAAGCACATATAATTGAACAGAACAAACAATGGGCTTTGAGGCTGGAGAACCTTGAGATGAAATCTTGTTTGTTACTTTTACAATTTTTTGCACCCTGGCTCCAATCTACTTTTCCAACATTATGATACATTATTCTCCTTCCTAAACTCCATGGTCTAGCATCACTGAATTCTTGCTGTTGTTCATATATGATCCTCCATCTCCAGCCTATGTTCTGGCTGTCTTCTTGCCTGGAATACACTCTCTTCTTGTCTATTACTTCTAAGAATACTTAGCTTCCTTCAATATTTTGATCAAACACCACTTTCTAAATAAAACCTTTCCTGATTCCCCTCAGTTACTATTTCTTCACCCTCCCCCACCTCCTGAATTTACCTTGTATTTATTCTATATACACTTAGTAAGGTACATATTGTTTCCTGTGATAGAATATAAGCTTCTGGAGGGCAGACTTTTATCGTCCCATAAGCAGCTGTAGCACAGTACCCAGCATGTAAACTAGGTGCTTAATAAATCATCATCGATTGATTGATTGGTGCCATGCAGTCATGTGTAAATCAATTCACCTTTCTGAGCCTCGGTTTCTTAATCTGTCAAAGAATACTAATTTCAAAGGGTTCTTCTGAGACTCAAAAGATATTAATGTATGCAAAGTGCCTTGTACAACCTTAAAGCCCAATATAAATGTCAGTTATTATTATGATGATGGATTTCTTCCTCTAGAGCCTTTAAAAGCAGGAAGAAATTTTCATTTGACTGAGAAGTATTAAGAACCGCTGTCTTGCCCAAAAACAAGGTGAGGAGAAAAAAAATCTAACATTTCAAAGTTGCTTATGGCCTGTGGTGTGTCATCAAAATTTCCCTGGTGAGGTTCTGAGGTGTTTTGGACTCCTCTTTTTGCCACATCTTTCCCCCTATCTCAACTCCCCAATATTCTGCCTGAACAAACAGCCCCAAATTATTTATCTGCACATGGCTTTTGTAATCTTTTCCTTCTTGATTTAGTTCTGGTGTCAACTCCTCAATGATGCCTTCCTTGATATCCCCCTCCCTTCCCTCCACTTGCTAGTTCTTTTTCCCTCATTAGACTACCTTATCTATATATGCTGTTCCATCCCCCCCACCCCAAGCCACAATAGAACATAAGCCTTTTGAGGGCAGAATTATTATAATTTTTTTGGTCTTTGTATCTCCAGGGTCTAGTATGGCAACTCATATGAAGTAGGTGCTTAACACATCTATTAAATTTGTTGCATTCTTGGAAGAGCAGAAGCTGGACCAGATGTAGAACTCATCACCCGTTTTCCCATCAAACACATCTCAGCAGGAAGCACATGAAAACAATAAACAAACAACATGAAAATGTGCATACAAATAATTCCTGTTTCTTTTTGAGTCAGCCTCTCAGGCTTTTGGTAAGAAGGCTCTCTGAGCATGCCCGACTCACTGCCTCCAGTAAACACCTGTTTGCACAATGGAGGTCACCCGGCCTTGGGCAATGCCTTGTTTGCACAATCTCAGCACCAAGAGCTGTATTCCAACCCAACAGCCTTGGCAACAGCTTCTTCCGGGCATCAGCCTCTCTGTCTTTGTCTCTCTGTCTCTGTCTGGCTGTCCCTATCTGTTTCTGTTTCTCTGTCTTTGCCCTTGTCTCTCTGTATCTATCTCTCTCTGCATCTCTCTGTCTCTGTTTGTCCGTCTGTCTCTATCTGCTCCTGTTTCTGTGTATCTCTGCATCTTTCTGTCTTTGCCTCTGTCACTCTCTGAATCTCTCTGTCTTTGTCTCTCTGTCTCTGTGTCCCTCTCATTGACAGTCTCAGGACCTGTTCTGCCCCATTCCCTCACCATGGGTGGCACCCCCAAACCAGCCCAGCTAGAAGGGGCTGTTTCTCTAGTCCCACAAAGACAAGGACTCACGGGCCCCAATCAGAGAGAAAACAAGACCATCCCTGAGATTGTCTGTGCATCTGTTGCAAGAATTCGGCTAGCATTTGTTGTGGGGGTGAAGGACCAACACAAGCCCACCAACAAGAATGCTACCAGCACAAGTTCTTTTGATCTGTTTTACTAAGGAAAACAATGTTAAAGGCTTAACAGTTAAATCTCGCTGTAATCCAACATATACATATAAACAACATATACATATAAACTCAGGAGGAAAAGCCAGTACCCTGCACTTCAGAGCAAATACAAACAAGTTACAAACATATACAATATAAACAGACCAAGTCACAATTCATAGTTACCAAGAAACCATCAACATCTGGATGGATGAGCCAGGAGGCTCTTAGAGTGGCCACCCAGAGTCCCATGCCAACACTCCTCCAGGAGTGAGAGCCTCAAGCAAAACAGCTCTGTTCTCTCTTTTTATACACTCTTTAGATGTTATCAAAGGTCATCTGAGAGACTAGAACTTAGGCACATACTATTGACTCTGGTCTTAGCAGCTCCCCTTAAGACCCCGAGGACTTCACACCCACATCAGTTTAGCACCTGGTAATTAGGGGTTTGGGGCCTGGGGCTTTGCACCTAGTAAGGCTCAGTCAAAGACAATTAATTTAGCATTCTAAAACAGTAAAAAATGTCCCAACTTAATTAATATTACAGCATCTGTAGTCAGAGCAGAGCCAGGACACAGGCCAGCCCCAAAGAATGGATTATCCATAAACTACAGATAATTCCAAAAGGCCCTTACATTGTTTTGCTTTTTTCTTTTTATATGTCTTTTCCCCTTCACATTTGCCTCTATTAGAGAGGCACCTGTGGTACATTGGTTAAACCTCTGGGTGTTCCTGGACCAATGAAGAGACATGGCTTTTCATTCTATCTCCCACACTTATTTGGTGAGTGGCTTTGGACTAGTCTCTTAATTACTGAGCCATCCCTTGACTCACTTCTTAAAGAGGCCTATTCACTGAATGGGGGGTCAGTGCCCACAGTAGGCACAAAGTAGATTAGAATAACTAGCATTTATATAATACTTATTATATAGGCACAGCACTAAGTATTTTACAAATATTATCTCATTTGATCCTGATAATAACCCTGGGAGGTAGTTGTTACCATTATCCCCATTTTATAGGTGAGGAAATTGAGGCAAACAGAAGTTAAGTGACTTGCCTAAGGTCACACAGCTAGGAAGTGTCCGAGGCTAGACTTGAACTTAGGTCTTCCTCACTCGAGGTCCTGTGTTCTATTCACTGTACTGCCTAGACTATATAAATGATAGCTATTATAAATATTATTATTACATTGCTTTAAGGTTGGCAAAGCATGTTGCGTAAATAATCTCTTTTCAACATCACAAAAAAAACTCTGTGGGTTAAGTGCTATAGATATGACTATCCCCATTTGACAGAATCAGAAATTGTGAGATTAAATAGCATGTTCAGGGTTACACAGCTAATAAATTTCTGAGGTGGGATTTGAATCCTGGTCTTCAGGGCTCTAAGACCTGCATTCTGTGCTTCTGACAGTCAGCATCTTAAGCACTTACTGGTGGGGGAAGGGAGTTCAGACCTGTGATTTCATCACTCTAGGAAACTCAGAGCAAGGAAACTCCCTTTAAGCCTATTAACCACTGTTCTGCAATTCAGATCTGTCCAGAGCACCAAGAGGTTGAAAGGATTGGCCCAGGGCCTTACAGCTAGCATGTATCCACGGCAGGGCTTGAACTCGGGGCTTCCTGACTCAGGGGCCTCTACAACACTTCACATCACCAGCATAAGGTGGGGGACAGGGACTAGGCCTCTAGATTTAGTGGTGTAAGGAGGTCCTGTTGAGGACCTTCCTCAGGAAATAGAGATTGCACCTTGCCTGCAATTCTCTTAGAATGTGCCTAGAATACAGAGAAGTTAGTCTACTTGCCCTGGGTCACACAAAACCAGCGTATATCAGATACCAGGTTTGAACTTAAGTCTTCCTGGCTCCGAGGCCAGCTCTCCATAAATTATGCTTACTACGCTGTGCTCTCCTTCCTCTCTTTCTCTTCTCTGTCTCTCTGTTTCTGTCTCTCTGTCTCTCTCTCCCTTTCCCCCCATCCTTTCCTCTCTCATACACTCACACAAACACACACACACACAAACACACACATACACACACACCCACTCACCCACCAGCTGTAGGATTGGCAAATGGCTTCACCTTTCTGACCTTCAGTTTCCTCTGTAAATATACCTAAAAATAATTGTGCTACCTATTTTGCAGGGCTATTGTGAACAAAGCCCTTTGTAAACCACAAGCTGCCGTAGGAATAAGATTATTATTATTATAATTATTATTATTGTTTTCTAAGGCAGCACATTCTATTGTTGGACAGCTCTATTTGTTAAAAAAGTTCCATCTATCATTAAGTCCAAATTTTTCTCTCTGTAACTTCCCTTCCTTTGCTCCTGGTTCTGGCCTCTAGGGCCAAGCAGAGCAAATCTAATTCCTCTGCCCTATCATAATCCTTCAGATATTTGCAAATAGTTATCATGTGTCTTCTTGAGTCTTTAATCTTGTTAGAAACATACTTAGTTTAGAAATAAGCAATCCTCATTGGAAAGCCAGGAAGGTTTTCATTATATTTAACATTTATTCTTTCTGAATAAATGGGTATATCCCATGAACAGAATACAGGAGAGTACAAGGGCTCAGACAAATATCAGTCTTTCTATTGGCTCCTAATTTGAATCTCACGCCTGGCATCATGCCCTCCTCAAACAGCTTGTTAAGCATGGGTACAAGCCTCTAACATTTAACTGATCAGAAGTCTGGTTTTGCCAGATCATAGCTCTGATCAGAACCAGTCGCCTGACTTACATTCTGCTAAAGCTGGGAGGAATACTTTTAATTCTGTGGAAACAAAGCTTCTTCCAACATTTCCCACAATCTTAATATCCCCAGTTCTCTAAGACAGCATGGATTCCAGTCACTCTTAAAACCTTGGACAAGTTGCTATATATTTCTGCATCTTAGGAAAATAAAAGACTTAGATTAGGTGATCTCTAAAGGCTTTTTCTTTCTATGGTTCATCCATTCATCCAATCATCCATCTATCCATTCCTTAGTTCTACATTTACTGCGTTCTTTGTATCTACAAGACCTGATCCCCTATACTGTAGAATATAAAAGAAGAATAAGACACAGTTCTAGCCTTCAGAGAGCTTACAATCTAATTGTTAGGGAGTAGGATGAGGTTTCTCCTTCAAAAATTTAGATGCTATACAATTTGGTACAACAATTAGATGTATACAAATTTAGTATTGATACAATTCATTGTCTGTGGTACCTTTCAGCAAGATATAGGTTCCTCCTTCATCTCTTTTAATTATATCTATTTTTGCTTTTGCTTTGTCTGAGATCATGATTGCTACCCCTGCTTTCTTTACTTCACCTGAAGCATAATAGATTCTGTTCCAGCCCCTTACCTTTACCCCGTGTGTATCTTTCTGCTTCAGATGTGTTTCTTGTAAACAATACATTGTAAGATTCTGGTTTTTAATCCATTCTGCTATCTGCTTCCATTTTATGGGTGAGTTCGTCCCATTCACATTTATAGTCATGATAACTAACTGTGTTTCCCTCCATGGTATTTTCCCTTGTTTATCCCTCCCTCTTTCTTTCTTTTTTTTTTTTTTTCTCTTTTTGGAGAGAGGAAGGCTGGGCAATTGGGGTTAAGTGACTTGCCCAAGGTCACACAGCTAGTAAGTGCGTCAAGTGTCTGAGGCCAGATTTGAACTCAGGTCTTTCTGACTCCAGGGCTGGTGCTCTATTCACTGTGCCACCTGGCTGCCCCTCCCTCCCTCTTTCTTACCTCCCCTTCCCCCCCTCAAAAGCATTTTACTTCTAGTCACCACCTTCCCCAATCTACCCTCCCTTTTATCAATCACCTCTCTCTCTTCTAATATCCCCATCCCTTTTTACTTCCTTATATGAGATGACAGATTTCTGCTTCCAAAAGAGTATGTCCATTATACCCTCTTTGAGCCAATTTTGATGAAAGTAAGGTTTAAGCTTTGCCCACCCCTTCCCCCTCCCATCTTCCCCTCCATTATAATAGCTCTTTCATTCCTCTTTTACTGGGATAATTTACCCCATTCAGTCTCCCCCCTCTTTCTTTTTCAATTCGATTTTCCCCTTCACCCCTTAATTTTGTTTTTTTGGATATCATCCTGTCAAAGTCATCTTATATCCATACATGTTCCTTCTAATGCTCTTATAGTAATAAAGTTAAGAGTTGCAAATATCTTGCCATATAGAAATATAAACAGCTTAACCTTACTGAATTTCTTTTGTTTTCTCTTTCTTGTTTCTTTTTTTAACCTTTTTATATTTCTCTTAAATCTTGTATTTGGAGATCAAATTTTTTATTCAGCTTTGATCTTTCTATTAGGAGTGCTTGAAAATCCTCTCTTTTGTTAAATATCCATTCTTCCCCTCCCCCCGCAAAAGATTATATTCAACTTTGCTGGGTAGGTGATTCTTGGTTGTAATCTTAACTCCTTTGCCTTCCAGTATATCATATTCCAAGCCCTCCAGTTCTTTAATGTAGAAGCTACCAAATCCTGTGTAATCCTGACTGTGGCTTCACAATATTTGAATTGTTTCTTTTTGACTGCTTGCAGTACTTTTTCCTTGATCTGTGAGCTCTGGAATTTGGCTATGATGTTCCTGGGAGTTTTCATTTTGGGATCTCTTTTGGGTGGCAATCGGTGGATTCTTTCACTGTTTTATTTGATAATTTCTTGAAAGATGTCCAGGCTTTTTTTGGTCATGGCTTTCAGACAGTACAATAATTTTTATATTACTTCTCCTGGATCTATTCTCTAGGTCAGTTGTTTTTTCGATGAGAAATTTCACGGTTTCTTCTATTTCTTCTTCTTCTTCTTCTTCTTCTTCTTCTTCTTCTTCTTCTTCTTCTTCTTCTTCTTCCCTTTTTTGATTTTGGTTTATCTCATCTTGATGTCTCATAGGGTCATTAGCTTCTGTTTGCTCAATTCTAATTCTTAAGAATTTTTTTTCTTTAGTGAGCTTTTGTACTTCCTTTTCCATTTTAGGTAACTTCTTTAAGGTTGTTTTGGGGATACCCAAATGGATCTGTGATTGCATCAATTTGGAAGTTCCCTCCCAGGGAGGGAGCTAGGTGGTACAGTAGTGGGCTGGGTTTGGAGTCTGGAAGACTTGAGTTCTAATCTTGCCTTAGACACTTGCAAATTTTGTGATCCTGGGCAAGTTGCTTAACCTATGTCTGCCTCAGTTTCCTCAGGTGTAAAATAGGGATGATAATAATAGCAACCACCTCCCAGGGTTGTTGTGAGGATCAAATGAGATAATATTCATAAAAAGCACTTAGCATGGTGCTTGGCACATAGTAGGTGCTTAATAAATCCTTCCTTTCAATAATGTAGATCACAACCTATCCTTGCCTGTCCATGCTGTCCTACAAGTTCCCTGCATGTTCACTACAAGTTCACTTCTTTGCTTTTCTCTCACATTTTGAGGCTATAAGCAACACACTCAGGATGTCTATTTGTCACCCCTAGCTATTACTGCATGACCAGTCCATCCTCTCTTTCTATCATAGCATCCTCTGATATCATCCTTGACCCTTATTCTTCCTAGTTCCTTCTTGGTTACTACAATGATTTGGAAATGCAGAGGAGGGAGAGATAATTTCCAGCTTGGAGAATCAAAGAAGTCTTCCTAGAGGAGGTGGCATTTCATCTGGACCTTATGATCACATTTGTTCACACTCACCATGACTCTCTCCATTGCCCTCTGAACAAAGATATTTATCTTTAGTTTTTCAGGGATAGTCATGGTCCAGGTCTCACTGCCATCCGGCATCACTAGTAAATGCTTATCTTGAAAAGATGGGTCTAATTTATTATGGGAAGTTTGTGGTCAGTAAAAGTACATTGCAATTTCCTGAAAAAATCCAACTCTGCTCTTCTCCTCCTTTTTTGTATACCAGTATTGTTGGTATACCAGCTCTTCGTATACCAGTATTGTCTGTCTCATATAAACATATGGGATATTCCTTCCATGTGATCTGAAATCCACTGCAGACCCTACATTTCCCAAATCTGGCCATTTCCCCTGGTTGTCCCCCATGCCTAGAATTCTTTCCCTCCTCAGCTCCGCATCCTCTTTTCTGTGGTGTCCTAAGTCTCAGCTAAAGTCCCACCTTCTGCATGAAGTCTTTCTCAGTCCTCCTTAATCTTTCTTTGTTCCCCCAGAGCCTACCCTTAATTTGTCCTGTCTATATCTTGTTTATACATGATTGTTTGTGTGTTGTCTCCCTCATAGACCGTGAGCTCCTTGAAACCAGGGACTGGGTTTTTTTTGGCCTTTCTTTGTATCCCCAGAGCTTAGCACAGCACCTGGCATATAGTAGTCACTTAATACATAGTTGTTGGCTGATTGACTGACTACATACTGTTGGGTAAACTCTACAGAGTGTCCATTGAGATGCTTGTTGAAATCTTCCTCTTTTGTCTTTCTTTTGGGGATGAACAGGTCAAACACTTTTATATTATTATAGGTATCCTCTAAGAGGCTTTGCAATGTTGGACTTGATACAATCAATGCTCTCAAACAAGCATTTTAAGGACCTTGCCATTCATTGAGAAACCTTCCTTTACCTGAATTTTCTTCTGGATTTCCTTTATCATAGTGGTAACTGCTTTTGGCTAGCATGTGTTATTACACCTGTATTACGCCTCACACAATGCATGTTAAGGGGTCCTTGAACAGGGTTATTTCAGGATAGTTATGAGACTATGGACTGTCTTCAGTTGTCTTCAAAGGTTGTTAAATGTGTACATAGGCTGAACTGCCCAAAAAGATAAAGCATGAACTCAGAAATGATAATAACCAACAGTAATATAGTGTTTTAATATGGTGTTTTTGTGAACTTGTCACAAAACATCCCTATGTACCTATTATTATCCCCATAAATGACTTGCCCAGAGTCACATAGCTAGTAAGTGACTGAAGCAAGATTGGAACTCAGGTCTTCCTGACTCCAAGTCTAGCACTCCTACCTGCTAAGCCACCTAGCTTCCTTCAAGACTGTCAAGAAGACTGTTCTAGAGCTCAGCTCCTTGTAGTGTGGCCAGCCAACATCCCCCAAAACTTCAAGGACTGATGAAAAGGAAGCTATTCCTGACAAATGACATTACAGATCAAACCTTTGCTCTGTAGACTGGAGAATGGCCAGGGGCAGGCAGGGGGTGCAGTGGATAGAGCACTGGCTTTGGAGTCAGGAGGACCTGAGTTCAAATCTAGCCTCAGATACTTAATAGCTGTGTGACTCTGGGCAAGTCACTTAACCCCAATTGCCTCCAAAGAAAGGAAGAAAGAAAGAAAGAAAGAAAAGAATGGAGAATGACCTAGCCTCAGACTGCATTGTCTAGCTCTTCATAGCTATAGGAGCTCACTATTGGTGTGGAGATGTGAACAGGCATTATGCCCGGAAAGAATGGCAAAGGTGGTCACAATTTCACATTCTTCTCCATCATCTTGGTGCCCTAGGTAGCCATACTGTACTAGGTCCTTTGGTAAACCACGCTTGCATATATAAATTGTACATTAGGCAAAGCTTTCCCTTTTCAGTGGCATAGCACTGATGTTTACAGTACAACTACCCATTTAGAAAGCATTGGTGGTAAACGTAGGGGACTAAGTAGGAGAAACTGATTGCCTCTCCAGGCTCTGAATTTAGGCTCTCAAACCTAGGACAAACACAGAATGTCAGAGTGGGACTGCAGCTTAGAATATAGAATATGCAATATGAGAGCTGGGAGGGGCCTTAGAACACAGAATGCAAAATGTCAGACCTGGGGAGGGGGAGGTGGGATGGGTTTTAAAACATGGAACATACAACCATTAAAACTGGAAAGGTTCTTCAAGTCCACCCTCTCCCCTTATTTTCCTGACAATAGGACTACAATGATTTGGAAACACAGAGGAGGGAGAGATAATTTCCAGCTTGGAGAATCAAAGAAGTCTTCCTAGAGGAGGTGGCATTTCCTGCGGACATCATAGATAAGTTTCTATTCATATTGTTTATATCTTGTTTGTACATAGTTGTGTGCTGTGTCTCCCATTAGCATTATGTTTTTGCCTGGCACTTATTAAATGCTTAATATATGCTTGTTAACTGACTGACTGTAGAATAAATAGGAATCAGAAAGGCAGAGATGAAAGTGGGGGGACATTCCAGTTGGAGGGAAGTGTGAACAAAGGTAGGGAGAATATGGTTCTGAGAAGTTAGCCTAATCTTCCTTCTCCTTCTTTCTTCTGTTTCCTAGAGAGCCCTCATGAATAAAACCAAGAATAGGACTATGGCCTGGCCCTGTGATTTCATTGGCATTAGGAACTCCTGGGATAGTAAATTCCCACTAGCAATGTAGAGCCACATTTTTTTTCTGCAATTTTAATCTCACAGAATTAACTGGAATACTAAGAGGCTAAGTGACTTGCTTAGAGTCACACAGACCGAGAAGAGACTTGAACTCTATTTAGCTGTGCTGCCTTTCTCTACAATAGTTCAGGTGGAAAAAAAAACAACTCAACTTTTTCAGACCTTGTTTGGTTTTCTCATGAGGCTAGGCACAGAAGTGATCATTATCCCCATTACACAGAGGAGGAAGCTGAGGGGAAGCAACTAGACTCAAGTAGCAGAAGCAGGTCTGGAATCTGACCTTTAACCCAATGTTCTATCCATCACATCAGGAAGCTCATCTCCAAAGCTGTAGCTTCATTGGTCATGGGCACATGTGGAGAGGACTCAACTGTGGGTTAGCGAGACTACAATGGCCTCTTTGGCGTCTCCTGGATTCAGTCCCACCGTCAAGCACTGTGGACACCTGGGGTGGGTGGTTGTCTTCTGGATGCTTTCTCTGCTTGTGTCTATTTCACCAAGGAAAGGTGAACCAACATCTGGCATTTGCTGGACAAAAAGTCAAACCTTGTGTCTTACCCTTGCTGGGAGTAGCCTGTGATAGGGATAGATGGGTGGGGGTGGAGTTATTGCTCTGGCAGAGAGGGGGCAGAGAAGAGGAGAACAAGGACCTGAGGGTCAGAGATAAGAGCCTGGGATATGATGCTTATCTTTCGCCCAGAGGAAGCCCAGTGGCTTCTTGGTGACTTGGATTTCCTCCCATAGGACAAGGTTTGGGGCCATGATAAAAAGGTGCGTGCGTGTGTGTATGTGTGTGTGTGTGTGTGTGTGTGTGTGTGTGTGTGTGTGTGTATGCGTGTTGCCCTTCATGCAGTCAGCCTGGCACATGGCTAGGTGCTTCTGTACTCAGGGCCCTTCAGCTCCCTTCTGGGCCCTCAAGAAGACAAGGCTTCCCCCTCCTTCCAAAGCCTGGAGCCTCATTAGGATAGTAGTAGTAAGGGAGGAAAAATTGGTGAGGCATCTGAGCATGATTGCTTTTCACAGAATTCACAGAGCACAATTCTAAGTGTTGGAGATACAAAAGCGAAAATGAAATCATCTCTGCTCTCTAGTAATTTACATTCTAATGGGGAAGACAAAGGATTTCAGAGATCTTGATTTACAACTGGGACAGCTAAGACTCAGAGAGGCAAAAGAACTGGCCCATGGTCACCCAGTGAGTCAGCAGCAGAGCTGAGACTTAACACCCAGTATGAAAAACAGTATAGCGGCATGGAAAGAACACTGAATTTGGTGTCAGAAGCTCTGGGTTCAAATTAAGAGTGAACTGTGTGACACTGGGCAAGACGGCCCTTTCTCTAGGTCTCCATTTTCCCCTCTGTAAAATGAGAATATTGAACCAGATGATTTCTAAGGTTTCTTCCAATGCTGATACTCTATAATCTATCATAACAATAACTCCATATTAAGATTCACGAAAAGCTTTCTTCACATTAGCCCTGGAAGGTAGATAAGGTGAGTGGTATTCCATTTTACAGAGGGCTAAACTGATCCTTCAGTGACTTACAAGCAAATTTAACCAATGAATGAATCAATCACCGAACACTTACTGAGTGCCTACTATTTGCCAGGCACAATCCTAAGCATTGGAGACACAAAGGCAAAAGTGAAATTGTCCCTGCTCAAGGAAGGCACATTCTAATGGGGAAGACAAATTTGGCTTGATTGGGACCTCAGAGACTGAGTGGGACGGGACCTGTGCCTGAAATACGGCTCTTCAAAAGTGAGAAGAGATTAAAAGGAAAAGTGAAAGGAATATTCTAGATTAACCTAGCTTTTAGGGGATGGTGCTTCAAGGGGTTGGCCCCTTCCATCTGTTTAAAGAGATCTTAGCTGAAGCAGGCAAGCGGGGGAAGCTCCCTCCCCACTCTACTGATGCAGGACACCCCTCCCCTCATCTTGTCTCAAGTTCCTCTCATTTTCTGTCAGGTTTAAACTGCAAAAATCATCCACATATAATTGGTTCAAATCTCTCCAGGCTGCTTTCCTGACTCTCCTGGATTTTCTCTGCCATGCTGCAGAAACCTCTTCACCCTGGAAGCTCATTGCCCCAAACTTCACATATTGGAGGTACCCTTGTCCCCTGTGGTCTCTCCCTTTTATTGGCTAATTCCTCCCAGAACCTCCACTTTAAGGAGGAGGCCCAAGCCAGTCATGTTTTTATTCTTCTCCAGGTTATACTCTTGACTCTCCTGGATTTTCTCTCCAATGCCCCCATGTCAGGCATTTTGATCTTTCCCCCTTTCCCCCTAGCTCTTTTCAGATTCATTTTATGTGTTGTCTTCCCCTGTAAGAATGAATACAAGCTTCTTAAGGGCAGGGACTGTCTTTCTTTCTGCTTGTATTTAGGGTGTTAGGGGAGGACCAGCACCTCTGATATGAGGGCTGCAGAGTCCTTTTCAGGGCTGCTCATGCACCTTTGGTGTCTACCTGGCTCCCAACTCTCACGTGGCTCCAAGAAGCTGTAGCATGTGCAACTCCAGTAAAGCTGTCTTGGCAGACAGAGGTTGAGGGTAACTGACAGGCTTCAGACCCATTGATGAGTTGGGGGTGGTGTCTTCCCCAAGCATGTGAAGACTTCTCCTGGCAGAATGGGCGAATGAGAACAAATTGTTCCAACAGCCATGAAGGTGGCTGAAGCAGGTGCTGTGGAATGATTAGAGCTTGGTCAGACATGGAAGATGTCAAAGTCATCCACTGCTTCCTGGGCCATCGCAAGTCATCTTGAGTTTTGTCTTGCCACTGGATTTTGATGACTCTGGAAGAGAGTGAGGCTGATGACTTTGCACAACTTTGTCTCACTTAAATTCAATTTATGTTCAAGTCAAGACATCACCCTTCCATTTTGGAAAACAAAAGAGGAACAACTCAGTTTGGTGCTTAGCATAGTCTGTGGCGTACAGTAAATTCTTCCTCAATGATTGTTGATTGACTTTGAACTGGGGATTTCCTTGGTGTAGAGAACTCCTTATGAAGAAATCATCTGCCAGTATAGACTTGCACCTCCCCTACAGCTTAGAGAATTGCCTAGAGAAGTTAGGAGATTTGTCCAGGGTCATACAACATATAGGTGTCAAAGGCCAAAGTTTCCAGGAAGCCCAAGTCTTCCTGGCTCCTAGGATGGCTATCTATTCCAGGTTGGTGTCATCTGGACATTTGATAATCATGCCTTCATCCAAGTCACTGATAAAAATGCTAAATAGCCCAGATTCTTGGGGTACTAGAAACATCTCTCGGAGTTGACATTAATCCATTAAGGATGACTTTTAACAACTTTTTACAATTCTGAATCTACTAATTGTGTCAAAATTTCTTCATCCTGACTACAAGAAGAGCATGATAGACTTTGCTAACGCTTTGCTGAAATCTAGGTAAACTCTAGCTATAGTATTTCCCAGATCTATCACTTATTTGCCCTTCCATTTTTTGTAGAGGTATTTAAAACATTTTAGCTGGTCAGCAAATTCCCGTGCGTTCAGTGTTGTCACCAGACAGCTCATTCTTTCCTTCCACACCATCTCTCCGATAGGCTCCCTTCTCTCCTTCGACACTGCCACCACCTTGGTGCAGGTCCTCATCATCTCATGCCTGGACCATAGGCTTCTGTTTGCATGTTTCTCCCCATTCCAGTTCACCCTTCATTCATCTGCCAAATTCATCTTCCAAAAGCACAAATTTGACCATGCCATCCTTCCCCCAATTCAATAAACTCCAGTGACTCTCTCTTGTCTCTGGGATCAAATAAAAAGTCCTCCATTTATTTTTCAAAGCCCTTTGTTCCTTCTTACCTTTCTAGTCTTCTTACTCATTACACTCCTTCCATCTTCCCATCCCACGTCCTTCGCAATCCAGTGCCACTGGTCTCCTTGCTGTTTCTTGAACAAGACCTCCTTCCAGTTCCATGTATTTTCCCTTGCTGGTCCCTGTGTCTGGAGCTTCTCCCTCCTCATCTCTACCTCTTGGCTTCCATCTTGTCTAAAATCTCACTTTAAAGAAGCCTCTTCCAACCTCCCTTAATGCTAGTGTGTTTCCTTTGAGATGATCTCTAATTTATCCTGTATATAGCTTGTTTTTACCTAGTTGTTTGAATATTGTCTCCCTCATTTGACTGAGCTCCTTGAGAACAAGGATTGTCTTTTACCTTTTTTTTCTTTTTTGCATACCCAGCACTTAGCACAGTTCTTGGCACCTAGTAGGTGCTTAATAAATGCTTGTTGACTGACTTATTGACTTTGCTTCTTTATCAGAATTGTTTGTATGTATACCCAGAACTTCACCATTTAGAGGTTCCCAAGCCTGTTGAACTGACATTTTCTGGAGAATTTTAGGTTATGGGAAACTCTAGAAGAAGTAAAATCTCTGAAAGACATGATTTTGAATCTTTGTCAATCATCTCTGAAAGATCTTGGAGATTCAGTGAGAGGCCACAGATCTGGAGAAGAGCAAAGGTTGCTTTAATACCAATCTGATATCTCAGATGAGGGATGCGAGGGCACTATCATCCTCTACAATTCTTGCAGAATTGCAGACCTGGAATCTTGTGATCAGTTCAGAGCATTGCAACATGGATCTCATTCTACATCTCTCTATTAGCAGTTGGGTAGCTTTCTTCATCATTGGTTCTCTGGAATAATGGTAGGTCATTGTGTTGATCAGAATCCTTAAGTCTTGCAAACTTTTTCAACTTACAATCATGTTAAAGTACAAATTGTTTTGTTGGCTCTACTCACTTCACTCTGTATCAGTTCATACAAATCTTTCTGGGGTCCTCTGAAACTGTTTCATAATTCCTTATGGCTTTCTATTACATTCATACATCATAATTGGTTCAGCCATTCCCTTCATTGATGGACATCTCCTTAGTTTTGGGTGGTTTTTTTTTCCACCACAAAAGATGCCACTGTGAATATTTTTATGTTTATGATTGCTTTTCTTTTTTCTTTGATCCAAGAGAACAATTTATAAAATAACAATATTGTAAAGGTGTGACCAACCGCAATTCCAGAGAACTGTTGTTGAAGTGTGTTCCCCACACACTGACAAAGAGGTGGTGGACTCAGGGTACAGAATGGTACACTTCTTTTTTTTTTTAATATGGCCAGTGTGAGAATTCATTTAGCTTGATAATGCACGTTTGTTATGTGGAATTTGTCTACATTTCTATATTTCAATGGGAGGGAAGTAGAAGGGAGAGGGAAAGGCAGGGATAGAGTTGCCAGAAATAAAATGAAGAGATAGAAAGAAAGGTCTTTAAAAGTAAAGAAGAGATAGAAAAGATGGAACTTTCTTTTTACTTCTGTTTGTATCCCAAAGTTTAGCACAGTGCTTGGCATATAGCACGCACTTAATAAATGGTTGGTGCCTTGTTGCCTCATTGAGGAATTTTAAAAATTTATAGAAGAGAATGCAAGGAAAAACAGAAAGAGTTTCAGATAATAAGGGCAGCTTTGAAATTTACGTGGTGAACTTGTTATATACTTAAAATAAAACCAAGCTGTATGTAATAGAATTTCACAGCTTCATGGACATTCCTTTTTTATGTTCTACTAGGTATACGAAAATGCTCTTTTTATTTAGTGTTTATTATGTTAGTAATAGAAAAAAAAAACACCTTGGAATTTGACGGGCTTTGGGGGGGGGTGCGGAATGAAAGAGAGAGCAAAACAAGAATGGTTCCAAAGTTGAGAACCAGCTGAATGAAAAGGATGGTGGAATCTTCAATAGAAATATGAAAGCTTGGAAGTGGAATGGGCTTAGAGAGAATGATAATGAGTTCTGTATTGGAGATGTTGAGATGCTAATAAGACAACCAGGCAGAGATATCTGGCAGACCTCTGATGATGCTGGGCTGAAATTTAGTAGAGAAATGAGGACTGGATAGTAAGATTTGGGGATCATTTGCAAAGAGATGATAAATGAGAACACCAAGAAAGAGAACGTATAGAGAGAAGGGGGCCCAGAATAGAGCCCTGAGGTAAATCCACACACAGGGGGCAGAATGTAGGTGATGGGTGCCACATCTATATATCCGCTTCTAATCTCTCCATTGAGCTCCAGGCCATACAAATGAATATTCCATAGGTACCTCAAACCCAACATTAGAGAATCAGTGTCATATGGTACATTCAGTGCTGAACTTGGAGCTCAAATGATCTGGGTTCAAATCCTGCCTCTTCCTTTTAATACCTGTGTGACCTCATCCTAAATGTCAGTTTCCTCATCTGCAAAATGAGTAGGTTGGACTGGATGGTCGCTTCCACCTTTAAATCTAACAGGCCATGTCCTGAGCACCTCATCACATGTTGGGAGAAAAGTAAAACCTAAAGGGTAGGAAGAAGGGCTGACCAGGATGTGGAGAGAATTTTTATGAAAGTCCATAGAAGGACTGACAGAGGGTATGTTTAACTGAGACAAGATTGACGAGGGGCGTTTTCACTGTCTTCTTCAAATATTAAAGGACTATTATGGAAAATTGGTATTAGCCTTGTCCTGTTCAGTTCTGGATTGTAGAATTCCATCTCACCCTGATTTTCTCCAGATTCCATTTTCTTGCCTGACACATGTGTCTTCTCCTCATTGGTGATTTCTTCCCTGGGACCCCCAGTTTAAGAAGAACCCCTGCCATGCTTCACCTTCACCTTGCCTAGACTCTTCTATTTCACCTCTTTCTCCTTGCCTACCACATCACCTCAGTAAGAGTACCCTTTCTTCTTCCTCCAGTTAGTCAACGAACACTTGTTAAATGCCTATTAATAGTGTGCCAGGTACTGTGGTAAGCCCTGGGGATAAAAAGAAAAACCAAAGACAGTTCCTGCCATCAGGGAGCTAACAATATAATACGTGAAGACAACACTTAAAAAAAGCTGAAAAGGAGGAGGGGGTGGCATGGAGAGAGGGAGACGGTGATGTCCAGGAGTGCAGCCAGTTGGGAAATGATGAGATGGCTGCCCTGGGAGTGTATGGGTGGAGCTCTGATGTCCATCCTCTATTCTCTTCAATCAGAGGGAGGGTTGGGCCCCATGGGTGGGTAGGATGGGGTTACTGAAAAGGTATGAATTTCTGGGCTGATGTGATCTCACATTTCCTGCACCCCTTTTGTGCTGTCTTTCCCTTTAAAATGTAAGTTCTTTAAGGGCAGGGGCTATCTCCCTTGCTTGTAGTTGTATTCCTAGTGCCTAGCACAGTGTCTGACACATAAGTGCTTAATAAATGTCCTTCCTCGCTCCCTTCCTTCTTGCCTTCCTTCCTTCCTTCCTTTCCCCTCCCTCCCTCCCCCCTCCCTCCTTCCTGCCTTCCTCCTTCCTCCCTCCCTCTCTCTTCTCTTTTTTCTCTCTCTCTTCTCTGTCTCTGTCTCTCTGTCTGTCTCTGTCTGTCTGTCTGTCTGTCTCTCTCTCTCTCTCTCTCTCTCTCTCCCCATGACTATAAACAATGTATGGAAATTGCTCTGTTGGGCAAATTTCAGCTCAATATAAAGAAAAAGCTTGAGGACAATCAGGGCTATGAAAGAAAAGCAGAATGGGTTGCCTACCCCTGGAGGTATTCAAGAGGATTCTGAAGTTTCAGGTAGAAGTTAGAACCTGATGCCTTTGGAAGTCCCTTTAGACTCAGAGTATAATTTTGTGATTCTACACTGGCAAAATTAAAAAACCTGTACTTGAGGAAAATACATTTTCCTCAAATAAAATAAATGTTTTAAAAGATTGTTTTGCAGACCCCGAAGCAAATATTTTACAAATGAGGAAATTGAGCATCAAAGAAGGGAAGGAACTTAGTGAAGGTCACACAGTTTGTAAATGGCAGGGTCAGGGTCAGGGCCATGTATCCGGACTTCTGGACAGAAGTATGGAAGGCCAGACTAAGATTAGGAAGAGATCTGGTTAGGGGACCTGGAAAAACAGGCTATTTTCCAACCAGTAGGGCCCAAGGCTAGCTGCTGTAAGGTACAGGAGGAATCAGTAGATGTCACTACAGAACCACTATCTGTTATTTTTAAAAACAGTGGAGGTGGGGAAACGTGCCAGTATGGAAAAGAACACATCACAGAATCCTCAACTCCTGGAGGTGGAAGGGACCTAAGAGGCCACAGAGTCTGTTCCATACCTGAATAGAAATTTCCTCTACGACACCTCCAGTAAGTGGTCATTTAGATGTTGCTTGAAGCATTGTAGTGATGGAGAACTCACTACTTACCAAGGCAGCCTATTGGCCTTTTGGACGGTTCTTATGAGAGTGTGAGCCAGCCAAAGTCAGAGCTAACTAACTAAACCTGGTACACTGACTTTCCTTCTGTGAGAGAGTAATAGGTTCTATAGACCTAAAGCAAATGGAGTTGCCAGCTCTCTTGATTTTAGCAAGGCCAATAGATATTGAATTAACCAATTATGAAAGCCTGATTTTGAGCCTGATACAGATAGGTGACTGAATTACTTTTGGTCTCTGTTTAAAATCCATGTCTCTCTGTGTGTGCAATGTATACACACATGTGTGTGGTAATGACCACCTTGAAGATTGTACGCAGGACCAGCCCTCAGCAAAAAGGCTAGGGAGACTCTTTTTCCAGGGCCTTTCCTTCTCTCATTAAATGCCTTTGGATACCTGGGAGTTTAATTCTTCCAAAATTGTGTGTGGGTCAACTATGTGTGTGTGTGTGTGTGTGTGTGTGTGCATATGTACATATACAGATATGTATATATGTATGTATGTGTGTGTATATGTGTACATGTGTATATATGTATATGTATATATACACACAATACATACATATGTATGTATTTGTGGAGAGAGAGAGAGGGAGAGAGAGAGAGTCAACAGTCAACAGAGTGACCCCTGGAATATCAATGAAGTCTTTACTTTCCTAACCTCTTCCTGATCACCCCTTCCCTTCTTCCAGAGTGACTTCTTGTGAAGGAATGACCCTCCCTTCACTATTGGTGGATAGAGACTTGCCAGGGTGGCAAACTAATGTAAGATCTGGTAAGTTCTGACCCTGGAGCAACCTGGTCAGGGGTGGTGGTGGTGGTGGTGTCAGCTAAGATGTTAGAAGGAACCTGGAGAGGTGGGCTAGAAGAAGCATATTTGGGGCTTCTCTCAAGATATGTTACTGTGGCAGTGGCACAGAGGTGGGTTTCCATAAGGCAAAACCATACTGATAAGTTGCAGTGGAACTGATTACAGGGAAGCTATGCTAGCCTTTAATGTAGGGATCAATGACATTTTGTGACAAGACTCCTGGGCTATGCAAATTGTGTTTCCCTGCAGCCAGCCATCTTTTCCTTCCCCCCTTTCCTCCCCCCACCCCCAGCTGCACTCCTCCAGACTTTGAGTACCTTCCTTTCCTCCCTTTTCAGCTTCCTTTTGTGTGTTGTTTTCCCCCATTAGAATGTAACCTCCTTGAAGGCAGGGACTGTCTTTTGCCTATCTTTGTATCCCCAGGACTTAACACAGTGCCCGAAACATAGTAGGTGTTTAATAAATGTTTGTTGGTTGATGACCTACTCTTTCCCTTAATCCTTTTGAAAAATTCCACTTCTGCCTGGGATGCACTAAAGGAAAGGAAAGGAGAATATACACTAAAGCCTCATGTGAACTCATGGCAGCAGGAAAGATCAAAAGGGCTGGGTGTGGGTGGGTGGATGACCAAGCTCCTTAGAGATACAGATTTATCTGTGGATCCTTCAGTTAGGCTAGAACACATAGCCTTTCCATCTGACATATGATTATAGGAATTAGATATCAAAGGGGCCTGAGTAACCAATCCTTAAATTTTTAATAAGTTCTTATTGATAGCTTCTGTTTCTTACATCATCATAATGATATCTAGTATCTTCTCTTTCTCCACCCTAGAGAACCATCCCATATAAAAATAATATTTTCACAGGAAAAACAAATTATTAGAACTGATAGATACATTGAAAAAGTCTGAAAACATCTGCAATGTGTAATGCCTGTGGATCTTCCACCTCCACAAATGTTTGAATTGGGCTTATCTTCCAGTATCTCTTCATCTGAGTCATGCTTTATCTTTATAATTTTTGTAATATTCACCTTCAATATTTTGGTGTGTAGTTCTTTCCATTTTTGTAGTTATTGTGTATATTGTTTTCTTGGCTCTGTTTACTTTGTCTACATCAGTTCATTTAACTCTTTCCATGCTTGTATTCATCACAAACACATCACTTCTTATAGCACAGTAACACTTCATTACTTTCATGTACCAACATTTGTTTAGCCATTCTCCAATCAATGGACACCTACTTTGTTTCCAATTCCTTGCTATCACAAAAAGTGCTTTGCTATAAATATTTTCATATATATGGAGACTTTCTTATTGCTTCCTTGGGGTATAAGCCCAGTAATGGAATCTCTGGTTCAAAAGGTATGGATACCTCAGTCACTTTATTTGTATAAATTTAAATTGCTTTCCAAAATGTATATGTGAATTCATAGCTCCACCAACAATGTATTAATGTGTCTATTATTCCACAACCACTCCAACATTGAGCATTGCCATTTTCTGGTTATCTTTGTCAATTTGCAGGGTGTGATATTAAACTTCAGGGTTTTTTATTTGCATTTTTTTACTATTAGTGGTTTGGAGCATTCTTTCATGTGGTTGTGAATGCTTTGAAGTTCTTTTGAGAACTGTTTCCTCATATCCTTTGACCATTTATCTATTGGGGAATGGCTATAAATATTATATGTATTTACTATTTATATGTCTTGGATACCAAACCCCTGTCAGAGAAATTTGATACAAATACTGCTCCCCAATCCTGCATTCAACCACTTCCCTTTTTATCCTAGGTGCATTAATGTTGTTTGTGCAGAAGCTTTTCAGTTGCAATGTAACCAAAGTTATCTATTTTATCTTTTGTAATTTCCATCTCTTATTTGGGCAGCTAGGTGGCACAGGGTATAGCAAGCCAGGCCTGGAGTCAGGAAGTCTCATCTTCTTGAGATCAAATCAGTTCTCAAACATTTACTAGCCGTGTGACCCTGGGCAAGTCACTTAGGCCTATTTGCCTCAGTTCCTCATTTGTAAAATGAGCTGGAAAGGGAAATGGCAAACGACTCCGATGTCTCTGTCAAGAAAGTTCCAGATGGAGTCACAAAGAGTTGGACATGACAGAAAATGATTGCAACAACAACAATCTCTTGTCTGGTTAAGAATACATCCCTACCCTTCATTTTATAGATGAGGAAACTGAAGCTCAGAAAGGAGGAAGGACTTGCTTGGCTTCTGCAAGTACAAATGAATAAAAAAGCATGTATTGGGGCAGCTAGTTGGTGCAGTGAGTAGAGCACTGGCCCTGGAGTCTGGAGGACCTGAGTTTAAATCTGGCCTCAGACACTTCACACATTTACTAGAGGTGACCTTGGGCAAGTCACTTAACCCTAATTGCCCTGCCTTCTCCCCGCCCCCTACAATGTATTTAGTGCTTGTTATGTGCCAGTTGTGCTGCCATTAGGAATACAAATAGGAAAAGGGAGGCAGTTCTTGTTCTCAAGGAGATCATCCTCTAAATTAAGGGGAGGCAACATATAAGAGAAAGCTCAGCAAGCAGATAGGCCCAGGAGCCCTAAGCCTTTATAAGCATGGTGGATGGCAAGGCCAGGAGTAACTTAGGTCATGGCAGTAGATCAGATGACAATCCTGGGGGTTTGCAGGACTCTGGAGTTCAGCCAATGGCAAGGCTCATTGGTCTTCCATTTCACTGGAAAGAATAAAATTCATGGTTTCCATTTCATTCTAGCCATATGAGTGGTCAAGTAGTCCAGACAAGGTTCTGAAAAGCCCAAGAGGAATGAAGGGGCAAGTAAGTGATCAGTAGCAAGGACTCAAATTTGAGTCTCCTGGGTCCAGGACCATCATCTCTAGGCTGGTTCTCTCTAAAAATTATAACAACTTACATTTACATAGCATTCAGTTTTATAAAGTGCTTTCCACTGTTTCCACGATCTGGCTAGCAGCTTCTGTGAGGGGTCCAGATCCACCCACAGTCAGCATCCAGAAAGCTGCCGGACAGCCAGAAAGCCCAGGTTCTTTTGATATACCTTAATAAGGAGAGCAAGGTTAAGGGGTTGGCAAGCTTACTTTAATTCAGCACACAAATATCATTCACTTAGTTCGGGGGAAAAAGCCAGCACCCTGAACTTCAGAGCAAAATACAAGCAAATTACAAACTTCAACAGACAGACCTTGTCTGATTCAAATCCCAATACATAGTTACCAGAGTTCAACAAAGTCTCAGCACCTGGGTTTACAAGCTGGAGGGCTCCTTAGCTACAGCTGCCCGGAGTCTCTTCATCAATACCATCTCAAGAGCCCTTAAACAAATTACAAACAGACAGACCTAATACAATTCATAGCTACCAGTACCAACATCTGGGTTTCAAAGCTGGGGGGCAGTTTGCAGCTTGCCCAAAGTCTCAACACTCCTTCCATGAGTGTGCCCCCCAAATCAAACGCCAAGCTCTCCTCAGTTATATCCAGTTTTTGGAGCCCTGAAGGCTTTGACCTCACCCAGGCTGGGTCTGGGAAAGTTCTCCATCCCCATGATCACATCATATACAAATCAATGACTCCTACTTGTCTCAATGCTGAGAAATGCTCCAAGACAAAAAGATCCCACTTTATCTGCCCCAGAATCATTAAAGGCACTTAAGAGAAGAAAAGCAAAATGTCCCACCTTAATTACTATTACATAATAATGTTAATGTTACATCTAATAAGGGTTTGGGCCTGGGGCTTAGCACTTAGCAAGATTCAATGAAATAGCTCAATCACTCAACGCAAACAAAAGCCAAACTCTTCAAGGGCACCCCTCAAACCAAGTGCTAAGGAGACCATCCTGCCTTTCTGACACATCCACACATTTAAACCTTGCAACAGTATTGTGAGGTAGGTATTATAGGTATTACTATCATGCTTATTTTATAGATGAGGAAACTATGGATTAGAAAGGTTAAGTGAATTGCCCATGGTTACACCTAGTGGCAGAGGTGGGCTATGAACTTAAGGCTAGTGAGCTATCTACTGAGCCATACTCCCTCACCAGAAACTCATGCTCCAAAAAAAAAAAATGCATACTTAAGGTTATCAAAACAAGATGGAACATCTTGGCTCTTAAGCTAGTATTTTAGCTACAAGACCACCTGTTTGGTATGAGGGAAAGGAGGGACACATATCAATTCTCTTTCTGAAAGCTTTTGGATGGGTTTGGGGGTAGTGGTACCTTCAGACCTTCAGAAAGATGCAGATCATTAGACACTGAGATCAGCATAACAGAATGAGACCATTTTAACAATCAGAGAGGCCCCCAGAAGGCAGTTATCCTGGTAGGTCTGGAGCTCTGAAGATAAAAGGGCTCAAAGGCTTATTATAGGAAGTCAGATCTAGATTTGTCTTGGAGAGCTATCCTGGGTCCTGAACCAATTATCCTCCTGGGCTCTCTCTCCAAGGCGCAGAATCTTTTCATGTTTCCAAACTACAACTTCTTCCCACCCTAAACTGTCATCCATACGTTTTGACTCCATTGATTCCTGACACCAGCCGTAAGATTGGAGTCAGAAGATCTGGGATCTAGTTCTGGCTCTGTCGTTATATATTTGTAGGAAAGTCACTTTTCTATTTGACTCAGAGTCCACCTCTGTAAAATGAGGAAGGACTGATAAGATGGAAAAGATCCAGAGTACAATGACCAGGATGGAAAGATGCTTGGATAACTGTCCATTGAAGGAACTGTTGAAGGAATGAGGGATTTTTTTTTTTTACCTGGAGGAGAGACTTGGGGGAGAGCATGCTTCAAGTATTTGAAGAGATGTCAAATAGAAAAAAGGATTAGATTTGTTCTGCTTGGCTTCAGAGAGAAGAACTGGGAGAAATAAATAGAAATTGCAGTGACACAGATTTTGGCTTGATTTTTGGCATTTTCTAACAATTAGAGCTGAACAAAGGTAGAACTAGCTGCTTTGAGAGGTAATGAGAGACAATGTAGTATAACAGAAAGGGTACCAGACTTGGACCCAGACCAAGCTTTGAACCCCACTTCTGAGACTTTCTATTTGTGTGACTCTAATTGAGCTTCAGTTTTATCTTCTGTAAAATGGGGATCCTAATAACTGTAGTCACCTACCTAATGAGGTTATTGTGGGATGAAATAAGATAATGTAAATGTGATAATATTTCAATATAAAGTACTTTGTAAAAAAAATTACAGCACTATAAAAAACCAGCTATTAGTGGATTATCTCTCATTAAAGGTATTCAAATGAACGATCACTTTTTGGGATGCTTTTGAAAGGATTCTTGTTCGTTTAGAGTTTGTACCAGGGTGACCTCTATTATCTTTCAAAATGCAGATGGGATGTTTTACTTATACCTACAATGCTGCCGTTAAGATAAAATTACATAATGTTTACACATATAAAGTACCTTGTAACCATAGATGTTATATAGATGTGAGACGACATGTAGTAGAAAGCGCACTGAATTCGAATTCAAGAGAACCGGGTCCCAGCTCTCGCTTACTAGGTGTGTGACATCAGACAAGAGGAGTTGAGCTCTTTGAACCTCTGTTTTGTCACTTGTAAAATAGAGACATAATAAGATACAATGAAGTTAGGATGTAATAAGTACTTATTAAATTCCTGGCTTTGAAACTTACTACTGAATGACTGTGGGCACTTAACTTCTACAAGTTTGTATTTTCCTATCTATGAACTGAGTAAAACAGTGCTTGTGTCACCTATGTCACATGGTTGTGTAGAAAGTGCTTTGTAAATTCTTAGGCACTGTAGACATATACAGTGTTATTCTAACATAAAGCATTTTGTAAATGTTAAGGTGCTATTGAAATGTAAACAGATATTATCATTCTTCTTCTTCTTATTAGACATGTAGTACCTGTACCCAATCTGATCCCAACCACAATCTACTCTTATGCCCTAGCCAAGACTCAGCCTGGCAGCCCTTGCTCTGGCTTATTATGGAAATTATTCACGCGTCTTTTTGTTTGTTTACTTGCTTTTTTTTCTGGGAAAGAGGAATTAGCCAGAAGTATGAGAACAGTGTTGCTTCCTCCTAGGGATGAGAAAGCAGAATTGGGTGGGTGGTGCCTAAGTGCCACAGGACCAGGGACTCAGACCATCCATGGTGCCTAAATTCTGTTTTCTCCTTCCCCATTCCTTCAAGGCCCTGAAGTGAGATTAATTGTACCCATTTCACAAAAGGGAAAATGATGAGGCCCAGAGAAAGGGAAACGTGATCAGCCTGGAGGGTAGAGGATGTGGCTGCTGTGGATATGGTCTTAGGCTTGAGGTCCTGGTCTGGATGGATCTCAGTGGTTAATTTCCTGTTCGTATATGATTGAGTATAGTATAATTCCTGCTACCCTCCAATAAGTCTCTCTGTTCCAGTCAGGATGGCCTCCTCCCAATCCAAGATAATGACGCTAACGACTACACCTTACATTTATGTAGTGCTTTACATTTCACAAGAAACAGGCTCAGAGGAGGGAAGACACTTCCTCAAGGTCATGAAGCAAGTTAGTGACAGAGATGGAGCCAGAAGCTTGGTTTCCTGACTCCCACCCAGTCTGGAGCCCTGTCCATTGTGTGGCATTGCCTTTGAACAGTCTGGGACCATTCGCAAATCTTACATACTTACCTATGATACTTCAGGGTCTTAGAACAGTGTGGGACAGGGGATAAAGTGCTGGACTTAGATTCAGGAAAACCTCTGTTTCAACCCCACCTCAGACACTTGCTATCTATGTGGCCCTGGGCAAGTCATTTAACCTCTGTGAACCTCAGTTTCCTTACCTGTAAAATAAAGGGGTTGGGTTAAGTAGCTTCTAAGGTTCCTGACAACTCTAAATCCATGATCCTATGATCCCACCACTTCTTCCATGAAGCTTTCCCTGACAACTGACTTACCACAGCATTTATTCTCTGCATAAACTTCCCTGGAGTGGACTCAGTCTCACACATTATCACAGAAGCTGTGACTGTAATGCATTGAGACCTATTTTTGTACATGGAACTATCTCATTACTTGGTATTTATGTGAGTCATGTTCATCTATCTATCTCTATCTATGTATACATCTATATCTATGTCTATGTATTTATCTATCTTATCTCTGCATCTGAATCTGTATATCTCAGGGGTTTTTAACCTTTTTGTATGTTATAGACTCTTTTGGCAGTCTGGTAAAAGCCTACGGAGGCTTTCTCAGAATAATGTTTTTAAATGCATAAAATAAAACACATACGATTACAAAGGAAGTCAATAATATTGAAATACAGTGATTGATATGCTAAAAAAAAACCTCTCAAGTTCATGAACCTCAGTTTAAGAACTTCTGGGACATTCTAGGCACAAGGAATACGGTGAACAAAGACACAGCTAGGGAAAATAATACAGTTATACGATGAGGATGTAGTATGGAGAGATGGTGGTTAAAGGAAGGGCAAGGGGGGCTGAAGAGAATAATCCAGTTTGACTGGAGTGCAGGGCATATGGAAGGAAGCAATATGAAAATGGTGGTACTAGGGTACAAGGCCTTGAATGCCAGGCAAAAAAATATGAACGTTGCTTGGTAAATAATTAGGATCCATCGTAGGACTGTAAACATAAGAGTGATAAGACCAGATCTATGATTAAGGGGATTGACCCTGGTATCAGTATAAATAATGGGCTAGAAGGAGGCCTAGAATGAAGGATTACTATTAATTATGTTAATTACCATTTTTGTTGAGTTGGGTCCAACTCTTCATGACCCCATTTGGGGTTTTCTTGGCAAAGATACTGGAGAGGTTTGCCATTTCCTTGTCCAGCTCATTTGACAGATGAAGAAACTGAGGCAAACAGGGTTAAGTGACTTGCCCAGGGCCACATAGCTAGTTAGTGCCTGAAGTCAGATTTGAACTTATGATGATGGAGTCTTCCTAACTCCAGGCCCAGCACTCCATCCACTGCACCACCTAGCTGCCCCAGCAATGACCATTGCCATTACTCCTTAATGATAAGGAGATTACTGGGGTAGTAGAGGTGAATAGGAATGAGGACCTGCTCCAGGCCTGTGGTCCTAGGCACAGAGAAGAGTGGATGGATATTTGAGATATTGTGAAGGTAGAATAGATAGATACAAGTTGGCACTTGATCATGGAGAAGAGGCGAGGTATGGGAAAGAGTCAGTAATGCTGGGCTGTGAATATGGGAATCTGAGTTAATAGGAAATAGTAACAAGCTCACTTGTGTCAAGGGGACCTCCAAGGAAAGGTCTCCTGCGGGCAGCTGGAAATTTGGGCCTAGAGCTCAAAAGAGAGGTTCGGATTAAAGATACGGACCTGGGAATTATCTGCAGAGAGTAGGGGTTCTTAAACTGTTTTGTATCATGGACCCCTTTGGTTGTCTGGTGAAGCCTGTGGATACCATATCAGAATAAGCGTTTTAGATAATTGAAGGAAAAGGTAAATTTAAGTTAGAGATTAGTGAAAATAAAGAGGTATTTTTCCCATCCAAGTTTATAGTTCCACTGAAATGTATCTGTGGACACCTGGGGATCTCTGGACATCAGGTTAATAATTCTTGGCATAGAGAGATGGAATCATGGGAATGAATGAAATAGCTAAAGGAGAAAGGGTAGAAAGAAGAGTAGAGGGCCAAGGACAGACTGTTGGGGAGAATACATAAACTAAGGGGTTGGGAAGAAGATGAAAAGGCAGTGAAAGAGGCAGAGGTGGAGTTAGGAGAAGAATCAGGAGTGTCTGGTGTCTTTGAAGGGAGGAGAGAGTATCCAGAAGGAAAGGATTGTCCAGGGATTGCCTCCTCCTATTCTAGAAAGCCAACCCAGGATAGCTAGGTAGGCACGAATGTGGGAGGGATAGTGTAGAGATGGTGAAGCTTGCCATAGCAGGTGGGGAGGAGTGGATAGCTGCCAGAATGGGGCCCTCTCCTATCTGCTCCCTTCCAGGTAGCAGCTGTAGGCCTCAGTCCCTCCCTCTTCCCCTTCCCTTGTTTTTCAGCAGGTGGCACTACATTTCTAACTTTCCCAGCACATCATCACCCTTCCCCCCTTCAGTCCCTCAGCCTAGTTCCCCTTTTCTTTTCTTGTTATTGATTCTCAAGCTTTGGGGCCAGGCTAGGAGATTTGAGAAGGATGCAGCAGAGTGAGCAAGGGTGGGCAGGGAGAGGGGGAGTAAAGAGCACTGACCCATGGCCTGCCTGCCATCCCATCCTGGAGCTAGCATCCTGAGAAAGCCTAAGCAGGGGATTAGAGACCATCTGCTCCTGGAATCAGAGGGTCTTAGATTCTCAGAGCTGGGAGGGACCTTGGATGTCTTTAATCCAACTTCTCACCCAGTATAGGAATCCACTCTGAGATCTCCCTGTCAGGGGGTCATCTGGCCTTTGGTTGAACACCTTTGGTTGCAAGGTGTGCACCATTTTTTGAAGCAGCTAATTCCAGTTTGGCTGATCTTACTGATAGGAAATTCTGGAATCTTAACTGAAAATACAACTTCCCACCAGCATTCCTAGTTTGGCCCACTGGAGCTGAGCAGAACAAATCCAATTCCTACTGGACCACCCTCTGCATATTTGAAGGCAGCTATCATGTCACCCTCTTCCCTACCTTAAGTCTTTTCTGGTTCAAGCTAAACATTTGGGGTTCCTTCAACTGAACCTTCAATGACATTTAATGATTATAACATTTATATAGTGTTCTAAGTTTGCAAAATGTCTCTCAAAAATTATCTCATTTGATCTTCACAACAACCTTATGAGGTTATCATCCCCACTTTACTGATGAAGAAACTGAGGCTGAGGGAAGTAAATGTGACTTGCCCAGGGTCTCACAGCTAGGAATTATCTGAGGATTTGTCTGTTCAGATTTGAACTCAGCTCATTTTGACCCCAGATCATCTAGCTGTCTCTTCTTCCGCTTCCCCATCCTACTCACTCTGTTCTGGACAGATTCCAATTTGACTCTGTCTTACCTAAAATGTGGGCCCAGAACAGGATATGGTATACCAAAAAGGGGCCAGACCAGGGCAGAGGACAGTGAGGCCGACACTCCCTTTGTCCTGCACATTATATTTCTGTTAATGTAGCCTAAGACTATTAGCTATTTGAAGCCACCATGTTGTACTGGTAACTCACATTGACCTTGCCATACTACTTTAGGCTCAAATTCTCAGTTTCTCTCATCTGCCCATTATTATGACACTTTGATCCTCAAAGTATTTTTCATTTACCTCAGTTCAATTCCATCTTGTTGTTTGAAGTCCATGGTCCAACCCATTAACACATTTTTGAATCTTAATTCTGTCATACTATCCCTGACACTGACCAGGTATATAATCATGATCAAGTCATTTAAGCTTCTGAAGCCTCAGTTTTCTTATCTATAAAATGGGGATAATTATACCAGTGTGCCAACTCACAGACCCCTTGTGAGGAGACCATGTGTGTAAAGTGCTCTGTTATCTTTAAAGCATTATATAAATGTCAGCGAGTGAGTCAGTCAAGAAGCATTTATTAAGCACCTTCTGTGTGCCAGATGCTGCACTAAGCATTGAAGATATAAAGAAAACCAAAGATAGTCCCTGCCCTCAAGGTGCTCACATAAAGGCAGAGACAACTATGTACAGACAAGCTATAGAAAGGACGAGTTGGAGATTGGAGGCGATCAACAGAGGGAAAGCAATAGAATAATTGCCACCCACCATGCTAATTCTCTCTGGTTTTGTCATGCACATATGCTATCTGTGCTTTCGAGTAAGTATTTCATGTTGCACAGCACAGAGTCAAAGAGCGAGCCCTGCAGCTCCCCCCCTCACCAGACACTGCCTTTTTGGCTGCTGTTGATCTCTCTGCCAGCACAGGTCCTCATTGGGTTCAAACAGCTTCTGTCCCATCCACCTGCACTATCATCCAGGCCTGCATTTCTTTGCTTGGTCTACAAGGGTATCAGGACAAACTCTGTCAAATGTTTTGCTGACATCCAGACATATTCCTCTCTATCTCCGATATCCTTCTGTTCTGCCAGGTTCCAGCTAGTTTGTCTGACAAGAGGCTAACAGATGCATTAGAGAGCTGATGTCAGTTCCTAGTGATCAATAATTCCTTTTCTAAGTCCTCACAAGCCACTTGTTTAATGGGCTGTAACCCTCAGGAATGAGTCAGGCTAGAGGACGAGGAATAGTCGTAGGACTGAGGCAGATGTGAGGAAGACGGGGAGGAGCTGGGTTATTGCAGGGAAAGAATTGGAGGGATCCTCGAAGTGTCATAATAATGGGCAGATGAGAGAAACTGAGAATTTGAGCCTAAAGTAGCATTTCAGGCCTCATTGCTGAAGCCGCTGCTTTGGAAGAAAGAGACTAGATTAAGCCTTGGTTTCCTTCCCTGTACAATTGAGCTATGTTGTTAGAATGTTATATTTTGTGATCTACAAAGCCTCTATTGGGGGAGGGCTACTTTTGGGGAAGGGGATTAATAGGGCAGGTTAGGAGAAGAGTCAGTGGTAGGGGTTGGAGAGGGAGCTGCCCCTGAATCCCTTAGAGCCTGTGTCATTTAAAGGGCACAGCAGTGATAGGGGCAAAGTGGGGGCTGGACAGTTCACCAATTCCTGGATAAATAAGAGTGGGGGAAGGGAAGTCTGAGATCACTGTGGATCTTGCTTACTACCCAATATGCCCTGAAGTCCTCCCTCTCTCTTCTTCTCACTGCTCAAGGAGCTTCCCCAGAGGCTAGAGTAGGGGTGAGGGTTAGGATAGTTGTGGGAAGAGGGGAGTTCCTTTAGCTTCTGACTCAGTCTGTCTTCATTCTTCCTTTCTGTCTGGCAATGTGGCGTAATGGGAGATGAGAAGAGCCCTGCCCTGAGAGTCAGGAGAACTAGGTTACTGGCCAGGCTCTAGTCTGCTAGTCACTGGGTGACCTTATAATATGTAATCATTTCCCTGCTCTGAGTCTTTTGTTTTCTACTTGGTAAAATGAAGTGGTTGGATTAGATTAATTCTAAGATTTTACCCCAGCACATTCCACAGCTGCATTGTTTTGCTGACTTTTCTCCATCACTCTATGTCTCTTCCTGTTTCTATCTTTTTCACTCATCTTTTTCTTTCTCTTCCATCTCTTTCCTTCTCTGTCTCTTTTTGATGGGTCTCTTCCTATCTCTCTCCAACCCAGTTTTTCTCCCTCTCGTGCTCTCCTTCTCTCCCCTCCTGACTTTCTATTTTGTTTTCTCTCTCTTGCCTTTACTCAGAGTCTCAGGAATACTTAAGTGACAAAAGAAAAATGATTCCCTTCTGCCAGGGTTATTAAAATCATGTCCTACAATTTAGCCAGCAAAAGGAGCCCCAGCTAATGACAGATGATGAGGCTTGATCTTCCCCACAGCCAAGAGTGCAGTGATAGGGACCAGCCTCCAGGATTGCTGCTGATTCCTCAAGGTCCAGCAGCAAGAAAACCGTTCTTCTATTGCTTTGCAAATCACCTCCCTTCCTGTTTGAGCCTGATGAAATTTCTGTCTTCCTAAGGATGCTGAAGGTGAAAGTGCTAGGAGGAGCAGGGTGAGAAAGAACCTAGTGATGTTCTAGGTGGAGGGAGCCAGCGATGTTCTAGGCTGGGATTAACTGCTGACATTCTGGGCTGAGGAAATGATTGGCATTCCAAGAGAGGGAAACCACAGATGGCAGGATGACTGATATTCTGGGCTGTGGGAACTACCGATACTCTTTGTGGGCTATTCTAGGTTAAAGGGAATCACTTATACTTTGATCTTGGGGAGCCATAGTTGTTCATAATTCAGGAGGTAGAGAAATATAGCAGTTGGACAGGGAGACAGCAATTTCTGTAATGGCCCCAAAGCTTCTGTAATGGCTACCCTTCTCTAATCCAGCAACTGACTGCAAGGAGTTGACAGAAACAGGGAGAATTAAAACCTCTGAGGAGGTGTTTGTTATAGACTAGCCTGTTGTAAGAAGGTTGTGTGTGCGTGTGTGTATGTGTGCAGCAGAGACAGAAAGAGACACAGAGAAAGACAAAGAGACAGAGACAGAGAGGGAGAGAGACAGAAAGACAGAGACAGAGTCAGAGGGAGACAGAGAAAGAAAGACAAATGATAGCAAAAGATGGAGAGAAGCAGGTGAATCTTTTTGCAGCAGTTCTGGGGGTCCTGCTAAGCTTAGGTGACAGTTTCTGGGCATCTCAGTGTTTCCCTCTGTTATGAGCATCTCTAGGGCAGGATCTGTGCACTGGATCATGCTATTAGTTCCCAAGCTTTGGGGTGTATAGCACATTGAAGAGCCAGGCAATGATGACTCTGTAATACGAAGTCAGTGACAGCTATGTCCTTGACACCTTCTAAGTCCTTCTATATTCTCTTGAATATCCTCTGTCAAGGGTCATAGAACTCTCAAAATAGACTGGAAAGTTCCTGCTCTTCTGGGACCTCTGGGCACAAGAACAGGAGAGGGAAATGGGGGATGGATGTTTTCCTCTGCCACAAAATAATAATCTTTGATTAATTGTGTTTCAATCTCACTTAGAGTAGAACAAGAAAAGATAGGCACAAGCTACAGCAAAAGGCATTGGAGTCAGACACTAGGAAGAACTTTCAAATAGTGAAGATTCATACACAAGAACAGATAGTTGAGAGAATCTGCTGAGTCTCCAGAGGCCTTTTATAATGGGGAAGGCCCTAATCTATTTAGACTGGGGACAGGGGGAAGGATGAGATAGAGACTGAGTCTAAAAATCAGGTCCTTGGAGAGAGAGAGAGTTTCAGGAATTATGTTTGTGAAATTAAGTTTTTCTAAGATATTTTGTCATTTACTAGGGAGGCAGAACTACTTTTATCCTGCTTAATGTGGGTCTGAAGACCAGAAAGGGACAGCACCTTATTCAAGCTTGCTCAGCATATTAGGACCAAGAATAAAATTCCAGGGCTCTTTATGATGTCTGAAAGGAGAGCCTGAACTTGGTATTCTGTCCTAATCATGGGAAAAGAGCCAACCTCACCCAACCTTCCATGCCCCTGTGAGAGCTGAGGGAGTCCCTGTCCTGGGGCCAGCATTCAGAACTACAGTCTGTGCAAGATGGATGAATATCTCTATCCCATCTGTATTCTATTATCTTTCAGTTTATCCAGGTCAAAAAGCACAAGATGAACGTCTGGAGGAAAAAAAATATATAATCTTTTGGAAAATTGAAAATATACATCATTGTTTGAGGCTAGGTTTGGGGAGGAGGCTGGGGGGCTTTTCAAAGCAGAGTCGCTCAGGACTTTCTCATGCCTGGCATGTCTATATGGTTCTAGCTCCCTTCTGTGGAGCACATGGTCCCTTTATCACTTCTGCTCAGCCGTAACAAGGTTTCTCTACCCCCACCCCCAACACAGGTGGGAGTGTGCAGCTGCCCTGGAGGGAGATTGACATTTTGGGTATGCGATTATCTTGTTGCACTGGTTAGTGTTTCCTGTTCTCATTGCTTCCAGTATCCAGAGACCTTATTCAGATAACCCTTTAGACTCCTGGGACACACCTGAAAGAAGCCTGGGTTTGGCATCAGAAGACCTGTATTTGAGTCTTGACTCTGTCACTCTCTAGTCACGTGGCTACGAACAAACTGCTTCTCTCTGAGCAATTCATTTAACTTGCCTGGTCCTCAGTTTCCTCACCTGTAAAGATGAGGGCTAGATCACTTCTGAGGTTCACTCCAGCTCTACATCTATGATACACACACACGTATACACAATATGAACTCTGGTTTTATATAGTATACTACATGTGTATTATGTAGTTTTATATGGTATATCTGGTGTATATATTGGGAAGTAAATGCTTGCTGTGCCTGTAGAGTATGTCCTATTCCTACTACGCTGAGACAAAGTTGTGGCACAGGAGACTGGAAGGCCTGCTACTTATTGTCCTAGGACTCTCTGCTGCCTCAGTTTCCTTTTATTTGGTGTGATTAGTTGGGACAGTTGAGACTATTGACCAACTAGGAGCTGTCCAGCACCTACATCATTCTTAGCTCTCACTGGACCTTGGAGGGTAAGGACCCTGATAAACTGATTCATACTCTGTGTTCTGCTGAGCAAACACCTAGCTTCTCCTAGCTACCCCTGTGATCTAAACCTAGCCCTTCTCCAAGTTCCTGATTTCTGTTGGGGCCTCCACCATCTTTCCAGAGCACCCAGGCTTTAAACCTCAGAGTCATCCTCTATTCTCCTCCTCTCCCTCACCTGCCGTAGTCAATTGATTGCTAAGTTTTACCGATTCTGATTCTGCAACACGTCTTCTCTCTGCCCACACAGTCATTGCTCTAGTTCTGGGCCTTATCATCTCTCATCCCTGAATATTGAAACAAGTATCTTTGTTGGTCTTCCTGTTTCTAGTCTCTCCCTTCTGTAGTCTATCTTCCATGCTGCTGCTAAATGATCTTTCAAAGACACAGGTCAGACTAGGTCATGCTACTGCTCAAAAATCTTTATGGGCTCTCTCTTGCTTCCAGGACAGAATACAAACTCACTTTAGCATTTAAAGCCCTGCATAGTCTGACTCCCACCCATCTTTCTAGATTTGTTTCATTTTACCTGTGTCTTAGAATCCACGTTTCCTTCACTCTCAGCTCAGGGGCCACCTTGTAGTTAAAGTCTTATCCTGTCCCCTGAGTTGTTAGCACTCTGAAATGACATTACATATACATTGGGTTTCCCTTAAGTCCATTCTGAGTACCTGTAGATTCTTCCCTGAAAGCTGCCAGTGTCAGCTCAGATTCTGTATCTATAAAACGAGGGATGTTGCACAACTATGTGAACTTTGAGGCACTTTTTGGCTTAAAATCTATGACTTTGGGGGTGTATTGTATCGCTCTGCCAGGGCAGTGGTTTGTTTGCCCAGGGCCCCTATCCTCTCCTTCCCATTCTGGGTTATCTCTTGTCCCTCTCATTCCCAGCCCCATAAGGAATGGTGGCTGCCTCCAGGCTCTGCCTTGAGCAGTTCAGTTCATTCCCTGGGAGCCAGAGAGAGTTAATTAAAATCCCTTTTCCCAACAAGTCTGGTAATTAGTGCTAATGGCTTGGCTTCTGCCAATAAGATGAAGATGTTCCTGGTGTTGGTGGGGAGGGGAGGACCAGCATCCTCCTCATCTTTTAGCAGCTCTTTGAGGTTGGGCAATGGGAACTTCTGCAGCAGGGAAGCTCAGCTCATGGAGCTAGCATTTACCTGCTACTGGTTCAGAGGAAGCTAGGATGGTTGGAGGTATCGCTAAGCTTGCCATCAGTGTATCAGGGCCGTTACCCTCCAAGGTCCAGTGATAGGTAAGAATGAGGTAGGTGCTGGACAGCTCCTAGTTGGTCAATAATCTCAGCTGTCTCCAATCCAGGGAAGGATGATCCTATCCAGAGGCAGAGTGCTTGAAGAGATGACCTCACAAGGGTATTTCTAGTCTTAGGACTCTGAGCCTATGTCCATCTGTATTTCTCTCTTTGAGTGTATGTATGTAACTAGGCAACTGTATATGACACTACAGTATTTCAGTATGCTTTGATATCCAGTGTGATGAGAGGTAGTATGGTGTTGGGGTGACAGTTCTGGACTGGAAGTCAAGAAGACTTTTATTTCAAATTCTTTCTCTGACACTTAGAAGCTGTATGGCCCTAGGCTAGTTACATCTCTGAGCCTCAGTTTCCTCATCTATGCAATGAGGTTAATAAGACTTCCCTTACAGGGTTGTTGTGAGGCTTATATGAGATCACTTTTGGGATATCATATATAAATATATACATGCATGTGCACATATCTCAAGTGAACTACAGACCATACTCAGTTATTCTGTGCCTGGGTTCATGGAACAGAGGTTATAGTGTATGAATGGTTTTCACATGTTTGGTTATTTATGGTTATGAGAACTTCACCAAGAATTTTTAGGCATGTATGCATTTCTAGTTTAGTTCATCCATATATCTACGGATGTGGGTAAATGCATTCACATGTCTGTGTGTCTCCTTGGGTCAGTATGAGTATCTTTCTGTAAAGAGGTAGTATGGTATAAGTGTTAGAGTGAGAGTCAGGGAAACTGGAGTTGATTCCTGTTTCAGCCCCTCACTTAATATATGAATTCTCTCTTTCTCTTTGGGCCTCAGTTTCCCCCACATGCACAATGAAGGAGATGGACTAAATGGTTGATGTGGTCCCTTTCTTCTTGGACTTTCTATTGAGATGTGGGTGTTTATATGTATAGGTATTGTGTCAGGGTGTGTGCTTTTCTATATGTGTGGTGCAGTATGTGTGTGTGCATGCGTGCGTGTGTGTGTGTATGTGTTTGTGTTTGTGTGTGTGTGACAAACAAAGGAGATGAGGCAGAGCTTCATCCTTCCTGTCCACTGACTGACACCCCTTGCAAATAAATGTGACAATGAAATATAGTCCTGGAATTGCTTTGGATGCTCCGTCAAGCAGGCGGCGCAGAATAGGTGAAGCTGTAAAGTGTTCCCTGGGGAGACACCTCCAGCTGAGTGACAGCCTCCTCCCTCTCCTCCCCCTCCCCCATGCTGGTGCTCACCCAGGCAGTCTGGAGCTTCTGCCTACCTATTGCCATCTCTCCTGCTGGGCTTCACTGCCTCACGTCTCTGGTTCTGCCGCCTTTGTTTTCCATTCTTTCTGTCTCTCCATCGCCCTCCTCCCCTCACATGCATGGTCTATACCTATGAAGAGTCGCAAAATTCTGGACTGTTAGTGCTCCAAAGTCCCTTAGCTGTCCTGGCTCCCTCATTTCTTAGAGAAATTTTGAGGCCCAGAATGAGGAAGGGGCTTGCCTCAGGGTCACCCAGGGGGCAAGGAGATGGATCTGGCACTACTACTGCTGTTATTAGCTAGCATTTATGTAGCACTTTAAGGTTTGCAAAGCACTTTACAAATATTATCTGATTCTCACAATAATCCTGTGAGGTGGGTACTAGAACCCAGAGGTTCTAACTCAGAGCTCAAGGCTCTTTTCAGGACCCCCGCATATATTTTAGCTATAGAATAAGTGTATTTGCATCTGTGAACTCCCATCAACTATTCCCCTTACCAAAAGTGTGTGTTCGTCTCATCTCTCATTTAGATGGGGATTCCCTTAGGGCAGGCATGATTTCTCTCCTCAGAGAAGAGGTAACCTCAGTTCAAGAATCATGCCTTCCCCTCAGACCAGGGCTCTCTGATTATTAGATTACCAGAAAGAAGGAGGAAAGAAGAAGAAAAAGATAAAGACGTGATAAGAGGAAGGAGGGGGGGGAAGTGAGAAATAAGTGAGAGGAGAGATGGGGTAAAGGAGAGGCATGGAGAAGAAGGAATATAGAGGAAGACGAAGGATATGTAAAAGGAAGGAGAAAGGAGGAAGGAGAATGGAAGAACATAAGGGAGGAGGAGAAAGGAGGATAGAAGAAGAAGAGAGAAGGAGGAAGAATAGGACAGAGAAGGATGAGGGAAGAAGAGAAAGAAGTTGGAAAAGTGAGAAGGGAATTAGAGGAAGAAGGGAGGAGAAGAAAGATTGCGTTACTAATACCTGTTACTGCCTACCCATGGGGTTGTCGAAGGATCAAAGTGGATCAAACAAGATCAAAATGCATTAAAGTGCTTTGTAAATCTCAAAACACTATATAAATGCCATCATTCCTGTGATTGTGGAGAGGAGGCAAGAGGAAGTAAAAGGGAACAGAAGGCAGGAGGAGAGAATATGGGAAGAAGGGAAAGAGGAATAATGAGAATGGTGGAACTATTCGTGGTGCTGAAGCCCACATCTGGTCAGACAGGTTGGGGTAGCATCAGTTCACTGCACCATGGTCTTCCAGATGAATTCAGGGGAGAAGGCGTGGAATGTAGAGGTCAGGTCAGATGGTAATAGGGGTCAGGGTAGCACAGTGGACCTGGCCATTCTCACGTAGCCATGAGCTTTTCCTCTCAGGCTTTTTTCTGTTGTTTATTGTTTTAAAGTCATGTCTGACACTTTGTGATCCCATTTGGAGTTTTCTTGGCAAAGATACTGCAGTGCCATTTCCTTCTGCAACTCATTTTATAGATGAAGAACTGAGGCAAAAGGGGATAAGTGACTTGCCCAATGTCTTGTAAGTGTCTGAGGCTGGTTTCGAACTCAGGAAGAGAAGTCTTCCTTACTCCAGGACCAACACTCTATCCACTGCTACACCTAGCTGCCCTCTCTCAGGCCAGGTTAGGTCAAATTTTTCTAGCTCCTGTATTTCTTGTCTGGGCAACTGAGATCAGGATCTAAGGATCATGGTACTTGTAAATATTATGGCACCAAGTTATGGTCTCTAATATCTACATTAAGATACTGGAGACCATAACTATGTGTGAGCTACTTCAAGCAGCTCTGGCCAAATATTAATATTATGACAAAGAGTAGCTAGTCTGCATTGCTAATGCTTCCCATGCTACATTCATGCTATAATAAACAATAATGCCTAGCACAGTGTAGGTACTTACTATATGCTTGCTGACTTAATATTTCTTTTGTGTTTAATAATTAACAAAGCACTTTCCTAACCATAAGTCTATGAGACAGATAAGTACGATTATACCCATTTTACCAATTTGGAAACTGAGGCTCAGAAAGGGAGGTTATTTGCTTATTCTTCCCATGCTTGTGTGTGTGTGTGTGTGTCTGTCTGTCTGTCTGCATGCTTGAATGTGTGCATGAAAGAGAGACAGAGACAGAGAGTGTCAGAGATGGAGAGACAGAGAGAGACAGAGAGGCAGAGACACAACTACAGAGAAATTCAGGATCCCTGTACCCTAATTATTCTTCTTCTTTGGACAATTTAGGATCATGAGAATGGAGTTCATGAACTTAAGGTTGAGATGCGGAACTGTTCACGTGTGGCTATGTTTATTTGCATACACGCAACTGTATGTATGTATGTATTATGTATGTATATATATATATATATGTAATGCAGTAAGAAACACATTGTTCTTGGGATTCCCTTCTGATCTCTTCTACACATTTTCTTTAAACACTTCATTGACAATCTTTCTTTTATGCCTATTCTTCTCTCTAAACTACTGTATTCTCCTCCCCTTCCAGTCCCTTTTCTTGTGACAAGTTAGAGTAGTCAAGCAAAACAAATTCGTATATTGACCATGTAAGAAAATGCATGCCTCATTCTGTACCTCCAGTCCATGACCTTTTTATCACAAGGTGGAGAGCACTATTGATCTTTTGGAGATGTAACGAGTCACCACGTTAATCAACATCCTTAAGTTTTTCCAAATTGTTTGTTTTTACAATGCTGTTGACCTTGTATAAATTGTTCTTCTGGGTCTGCTTACCTTATGCTGCATCAGTCATACTAGTCTTTTTGGGTTTCTCTGAATCTGCACCTTTCATCATTTCTTTCAGCACAGTAATATGCCATTACCTTTATATATGTATCATGATTTGTTTAGCTTTTTGGGCTCATTCTCTGTTTCCAGTTCTTTGCTACAATGAAAAGTGTTGCTGTGAATATTTTTGCATAGATGGGGTGTTTTCTCTTTTTGGGGTACACGTGACAGACTCTTTTCATCATCTTCTCTGATTCCTCATACGTGAGGAAGTGGGGTATATGGTTTGACTGGTCCTTTGATTTCTTTAAGATCCCTCTGTTTTAATTCAGCACATTCCTGGCTGCCTGATTTGTGCAGACGGCCAGATACCACGGATAATAATCACGAGAATGAGGATCATCATAATAGCTCCCATTTCTACACGGCTTTAAAGTTTAAAGGGCTCCTACTAGCTCTGTGAGATAGGCAGAACAGGTCTGATTATTTTCATTTTATGGATGAGGAAAGTGAGGGATGAGAGAGGTCGAATGCCTCGGCTATAGTTGTCCACCTAGGAAGGGTTGGAGCTGAGCTATTGTATAAATTGTAGGAAACTTAGAAAAGGTGGGGTAACCTAGAAAGCACTCAAATGGTCTCCCCCGTAGTGTTCTTGGGGGCTGATGAAGGCAGACAGAACATACATGATTGTGTTGAGGGAAGAGGTGGGGAAACAAGGCCACTTGGCACTCCCCCAGGCTTACAACTTGCCTGGAATGGAAGAAATTGCCTTTATTTTCCTTGCCTAGTCTGATCCTTTTTGTCCATCTCTGGGCTTCAAACTCCTGAAGCCTGAAATCTTGATCTTGCCCCTCCTCAGCTCCACTTGGCTTTTGTGAATAGTTGTCTCCCCCATTAGACTGTGAGCCCCTTGAGAGCAGGCATTGTCTTTCACCTTTCCCCTTAGTGCTTAACACAGTGCCCAGCACATAGTAAGCCCTTAATAAATGCTTGCTGACTGACTTGAACAAATCTTTGGCTGCGACCCTGTTTACTTTTCTGATAATTCCTGCCTTTGGCTACTTCCAGCTAATCCCTAGTTACATCTGGCCCCTGGTATTGTCAGATTGTTCCACACACCTGAACTTCATTAGTGCTCCATCTTCCCTAATATTCTTCCTCATCTATTTTTAGGACAGGATGGGGCTCAATCTATACTAAGAACAGTACCCAGCACATATTGCTTGGCTAATACTTGTCCAGGCCATAAAGGGCAGGAAAACCCCATGCCTTCTGATTCCTAGTACAGGACTTGCATGTGAAAGATACATTCATTCTTTCCCATAGGTGCCGGTTCTTTCTCTCCCTCTCCCCTTCTCTCCCTCTCTGTCTCTTCTCAGTCTCTTTCTTCCTGTCTCTCTCTGTTTCTCTCCTCTCTCTGTTTGTCTCACCTTTCTCCCTTCTCTCTCTGTCTCTCTGTCTCTGTCTCTTTCTCTCTCCCCCTCTCCCTCTCCCTCTGTCTCTCCTTTCTGTCTTTGTCTCTCTTTTTCCTCTTTCTCTGTCTGTCTGTCTGTCTGTCTTTCTCTCTCTTTTTCCTTTTTCTCTGTCTGTCTGTCTCATACACAGAGGTTGGATTTAGACTTAGAGGACCTGGGTTCTAATGCTGCTGTTGTCATTTACTATTTGTGTAACCTTAGACAATTCCTTCATTTCTCTGGGCCTTAATCATCCGGATCTCTGTCCTCTGTAAATTGAGATAATTGGATAACATGACCCCTGTGGTTCCTTCCAGGTCTCAATCAATGACCTTAAGACAATCACATACTCACAGAGCGATGCTGAGACACACACTCATGTACTCCTGTGCACATGCTCATGCATACATTCAAACACATTCTCTCACACGTACTTACATACATGCCTGCACTCAATCACATCCACATGCTTGAACACATTCACCCTCCTGTCTGCTCACTCATAATGCACGTGTGTGGTATATGATTGAGGGCATGGGAGATGCCACAGACCCTTTCCTCTACCCTTCACTATTGGCATTGACTAATAGTTGGTGAGTTCAGATCTCAGTCCACTGTGTCCTGCCTGCCTGCCTGTCTCTTTCCAAGACACTCCCACTGCTATAGGGCTCTGCAGGGCCTAATTTGTACTCTCCATCTAGCGCTCAGCACCCCTAGGGGTCTAAGGATGGGACATTCATCCTTCCCCTCCCCCCAGACCCTTGTTTCCAGTCAGGGAAGTTGAGTAAGAAGAATATAATTGAATTCCTAAACATTAACAAGTCAATCACTGTGCCTGTAATGAGTCGTGAGTAATCTTGACGTGCGTGTTAATTAAATAGCTGTCCTGGTTCTAATCCACTGAACGTTAATCATTGGGGAATTAGGGGATGTCAGTCGTGGCCACTTGATTCCTTCTCATGCATTGTTCAGCTCCCTCTCTTCTCCTCTCCCACAGGCTCCTGGAGGGACTCTGAGTGCCCAGGAAGTGAGTGGGGGGGCATGGATAGTTGGAGGTGACCTGGTCATGACTGAGCTTCCTCCGATTGAGGGTCAGGGTGAACTGAAGGATTTTAGAAATGGAAGAAACTTCCAAAGTCATCTAGGACAATCCACTTAAGCTCAAATCCCCTCTGTGTTAACCCTGGCTAGTGGCCATCTGGCTTCAAGTTGAATACCACCAGAATGGGGAACTCACTCTCTCCTCTAAGGCAGCCTGTTCCATTGTCAGACAGTTCTAATGACTTTAAAGTCTTTCTTTACGTTAGGCCAAATTTTGTGTCCCTGTACCTATACCCATCAATACTAGTGGAAGACAATGGTCATATCTATCTCTAAGTCTTTTCCTCTCCAAGCTAAATGACTCGATCACCTTTAGCAGATCCTAAATGGCACAGTCTCCAGGCCTCTCACTCTTTTGGCTGTTCTCTACTGAATGCCCTCCACCTCATCCGTGTTCTTTCCAAAATGTGATGTCAAGGCCAATTCTGCTGGGCTTGTCCAGCCTGGACATTTCTACACACATGTCAGTCCGAGCATATGAAGACAAAACCAAAAGGTAATGTTTGCCCTCAAAAGACCTTACATTCTACTGGAACATATAAAGCACTTTCTCCCCAAAGCCCTGAGGTCAGAAATGAAAGCATTTTTATCCCTATCTCACAGAGGAGAAAGCTGAGGCCCACAGAAGTTCACTGTCTTGTCCAAGATCGTATGGCTGGTAAATACCAGAGCCCTGAAGGAGTCAGTTTCAAAGCTCTACTGATTCCACTAGATTGGGGGTGGGCAACTGGTGGCCTCCAGGCCCCATGGGGCCCTCTAGGTCCTCAAGTGCAGACCTCTGATGGAATCCAAAGTTCACAAACAAATCTCCTTAATAAAAGGATTTGTTGTATAAAACTTGGACTCAGTCGAGGATCTAGAAGGCCACGTGGGGCCTCGAGGCCAAAGGTTCCCCACCCTTGCACTAGACCATTGTAAGTTTCTATCAGGGCAGCTAGGTGGCATGCCATGCCTGGAATCAGGAAGTACCGAGTTCAAATCCTGCCTCAGACACTTACTAGCTGTATGACTGAGCAAGTCACTTAACTTTTTGGCCTCAGTTTCTTCACCTATAAAATGAGCTGGAGAAGGAAATGACAAACCGCCATAGGTACTGGAGTATCTTTGCCAAGAAAATCCCAAATGGGTTCATAAAGGGTCAGACACAACTGAAACAACTGAACGACAGCAAGAAGTTTCTATTAATCATGTAGGGCCAGATAAACAGGATCTTGGGGAAAATCCCTTGAGCCCTTGTTGACCCTATGATTTTGCAACTCTGAAAGCTGGTTGTTAAATATATACATATATATGCATATACATACAGACATATATAATGTATATACATATATATAATATGATGTGCAACTTTCAATATATCACTTATATCACATTACATCATGTTGCATTCTCTAAATGTAAGCAAACTTATGAAACATCCACTTCTGGCTTGAATGTAATAAAGGATGGAGGAATATGCATGTGGACCAGGTGAATGCTGTTGGAAGCAGTAGAGGGAGAGGATAGAAAGACTCCCATATGCCCCAGGTAGGGGGCTGCTGGCAAGTGTAATGTGGCCAAAAGCAGGGCTGTGCTGGGGCCACCTTGAACTGGCTGGAGCCAACTGTAGAATTTTCTGTGTGTGCATTTACACCTCAGAAACCAGCAAACTCTTCAAATCACGTCTCCATTTATTGTTTGGTTGATTGTCAAAGCTTAAGAAAATGATAGAGGAAATGTTAGTACTGCAGATTAAAGTCATTGGTGTGTTGGCTTCCCAAAGTCCCCTCCCGTAGCCTGTAGGAGGTTGCATATCTTGAGGTAACTTGGTGATACAGTGGTTAGAGCTCTGCTCCTGGACTGAAGAAAACTTGAGTTCAAATATGCCTTAGACACTAGCTGGGCAGCTCTAGGCAAGGGATTTAACCTCTGTTTGCCTCAATTTACACATCTGTAAAAAAAGGAATAATTCCCAGAGTTGTGGTAAAAATCAAAGGAGATAACACTTGTAAAGCATTTAGCACTTGGCACATAGTAGGTGCTATGTAAATGCTATTATATTTAATGTAAATGCTATTATAATTAAACAGTTACCAGCACACCAATGGGTAGGAGCATAAGTTTCAACAGCAGGCAGGCATAAAGTGACCACCCAGCTCAGCCAAGCCCAGCCCAGAGTAAGGAAAGTGACAATTCTTTCCATAGAAATATATCAGAGTTACAAAATATTTCCCTCTCCAATAGCCCTGTGAGATAAACATCGCAGCTATTATCATCCCTGTTTTCCCTATAAGGAAACTGAGACTCAGAGAAGAACGAAGAGTCTTGTTCACAGTAACATAACTAGTAATTGTGGAAGCTGCGACTCAAACCCAGGCCTCTCATTCCAAGATGAGAGCTCTCTCTGCTCCCCTTCCCTGCGAGGGAGCAGTGTGCAGGCTCGATTACCTGGTGAGAACCCCTGCTGGGAATTCTGCCCCGGAGGCAGGCAGTAATAACTCACAGAGTATTTAATGTGGGCTTCAGCAGCAGGGAGGCTGCTGGTGATTTGAGACTAGCACCTGCCATGATGCCATCATTAAGTATGGAGCAGAATCACAGAATCTGAAGATCAAAAGCTAGAGAAGGATCTTGTGGGGAGCTAACCCAACCCCTCAATTTCACCATGGAGGAAACTGAGGCTCAGCAAGATGAAGCAATTTGCCTAAGGTCACTTAGGTGGCTGAACTGACTTTAAATCTGGAGTCTCCTTTGTATGAAAGCATGAGAAGGAGTCCAATTCGGAATGCACAACTACTGTGGTCTTAGGGAGCCTTGGCTTCTTTGTTTATGTGTCTCTCTGGGGATTTTGTCCAGTGGATGGGATGTGACCTCTTTAAATTTCACTAGTCATATCTTTTTTTTTTGGCTGCCCAAATAGAAACCAGGGCATATAGGGGAAAATAGTTGAGTTAAGAGAGCTGATACCAAGTTTAGGACTCGGGGGTCATTCCATTTCTTAACCTGGGGCTTGTGTCTATTTCTTCACACCAGCCCCTTGGAAGTAGGGTTGTGTCCTCTACCCAAGTATCCCCAGGACCAGGCAGTGTACCCTGGACTGCCTGGGAAGGGAAACAAAGCTTGTGATGGGACCCTGTCAATAATCCTGTCAGTATAGTAGAGAGAAGGAAGGGCTGTGGTAGTAGATGTGGAAGAGGGGGCAGCTTGAACAGCTTGTGGGAGATTCCCCTGAGATCTTTTCTGCAGTGGGGTATAATAGCTGAGTCAAGCAGGAACTGATGGCATCAGTGCTTCTGCTAGAATGATCAAGGGATCCAGAAAGCAGGGCTGGTGGATTATTGAGCAGGCTGGTCCATACACATTGGCGAGGGAATGAACGTGGTGTAGTAGAAAGTGGAGACACGAGCCAGGACTTCAAGTACCACGTTGGCCACTTTTGTCTGCTGTATGACTTGGGCAGGTCTATCCACTTCTCTGAGACTCACCCTCCTCATATGTAAAATAATGATTTTGGATTAGAGAGTCTCTACATTCCTTTCTAGGTACAACATCCTATGTTTCTAATACATAACAATAGTTGTTATGGGGCAGAGAGAATAACTTTATTCTGCTTGTCCCTGGAAGGTAGCAGGTGAAAGCTGCAATTATACAGATTTAAGCTTCATGTAAGGAAAGAATTTCTAACAATTATAACCATTCAGAATTGGAATGGGTTCCCTCTCACAGGATGCCAAAGGCAGTGTCTCCTGACATGCTGGCTATGTTGTAGAGGACATTTGTATTCAGATATGCATTGGCAGGCAGTGTGGTGTCGTGGTCAGAGTCCTGGAAGAGGAGGCAAGGCAACAAGCAATTATTAAGTGCTTACTATGTACTAGGCGCTGTACTAAGCACTGAGGATGCAAATACAAGAGCGACGAAACATTCTCTGCTTTCAAAGAGCTTCCATTAAGTGGGAGAAGACAACATACTAAAGAAAACTGAAAATTGGGGTTAGGGGTTGAGGAGGAGGTACATTCACAAAGGACATGGTATCAAAATCTGGAAAGGCAGAAGCAAAGGCAGGAGGGGAGGGAAGGATGACTCGCCTGGGCACCTCTTCAAAATGGATGTCATTGGGAGGAATTCACCAGTGGGAGGAGGCCAGCATGATGGAGGGATATTCTAGGGTGAGAAGGTTGATGGGACCAATGGATGTTCAGAGTGAGGAGGCCCCAGGTGCTGGAGCAACTGAAGGATGGTTTTAACACCTGGAAGGGAAGGTATGACAAATCTTAAGAAAGAGTGTTCCTAGAATTCTGCCTTCTCTCTCTCTCTCTCTCTCTCTCTCTCTCTCTCTCTCTCTCTCTCTCTCTCTCTCTCAAAAAGATTTGTATCTCTGTATCTGGGAAAGACCTGGGGACCAGGAGAAGATTAGGGGCCTTAGTGAATTTTGGGGATGAAAAATTGGTAGTGAGTAGAATTGCTGTCAAGGTGATGGGGACTTGATATCCTTTATCATGTGATTTCTTGTCATTTCCCCTTGGGACTGGTGACATAGGTTATTGAGGCTGTTAGTTCTCAGACTGAGGACAATAATTTACACTCAATTAGAAAGGGAAGTGTATCTTCTCTTGACTGGCTAAGTTTGGCTTGTACTTTTAAATCCTGACCATGAGAGGAAGGACTAGAGAAGTACAGAAGGAAGAATGCTGCACAGGTAGGCAAGAGATCTGGGTCTCCAGTCCTAGCTTTGATGGAAATCATGGGATCTTAGAGTTGGAGATGACCCCAGAGGCCACCTAGTCCAACTCTAGCCTGCTGGGGAATCTTCCCACAACTCCCCTGACACATGGGTATCTGGCTCCTTTGGAAGGACTCCAGTTATGGATACAGCTATAGCTAGATATTTTTTTCACCTAAGGTAAAAACAACAGCCACAACAGCAGAAGCAGCAGCAATGACAACAACAAACCAGTTTGGGGCAGCGGTAGTGATGGTGACACAAGACGGGTCAGCTGTGGATGGGATTGGATGAGAAGAAGGGTCAGTTTGGCCCTCATTTCAGTGAGGTTTACAGGGTAGTGGGGTAAGGGAAGGTGGATTTGGGAGAGAATGCCACAGAAAGGTGAACTCGAGGGGTTGGGAGATACACCATGTATGGGAGATTAGAGAAACTTGAGGTGAGGCATGGAGTTGGAGAATGCTGTGGAGAAAATCATACCTTCTCATGTCATCAACCTGGGGTGAAGCCCTTTTTGTCTTGAGCTAATTTTAGCTCTGGGGGTGGTGTGTTCTCCAGAGAAATTGCCATAGTGATGATAGGGTTGCTTCGATTCAATTCATTTACAAAGTTCCTGTGATGAAGAGTTTGTTGAAGGCATGGGAGAGAAGTCCTTCTACTGCCTCCGGGTTTTCACTGTCCCTCTGTAGCCAGGCAATTTGGCTTCTCTGGATAGTAATATTTGCAGTTAATATAGCACTTTAGGAGCTATCTATAGTCATATAAAATGCTCTAAATCACTATTGATTAGTGAAATGCAAATTAAAACAACTCTGAGGTATCACTTCACACCTATCAGATTGGCTAATATGATGAAAAGGGAAAATGTTGGATGTTGGAGGGGATGTGGGAAAATTGGGACGCTAATGCACTGTTGGTGGAGTTGTGAGCCGATCCAACCATTCTGAAGAACAATTAGGAACTATACCTGAAGGGCTACAGAGCTGTTTGTGCCATTTGATCCAGCAATATCACTGCTACGTCTATATCCTAAAGATATCCAAAAAAGGGAAAAGGACCTATTTGTACAAAAACATTCGTAGCAGCTCTTTTTGTGGTGTCTAAGAATTGGAAATTGAAGGGATGCCCATCATGTGGGGAATGGCTAAACAAAATGTGGTATATGATTGTAATGGAATATTATTGTGCTATAAAAAATTACAAGCAGGATGATTTCAGAAAAAGCTGGAAAGACTTACATGAACTGATGCATAGTGAAGTGAACAGAACCAGGAGAACTTTACACACTGTAACAGCAATATTGTTTGATGAAAAATTATGAATGACTTAGTTATCTCAGCAATGCAATAATCCAAGACAATCCCAAAGTACTGATGATAAAACATGCTATCTGCCTCCAGAGAAAGAACAGATATTGATTGAATACAGACTGAAGCATACTTTTTTGCTTTGCTTCTTTCATTTTTTCTTTTACTCAAGTCTTCTTGTACAAAATGACTAATATGGAAATATTTTGCATGATTGCACATGTATAAGCCATATCTGCTTGCTTGTCATCTCAGGGAGGGAGGAGAGAAGATGAGGAGAAAGGAACAGAATTTGAAACTCAAAACTTTAAATAAAAATGTTAAAAAAATAGTAGAGAAGACTGAATGGGTGAAGCACCATTAAAGATCAAAGATGGCACACGTCTGTCTGTCTGTCTGTCTGTCTCTATCTCTTTCTCTACCTCTACCTCTACATCTATATCTATATATCACTTTAGGGTGAGGAAACTCATTTTGTAGTCTCAGAGAGGTTAAATGACTTGACTACAGTCACACAGTTAGAAAGTATCTGTAGCGGACTTTGAACCCAGGTGTATTCTGACTACAAATCCAGGGTTCTTCCTATGACTGATAATTGATGAAAGGAGAGACAGCAGAATTGGGTGAGTTGAGTGGGCCTGGAGGATGGGAACAGATTCAGGTTCTATAATCAAATTGTTCACCTTCTGTTCCATGTTGGGTGTGTGTGTGAGTGTGTGTGTGTGTGTGTGCATGCGTATGTATGTGGGGACACATGTGCTCATATGGCTTTTAGGGCAGAGCTCTCTGCAAGGACCACCTATTGTCCACTTTTAGACCCAATTGCTTTTTCAGGCTCCCAAAGTCCTCTTTGTACCAAGGAGTACAATCTGATACTGAAGTTCCAGGATGGTTGGTATACTTTGTGATTCTCTGATTCTCTGATGGGAGACAATTAGGAATAATTAGTTATAAAAATGACAAGAATGGGCAGACTGCCAGGAAGGACCAGAGCAACCATGGAGACACAGGAGACAAAGAGAGTTTATTTTTTAATTCATGGAGACTCAGCCCTATTTCCCCAAAATGCTTTCCTCTTCTTACACTTGGTAGGGGTCTGGGTGAGAGGAGACCCTGGGAGGATCTTGAGGAGAGGGGACAAAGTCTTGAGAGGTCATGGTAAAGGATCTTTTTACTTTGAATGACCTATACCTTTCTTCTGGTCTCTCACTAATTACTTACTATAGCAGATATTTCAACAATACATTTCATATTTGTGGAAAACCAAGGGACCCTGGGAAATTCCTGTGGGGAAAGTAAAATTGAGAGACTCTGGGAAATGGTGATAGTGATGCATGGGTATATAGGATTAAGGGCTTTCTATTTACTCTTCCTTTTTTCTTTTTTTTTAAATTAAATTTTATTTTTTCAATTAGCAAAATTCTGCCTTCTTTCCTTCCCATCCTCCCCATCCCCCCTATTCCTTGAGAATGAAAGAAAAACAAATCCCCCATTACAAACATGTATATTCAAGCACAACATTTCTGTTTTTCCTTGTTCTTGAGAGGCTTCTGGACTGTCATTTAGGGCACAGGGAAAAGAGAATGCTTGTTGGACTGAAGCCCCTTGTCCACCATGCAGATAAATAATATTGGACTTTAGGAGGCAGACTCTCGAGTTGTCATGTGAGAGATTGCTGAGTTCTGCAACAGGCTAAGATTCATAACTGCTTAGTGTTGGATATTGTTGGCCTCTGTGCCTTGGACTTCAGTGACTTGGACCAGCAGTGGGAGAAACGAGTTCTGCAGAGGCAGCCCAGACTGGGGAACAGAAGCTGGAACTGGAGTGAGAGATGATCCCCCAAAATGTCAGCTGTCTTGAAGCCTGGTAGGTTGATGAACTGGGGTAGGGAGACTAACTTCTCTCCACATAATGCCCCTAATTTCTTGATACACTCTGAGGTTCCAAACTAGGGTCTTGGGCACAAACAACTCCCTACCATTTTATATTTTCTCCACAATCTCAAATGAATATGGATCAGAAAACCCCTAAACCTGAATGTCAAAGAATTTTGGGAAACAGCTGGGGCCAAGGATTCCAGATAGGGAGCATTTAAATAGTTTTTTTTTCGTTTTCACTATAGGATCATAGGATATTGATTGCCTTGATCCAGTGAATGAGGAGGATTGTTTGATAGAGGAAGAAGAAATTCCAGATGAGGGATAGGAGCAGAACCATAGATTTTATAATTTTTAAAATAATTTTTGGCATTATTTCACGTCATCTCCTAATTCAAATTTAGAGCCTAGTCCAGCACTTGCCAAGTAGATTGGAGCACATGGACACAATTGCTCAGTAGGCTTTTGAGTGTGTGTGCCAGAGAGACCCTAATGAGACCACTTGACTGGTGCCTTGAGTACAGCACCATCTGGTGGACGTTCCTCTCACAGGGTAATTTATATTGTGATGCAGATTTAAGGAAGATAGTACCCAAATTGATTTAGGCTGCTTATACCAAAGCACTACCTTGAGGGTCACATGAGGGTACCCACCCAAGTGCATTGCACAGCTCACAGGTATCACATTACTATCTGCATAATCTCCACCAAGTCCCTCCCCATCCTGGGCCTCAGTTTCCCATTCTGTAAAACCAAAGGGGCTATATTAGATGATTTCTAGGCTCTCATAACTTTCCTCGAGCAGATGAATCTGGTCACATCATACAGATTTTGTAGCCCAAGCTATGACCATTGTTCCTGGTGAGGCCAGGGCAACAACATCCTAATTGAGAAAGCTTTGTAAAAGAAACTACCTCAAGCAGACTGAGTCTGAGATGATATTTAAACTGCTTGTTAACCAAAGTTTACCAGACTTAGCCTGGGTTCATGAATCTCTGCAACCCTGGGTTCCCTGTTCAGGGTCTGGCTTTGTTCAGCATTACTTTCATGAGAAGTCAAGTCGACAAGCATTTATTAAACGTTGACAATGAGCTAGGTAGTTTATGGGTGGCTAGGTGGTGCAGTGGATAGAACACCAGCCCTGGAGTCAGGAAGACCTGGGTTCAAATCCTGCTTCAGACACTCACTAGCTGTGTGATCCTGGGCAAGTCGTTGCTTGCCTCAGTTTCCTCATCTGTAAAATGAGATACAGAAGGAAAATGGCAAACCACTCCAGTATCTCTGCCAAGAAAATACCAAGTGGGGTCACAAAGACTCAGGTGCAGACTGAAATGATTGAATAGCAACAACAACGACACGTGCCAGGCACTGTGCTAAATGCGGGGAACACAAATACAAGCAGAAAAGAAAGATAACCCTTGCCCTCATGGAGTTTACATTCTAATAGAGGAAAATAACACATAAAAGAAAGCTGAAAAGGGATGGAGGGGGAATGGTAGTAGAACAGGGAAAGGGCAGAAACTGACACCTGATAGGGAAATTTCAGAGTTATTCCCTAGAGGGGAATGAAAATATCACTGGCCTGCTCAACCTCCTTAAAAATGCATGTTCTGGGATGAACCAGCCAATCAGAGGGAGAGGCTACTGGGCGGAGGGTGTTTTCATGGTGAGAAGTCCAGGGTAAAGCAAACTTCCAGAGAAAAGAAGTTTCTGTGGCATGCACGGTAGAGAACCAGAACACTTCGAATACCACCGATTAATTTGGGATTCTTCCCTCTTCTCCCCCCACCCCATAAAATTTAAGTTCCCTGAGGACAGGAATTCTTTATTATTCTGTTATTATATCCCCATCATCCAGCACCTAAAATTCTAGTGGTGCAATAGATAGAGTTCAGGGGCCTGGAGTTGGGAAGACCTGCATTCAAATGTTGCCTCAGACACTCACTAGCTGTGTGACCCTGGTCAAGTCACTTAACCTCAGTCTGCCTTGGTTTCCCCATCTGTAAAATGGGGATTATAATAGCACTTACCTCCCAGGGTTATTGTGAGGATCAAATGAGGTAGTACTGTAAAAAGCACTCAGCACAGTGTCTGGCGCGCAGTAGGTGCTGTGTAAATGCTTATTCCCTTCCCCTTCTCTCCACGCCTCGCCCTGCCCCTCCCAATCAATGGGTGCCTGGATACTTCCCTTTCCAATACCTAAAAGGGAAAAGGCCATAGAAAACGGAATATTTCAGTTGTGCTTAATCACCCAAAGAAACAGTTTGGTTAGTCCAGTGCTTCCTGATGTCCAGCTGGGCATCCTTTCAGCCACTCTACCCGACATATTTTTTAATCTCCGTTCACTGGCTGGTGATATGTCATGGATGAGGGGCAGGCAGAGAGGCAGGGCAGGACAGAAGGGAAACATGTATGGGAGGAATGTGCACAGCACAAGCTCGTGTGGATAGGACAAGAACAGTGTCTAGGTCATCCATCTGTGGGGTAAAAGTGGCTTCTGATGGAGGGAACTGCGGGAGAAGGCTCTTACCTCATCTAAGAGTGGTCGAACCTGCTGCAGTTCGACAGAAGGACGTGAGGACAGGAAGTAACAAGAGGCAAGACTTGCTAGGCCTGGAGTTTACAGACCAGTCAGGCACAAAACGTGTGGACTCAAGGGCACTGGTTGACCCTATGCATGGCAGACGCAAGGACCGTGGACTAGGCTTCAGGGAGACCCGATTTCTAGTCTTGGCTTTGCCGCTCATTCACCAGTCGTGTGGGAAAGTCACTGCCCCCTCCACTCATCAGTAAGATGGGGAAAATAATATTTGCTTAGCTTCCCTCTTATGGTTGTTTCTACAGATCAAATTAGAGCTCAGATAGAAAACCCTTTATAAGTGATTTGCAAAGGATACACTTCTATATGCTTATGTACACATTCACACACAAAGAAGCGCTTGCATGTACAAATACACACAAAATTAGCAAGCACACTCGTACCTGTTCATATATGTGCATACACACATGTAAGGGACATGCAGATGTACAATTTCCCCATGCATGTATGTACACGTGAGATATGGAGGCAGGTGCATACATTCACACATGGCTATGCCCACACGGGCACATACACCCATCTGCTTTTGTATGGACACACACTGGCTGCCTGCCCTCCCCACCCCCAAATACTGCTTCCGAAATTAGCTGTCAGATGTAGAAAGGTCTCACTTCTTGTCAGGGTTTGAACACTCAAGCGTTTGGAGAGATATATACGTGTGTGTGTGTGTGTGTGTGTGTGTGTGTGTGTGTTTCTGCTTGTAGACACAGTTGATCTATGAAGAAAGTCTCTCCAGCTGCAGAGCGAGGGGGGAGCAGAGGCCAACTCCATTAACTCTGCTGGAATTGGTACATTTGACACACAAGCTGCTCCAACCAGAAGCCTGCACATGAATAACGGGCTATGGGCCGTGGCTGTCTGCGTAGCCTGTGTTTGCCATCTCCCTATCAGTGCCCCTGCCAGCTCGGCCCTGCATTCATTTCCCTGGAGCAACTTGCTCAGAGCATCTCTAGGCTGTACTTCAAGGGGCCAAATAAGGCCCCCCTTCCCAGTGCTCCTGGGGTCTCATTCATGGGCTGCAGGGACCTCAGGAAAGAAATCCTTCTCACAAGGACTCCCCAACAAGCACTCCTGAAGCCCCTCCTGAGAATTTCAAAGCACCAGAGCTGTTAAGGCCTTTACAGTTATAGAATATCAGAAAAGGTCAGAACATCAGAGTAGTAAGGAATCTTAGAACTCAGAATGTAGGAGCTGGGAGGAGCCTTAGAAAATAGAATGTCAAAGCTGGGAGGGGCCTTAGAACACAGAATGTCAAAGCTGGGAGGGCCCTTAGAACACAGAATGTCAGAGCTGGGAGGGCCTTAGAACACAGGATATCAGAGCTGGGAGGGCCCTTAGAACACAGGATGTCAGAGCTGGGGGGCCCTTAGAGCACAGGATATCGGAGCTGGGAAGGCCCTTAGAACACAGGATGTCAGAGCTGGGAGGGCCTCAGAACATGGAATGTCAGTGCTGAGAAAGGCCTTAGAACACAGAATGTCGGAGCTGGGAGGGACCTCAGAACATGGGATGTCAGTCCTGAGAAAGGCCTTAGAACACAGAATGTCAGAGCTGGGAGGGCCCTTAGAACACAGAATGTCA
>CM053622.1:753145707-753182279 GCA_028646595.1 Phalanger gymnotis
GATGTCAGAGCTGGGAGGGCCTCAGAACATGGAATGTCAGTGCTGAGAAAGGCCTTAGAGCACAGGATGTCAGAGCTGGGAGGGCCCTTAGAACACAGGATGTCAGAACTGGGAGGGCCCTTAGAACACAGGATGTCAGAGCTGAATGGACTTCAGAACATAGACCTTAGATCTGTTCTAATCCTCATTTCACATAGAGAATCTGATGCCCAAAGATGGGCCCATCCCTTCTCTAGGCCGTGGGGATCCTTTGCCATCCTGCTCAATGGGATTTGTAACCAGATCAGTCTTGGGTTTTGAGCTTGTTGGAGGGAAGTCTGCCTGAGAAGAGGCCTGGCTGGAAGAGTGGAGGTGTATTAAGCAGGAAGCCTGGATGGGGACTGCCTAGGGCTGAAGCCCCCACTCTCTGCTTGCTACTTCTATTCCTTTCCTTCCTGCATGCTGATTTCCAGGCCTGGCCACCTCTGGGAGCCTGGGCAGTTGTTGACTGGGCAGCAAGGAGCTGCTGGGGGCGGGGAAGGCAGGGTGGGAGGGGGAGGCCAGATGGTGGGTTTGCTCTGTGGGGACTTGACAAAGCAGATGCTGGAAAATATTGAAACTCAAGCCCACGGCCCCAAGAGAGCTCCCAGATCCCAGCTCATTTGTCTGATCGTTTGGGAGGGCAGGAGGAGGCTCAGTGAGTTTGACAGTGTGTATGTATTTCTGGGCACCTATGAACATGCAGGCTGTTATATGCCCACTTCAGTGTGCGTGTGTGTATGTACATGTGCCATGCCTCATACCAGGACCTATCTCCCAGGGTTGTGTGCCCACTTCAATGTGTCTGTGTGTACATGTGTGTGTGTGTGTGTGTGTGTGTGTATGTGTGTGTGTGCATGTGTGCGTGTGCCATGCCTCATACTAGGACGTATCTCCCAGGGTTGTGGTGTGCCCACTTCAGTGTGTGTATTTGTGTGTGTGTGTGTGTGTGTGCGCGCGCGCATGCACCATGCCTCATACTAGGACCTATCTCCCAGGGTTGTTGTAAGAATCAAATGAGAATATATGTCAAATGTTTTGCAAACCTCAAAGTTCTGTATGAGTGCCCGCTGTCATACTGCTTTTCTTGTTGCCCTGACCTCTCTCCTCACAGTCTGCTTTTCTAGGAAAATGTGAGGACCTGACCAGAGAGGCCTCTCTTCCCTCAAGGACTTATTCCCCTGCCACCACCTCCCATGTTTCTTGATAACAACAACAATAATAGAAACTAGCCTTTATACAGCACTTTAAGATTTATCTCTTTTGTTCTTCACAAAGACCCTAGGAATTAGATGCTAATATTACCCCCATTTTAAAAATGAGGAAACTGAGGCAGATAGGTTAACTGACTTACCCAGGGTCACACAGCCTAGGGCAGTGCCTGAGGCAGGGTTCAAGCTCAGATTTTTCTGACTCCAAGTCCAGTCCTGGGTGACTAAGACAAGGATACGAAATAAGTCTGATCTGGCCTTGGAATGCTCATTCCAAGGCTGCTTATTCCATCTGCCACAAAATGTCCTTTGAGTGCCCTTGCTCCATTCTCCTGTTCAGAACCCCATCCTCTTCTTTATCTCCTCTTCCTCTCTCCCCTCTTCTCTCTCTCCTCCTCCTTTTTCTCTTCCTTCTCCTTCTCCCTCTCCTCTTCTCCAATCTCTCTCTTCCCTTCTATCCTTCTCCTCCTCCCATAGCAAATGGCTTTTACTCCTGGATCTGAAATATTTCTTTTCCTTCCATTTTGAGTCTGAATTTAGGGGAGTGACGCTGAGAGGGAGGTTATAACCAGGGAAGGGCTGAAAAGAAAATACAGAGAAATACAGAGAGAGGGAGAGAGAGAGAGAGAGAGAGAGAGAGAGAGAGAGAGAGAAGCCAAGCAGAACGGATTCCATGGAAACACTTATATTTTTATATTTTTTTCCCAAGCTCTTGTCTTTCAATCTTTGTGGTATATTTGAAGGCAGCTTGAGGCCCCCAAGCTCCAAACTCCACCCATATCTTGCCCTCATAGCCTGGGAAACAGGAGCACTGAGCCCTTCCCCCATTTCAAACCCCATTGCGCAGCAGCTGTAGATATACTCAGCTCGAGTTTGCTGAGCCCATCTCTCAGAGATCAGGAATCTCTTCGAATATCCAGGGGTTATTTTCCCCATGGTTTCTCCTCCCTTCCTATGTCCCATTGTCTTGTCTGTCAAAATTGCAGAAAGAAGTATGCCTAGCTCTGATCAAGGTCTTCTGGGGGTGACGTAGCTCTAGATAAGAAGGGGGAGATGAGGAATGTGCATGGAGTATTCAAGATCCTCCAGGGCCTCAATCAAACAGCTTTGGAGGTCAGAAGGGAGGGGGTACCATCCCCTTGCCTCTCCTCACTAGTCAACCCCTCCTCCTTGCCACTGGTTACATTGGAACAAATGCAGCATTCTTTCCTATGAAGCCATTCCACAAGGTAGGGAGATTTGGGCTGGGGAAAACCACAAAGATGTGTAGGAACACTACCACCTCCTAGGGAGTCTTCAATGCTTAACTCCATCTCTGTTCAACTGTCTCTTCTACATTCCCCCAAACTTAAAGAATCTGTTGTAAAATTTTTATTTTCATTTATAGAATCGTAGAATTTCAGAGTTGGAAAGGACTTCAGAAATGATCCACTTCCACCTCTCTCCCAGTATGGGCACAAATCAAGTCTCGTAGTTGCATCACTAATGGAAGGACGTTCATTCAATCTCGGAACATTTCTAGCCATGACAAAGGAGCTCATTTCTTTAGGATTCCTGGGTGTTCTCATCAATAGGACGCCAAAGGACAATTTTTTTTCTTCCCCCTCACACAGGGAGCCTCTTGAGGGTAAAGGCCTTGTCTCCCCCTCTAAGCAGGACAGATTGGGTCTCCTTCCTCAGAATGGAATCTCTGAGGTCAGACGATATCTCTTTCTTCAAACCAGAAGCTCCTTCAAGGTCAGGAACTTTCTTCTCGGAGTAGGGGATCCTTGAGGGCAGGAGCTCATCTTCCTCCTTGGAAGGAAGTCTTCCTGAAGACAGGGTCTATATCCTCAATTTGAGGGTCCCTCTGGACCTTCAGACAAGAGACTTCCTATCTCCTTAGATTAGGGGTTCCTCTGAGGGCAGGGACTGTCTTTTTCCTCTGAGTAGAGGCTTACTGAGGACAGAGGCTCCCTCCTTTCTCATACTGGAAGCTCCCTGTGAGCGTTCTCTCCATGTTTGGGTTTCTACAGCATGCTCCATATCCCTATTTTCATAGTATTTATTACATGCACTTTATTACTTAGATGATATGGAGGGGAGCCTCAGATGGGCCCAAAGCCAGAGGTGCCCTTGGTGGCTAGGTCTCTCTACTAGGCCCTCTTCTCTTAACTTCCTGCCCAGCATCTTCTCTTTGGCAGTCACCTTGGAAGCATCTCCATCCAGGAGAGAGGGAGGTGGCGTGGGCTCAGGATTAGACACCAGGCAGCAGTTAATGCCCTCATTACAGAGGTATTTAACTGGGGATTAGGGGATTTCCTTTGCAAGTGAAGCTCAGGGAATGGGCCCCATCGAAATGGCATGAGGGATGAGAATCTACATCAGTGCCTTTCTGCTTCCTCCCCTCCTCATCCCTCACATCCAGTCAGTTACCAAGTCCTTTGAATCACCTCCCTTCTTTTTTAAAAAAAATTTTATTTAAAGTTTTGAGTTCCAAATTCTATTCCTCCCTCCCTCCCCTGTCCCCTCCCTGAGACATCTTACTTCTTTTGTACTCCCAAGTTTCCCACCCTAGTTCAGGCCCTTCATCAACTCTTGCCTTGCAATGGCTTCCTAACTTTTCTCCCTGACTCTATTGTCTTCTGATCCAACCTTCACACAACTGTCCAAATAATCTTCATAATGCACAGGTCTGACTCCCTTCCCACCCCCAACCCTCCACCTTCCTCAATAAGCTTCAGTGGTTCTCTACTGCCTATGGGACAAATAGATGGAACTACTCCCATGACGCACTCTTGTTTTGGCCAAATTGGTCCATTGGCTTTCCCTTTAAATATCTCATAGTTGCCCCCCTTTTTCTAATACTAGCTCCTACTTTTAGAATCCATTCTTCATCCTATGCCAACAACAATATAACAACAATTAAGTTTTGAAGTTTACACTTTTAAAGCTTGCCAAATGCTCCTATGTTGATGCTTTGTCCATCCTTGAGGGGGCCTTCTCCAGTCTTCCTGATTTGTATCTTGCCACTGGACCCAGATGACTCCAATGGAGAAAGTGAGGCTGGTAACTTTGCACAGCCCTCCTTCACTTAAATCCAATTCACTCCCCTGTCATGACATGACCTTCTCGATGTCATGGTCCTCTTTGAGAATGAAGGACAAACAGCAGCCCATCTCTGATGGGTTGATGTCTTAGCCACCCTTCAAGGCTTAGTTCAAATGCCAAGTGCTCCAGGAAGGCCATCCATCTTCTCTCTAACTCGTGGTAATCCTCCCTCCTCTAAACTTATGGGAACAGATGGGCAACGTAGGTTCTAGGTGACTGTGAGCTCCAGTTCCAGAAGGGGTTTACAGTTGTTGGGGAATGCCTGATCGGCAAGTGTAAGCTCAAGTCTGTATAACCCTTTCTTCCCAGTACCCTGCCCCTACTTGGGCCAATCTTTCCCCAAACCAGGCTGGAGTGTGGTGGCTTCTTGGGGGATGAGGAAGGAGGAGGGGTCTCACAAGATGCAGCTTCTCACAATGCCCTCTGTCACTGTCACTGGCTGGCTGGATTTTATGGCCCTCGCCAAGAAATATCCATCTTGTAAAATGGTTTTGTCAGGCTGGCCGAACAGTGTTAGGACGCATGAAAAGCAGCTCCAAGAGACCAGGCAGAGATAAAACAGCCAGTGACATTTATGAACTATGGGGAGAAGTTAGAGCCTCTGCTGTTCCCTCCTCCCCCCACCTCCATTTAGAGTCCAGATCACAGTACCAGGCACCAAGGGCAAAAAAGCCCCACGGGAGACTAAGTCTGAGGCCCCCTAGTAAGGAGAGTTCCCAGCAAGCTCCAGTACCTGCCCGTCTCTATCTCCCTTTCTCTATGTCTCTGGAGTCTCTTACTGCGTCTTCTTCACCTCTGAATCGCTTTCTGCTTTTCTCTTTCACTGATTTTCATCTGCTTGTCTATCCCTCAGCTTCTCTGCATCTGTCTCCTTTTCTCCCTGTGTCTCTGAGCTTGTCTTTTGTTTCTTTTTCACATTCGTCTGCTTGCTTCAGTGTCTCTCCTAATTCTGTGTTACGAGACCCTAGATTTAGAAATGGAAGAGACCTCAAAGGCCATATAATTCACCTTCCTCGTTTGACAGGTGAGGGAACTGAGGCCCAGAAGGTGAAATAATTTGTCTTAGGCCATATAGGTAGTAACTTTAAGAGGCAGAGTTTAAACCCAGATCTTCTTATGCCAGACCTCGGGTTATTATTCCCATGGTATCACACAGTCTTCATCTCTATCTCTTGCTATGTTTCTCTCGCTGTTTTTGTTTATAGTCATGTTTTCCTATCTCTTCATGTGTTCTCATCTGCCCCTGTCTCTCTCTGTCCCTGAAGATCTCTTATTCTGTGAATCACCGTCTCTCTAGCTTTTACTCTGTCTCTTTGTTATGCCCCTCCACTTTGTCTGCTTCTATGTCTCGTCTTTCTCTCTGTTCCTGTCTCTTTTTCCTGTACACTTCTTTTCACTCCACATCTGTGCCTTTCTCTCTGTGTCTCCACCGCCTCTAATTCTCTGTCTCTGTTATCCCTCCCTCTCTCTGAATTTGCTTCTGTGTATTTTTCTCTGTCTCCATCTTTGTCTGTCTCTTCATCTGTCTCTGTATTTTGTCTTTGTCCCTCCCAGTCTGTCTCCTTCTGTTTCTATGTTTCTATCTGTCTCTCTCTGTGTGTCTATTTTTCTGTCACTCTGAATCTCTTCCCTTCTTTTTTTTGAAAGACCCTCCATTGGAAACATAGCCTCTGGAGCTAAGGAAGAGATAGATTCCTTAGAGGATGGTGATCATAGATCTATGAAGATTGAATTTAGGGAATTGAGTTGCCAGATTTGAGGACAGCTACTTACAATTTAGCTCTGCTTAAAGATGACTCAGTTTCCAACTCCACATGTATTGAGTATGATTGGTGTTGAGGGATAAGACTATGTGGGGAACAAAGGATTAATGTGAAATCTTTGTTTAATTTCCAGTAATTATTTCCCGGTCTGGCACTCTGGACTTCTTGGTTTGGAAGCAGAGGGACTGATCCAAGTGGCCACTTCCCATATCTCTCCATTCTGGGATTTCTAGATTTAATACTAGCAGGTTATGGAGGTCATTTCGTCATGCTGTCTATGCTTTGGCCGTGATCCTCATCTGCTGTAAGGTTGGACTTTTTTCTTGGGTCCCATTGGCTCTAACAGTTGACTTTATCTTGCTTGAAACCAGAATAGCTCTACACCAAGGCAGTAAAAATGTATCTTCTTACCCTATCTTCTTCCCAACCCCTGCCCCCCAACACATATACTTTGTGTGGAGTTTTCCCCAATCAGAATATAAATACCTTGAGGGCAGGAACTGTCTTTCTTTCTGCTTGTATTTGTATCCTCAGTACTTAGCACAGAGCCCAGAATATAGTAGACTCTTACTAAATGCTCTCTCTGTGTCTGTGTCTGTGTCTGTGTCTGTGTCTGTGTCTGTGTCTGTGTCTGTGTCTGTGTCTGTGTCTGTCTCTCCCTCCTCTGTCTCCTTCCCCCCTCTCCTCTCTCCTTTCTACCTTCCTCTTCTCTCCTCCCTTCTCCCCCTTCCCTTCTCCCCCTCCCCTCTCTCTCTCCAGCCTGAGGATTTTATACAGGGATTCAGGACGAGGCAGAAGGAGAAGTCTCCAAAACACATCTTTCAGGTTTGAGGAGACCTTGAGATATTATAGGTGGGGCCTGGAGTACAAACTATGTTTGTTCTATAGCAGAACATCCCTGTATTGGGAGTCAGGAGGCTCTAGGTCTAGCCTTGTCTTCGTTGCTGACTAGCTGTGTGGCTTTGAGCAAGGCCTTTTACCTTTGTGGGACTCAGTTTCTTCATCTGTAAAATGGGGATAATAAACCCTACCATGCTGCCTTCAAGGGAGTATGTTGAGAATTAAACAGACAGTGCCGGTGTGAAAAGTTCTTTGTAACCATAAAGCCCCCTGCAAATGTGAGCTGTTATCACGGATTCTTCCTCCTCACCCCTCCCTCACCCTCTTCATAGCCTAGGACCAATTTTCCTTGATGGGCGGTTTCCGTCTGTGCTTGTGCTCTGAAGTCACATACATTTTCCTCTAGCATGATCCTTTCTCCAAACATAAGATCCCAGGTGTGGGTGAAGCCTTGTTTGTGTGAGGAGGCTGGTCACTGGATTGCAGATAAAAACATAACAATACTGTTAATAAAAGCAGACTAGTAATAGTAGACAGAGAGCTGGCTTTAGAGTCCGTAAGATCTGAGTTCAAGCTCTGTTTCAGACATGGATTGGCTGCGTGACCCTAGATAAATCACTTAACCTTTAGTGGCCCTGGAGACTCCCTAAGAAGCTGGAGAACAGATGCTGCTCTATATCGCAGGGAATTTCCTCATGTGATAGCTTGTTCCAGTAATGAAATCTCAAGTCTGGTGCAATAATAAAATCAACAGCTCCTTGGGTATGAATAGAGAACCCTGTAGGTTGCAGGATGCTTTCTGTTGGCAATCTTTTTTATTTCTTACAGCAGCTCTGGGAGATGGCAGTTCAGGGATGATCAAATCTATCCATTTGGTGAATGATGTTTATAGGCTAGAGGAAGCACTGTCTCCTGGATAGGGGTAATACAGGAGAAGAAACCAGGGGCAAAGGAAGGCTAAGAGAGAAGGACCTAGGTTTTATGATTGCTCTGGGTGCCTGGGATTCTTGTTTGTGGGGAACATGATGGAGCAGCCAGGGTTCACAAGGGAAAGAGTGTTGGACTTTGGAGTTAGGAAGACCTGCGTTCAAATCTCAACTCAGACACGTAATAGTTGTATGACTTTGGGTAAGTCACTTAACCTCTATGTGCCTTGGTTTTCTTATCTGAAAAATGGAGCCAATAACAGCATCTACTGCTCAGGGTTGTTGTGGGGATAGAATGAGACAATAATTATGAAGCCCTTTGTGAGCCTTAAAGGGTTATATAAATAGTAGTTACTGTTATTATGGTCTTCTAGTGGTTGGTTTGGCGCCACTGGAGTTGCCAAAGAGGGGAACACACAAGTTCTAGGCTAGAGTCCTTGTCCATCCTATGATCTCTACAGCTCAAGAAGCAGGTTCTGTTAGAAAGCTCTCCTCTCACCCTAGGGTTTTCCATCTCAGAATGGGCCCTCCACTTATATGAGCCTGGACAAGACCAAGAGAGGGGGAATAATAGAAGGCACTAAAAAATGTATTCAGGGACTCTGAGAATGGGACCCATGTGCTCTTGTCTGTCCGGCTGCCTCCAGATTGGCCTGTCTTACACCTCCAGCCTCTGAGCCTGGACCCCCAGCCTGGGCCCTTAGCTCACTCTTCTGTGCCTCCTCAGGGGATGGTCAGTCCTGCTTGGTCCATAGGCATGCTCAGGTCTTGTTCCCCTTGGGTGTCGCCTCCCCACTCCCTGCCTCTGCCTGGCCCAGCGTCTTCCTCACATGGTCCAGGCTGTTGGGCTCAGACACAGAAACCCATTAGCTTTGCCTCTTGCTCCACAGCCTTATTGATTTTCTCCTATCCACTCTATCACCAGGCGGGTCACATTCTCTGAGCTTTCTGGAAACCAGGCCCTTTGCTCCCTGTTTCTCCATTCCGCTATCCCGGTCCCTTTCCTTCTGCCTTAAAACAGGGAGGAAGAAGTGGTTGTTAATCCATAGGAGGGGATTGAGAAAACAGATAGCAGAGAATGGGAAGATGGCCATTCCTCCCCACGTTAGTGACCCCTTTGCCATTACTATTGGTTATCCTCTTAAGGAAAGCCCCATCTGTGTGGCACTCTTGATAGGGGTCTCTGGCCTGAGGAGCTCGCATCCTCTGATAGACACAAGAGCCTGGGAATTAAGGGACAGATATGACCTCAAAGAAAAGCTGCAGAGCACCACTTTTGCTTAGATTGGCATCAGACACACCCCAGCAGGAAATAGAAACAATGACAGAAGCCTGGGCAGGGTTGGGCAAGGCAGCTGTTTGAGCCATAGGTTGGAATGAAGACCCAACTCAGGGACAAGGAGACTGAGTCACAGAACTACCATTCATTTGCTGTGTGATATTGGGAAAGTGCCTTCCCCTCTCTTTGCAAATCCCTTCCCTTGCAGCTTCCTCATTCATAAAGAGAGAAAGCTGGCTTATATGGCCTCTAAAATCTCCTCCACCTCTGATATTTTAGGTCCTACATTCTAAGATCGAGATAGCTAGGAGTCATGGTGTATGTACAGTGCACCCGGCCTGGAGTTGGGAAGGCCTCAGTTCAAATCTAGCCTCTGACACTCACTAGCTGTGTGATCCTGGGCAAGTCACTTAACCTGTTTGCCTCAGTTTCTTCAACTGTAAGATGGGAACATAACAACACCCACCTCAGAGGGTTATTGTTAATATCAAATAAGATGGTATTTGTAAAAACCACCTAGTGTGGTACCTGGCATGTAGAAGACGCTATAGAAATACTTGTTCTTTTCCCCCCAGGATCCTTTCCAGCTGTTGTGTTCTATTTGTCTTACAGTCTAAGGACTTTTCCAACACTACCATTTTCCCCTTATGTTCTAAGACAAAAATTCTCAAACTATTTGGTCCCAGGACCCCTTTTCATTCCTGAAAATTATTGAGGACCCCAAAGAGCTTTTGTCTATGTGAGTTATATCTATCAACATTTTCTGTATTACAAATTAAAATGGAAACAATTTAAAGATATTATTTAAAATAGCAATAATAAACCCATCACATTAACATAAATAACATATTTTATAAAAATAACTATATTTTCCAAAACAAAAAAATCAGTGAGAAGAAGAGGATCATTTTACACATTTTTTTGCAAATCTCTTTAATGTCTGGCTTAACAGAAGACAGCTGGAATTCTCATATCAGCTTCTGCATGCAATCTGTTGTGATAGGTTGTTTTGGTTGAAGTATATGAAGAAAATCCAGATATGGAGTTGGGAAAAGGAGGAGTATTTTAACAAGCAAATAACATCTTAGTAATATTATGAAAATAGTTTTGAGTGAGTTCTCAGACCACACCTTGAGAACACACTCTTCTAACATCTCTTCTGGATTTCAAATTCTAAGGCTATAATTTATTTGGTCACTTTGGGAAAAGTCAGTCAAGAAGCATTTATGAAATGCCTACTATGTACTAGACATGGTCCTAAGTACTAGAAAGAGTATATCAGAATGTATTTTTTAGCTTTTCCAAAGGAATATTTATTTCAAAAGGTATAATTACAAATATACATATTCCCAACATGTTCACCCCACCTATTCCCCTTGAGACATCTCAGTTTTTGAGGATGGGAAGGGGATTAGGTTTATAGCTTTGCTTGGTTTCTTTTTTTTTTTTTGGAGGGGGGTAGGCAGGGCAATTGGGGTTAAGTGACCTGCCCACAGTCACACAGCTAGTCAAGTGTGTTAAGTTTCTGAGGCTACATTTGAATGTAGGTCTTCTTGACTCCAGGGTTGGTGCTCTACTCACTGCGCCACCTAGCTGCTCCTTTGCTTGATTTCTATAGTGCCTACTCCCAGATTCCAAGTTCCAGGCTCCCTGGCTTCTCTGGGCTTTTCTGCTGGGCTGGCTGCACCATCTTGCCTGCAGTCTTGGTTCCAAGGTCATCATGGCTTGAATTCCACTGGGGATTACTGCAGGCACTTGGAACTGAAAATAAATAAAACTGAAGAGAAACAAATACCCCAGCCCATTTTTTTCAGAGCTGGGGTCAAAGAGAAAGAGAGCAGGGGAAGCAAGTCCTTCCCCTCTCACTGGTCCAGTTCATGGCACCCAGGGACCATCTCTAGTCATCCTCATCTATATCTGGCCACTGGGCCCAGATGTCTCTGGGGGAGAAAGTGAAGCTGGTGACTTGGCACAGCCCTCCCTCACTTAAATCCAATTCACTTGCATGTCATGGCATCCATCACCTTCTTGATGTCATGGTCCTCCTCTAGAAGGAAGGACAAACAGTGACAACAAGATGGTGGCCACACTGTGGGTGACCTGGGACTTTTGTCCTCTGAGAGGAGCAGGAGAGAGCTCACACAAAAGGGGCCAAGTCAGAAAGAGAGGCAGAAAGAGAGTGGCTGTCTCAGTGTCACTAATTTGCAAGAAGCCCAGTTCAGGTTATACAGTCCATCAAAGGAGGCTACATTTACCCAAGTGGTAGGAGTGGGAGTGCCTCCAACTTAGGCAATTTGGGAATGCCCAAGAAAAGCCCCTCAGGGCATCTCCTTGTTAGGTGACATGAGAGTATTCCAAAGGCAGGCCCCCATTGCACATTTCTCCTTTTGAAATTTGCCATCCCTGGCAAATAAGCATGATTGTATTTTATTTTTAAGACAATGGCACTCATCACAAATTCAATAGTTCTCTGTGGTCTCTGGGGAGGCATGGATGGTTTCTGTTCACAGGTTTCTCCAGTGCCATATAGTAAAGTCTCAACATAGCCAATTTCACATGATCATAATACAATCTTACATGTATGGATGAAAATTACAATGATGCCCAAACATAAAGTTTCATGGATTCACAAAACAAGAAAGAAAATTTCACAAAGCTCACCAGATTTCTTAACCCACAAGCAAGAAGAAGGAGCAAAGACAAAGAAAAATGATTTCCATCTGGAACAGACACTTGGCCCACAGTGAGCTTTCCAAACTCTATGGAGCTCTGTCCATGAGGATTTGGGATGTGGGATTGACTAGGCCTCATCTCTTTTCTCAAAAGAGAAACTGCCCTGAGTAGAAACCCTTCCAAGGATTCCCTCAGTGCAGGAGCCCATTCAATTGGGGTCTGCTCAAAAAGTGTGCCTTTCTACCCAAGGCTCGCCAAAATTCTCTAGGGATATCTCTAGCCTAGGTGATCCCCACAGAGGTCCAGGCAATTTTCTCTGGGTGTCTTATCCCAAAGGATACCCTAAACTTCCCCTGGATCTTTGACACTCCCAGCGTAAACCAAATGGAATTGTAAATTCATCCACAAGGGCAATAAGACAAGTAGGTTCAGTTAGAGACGTAGCAGAGAATACCAGCTCCTTGTGATTTTAGGCGCTGGCAATCACATCCCAAGAGACTGTAGGACAGTTTGCTTTCACAAAAGGCAAGCAGTCTACATCTATTTGAATGAAAAAAGAACAATATAAACAATTCTGCTTGGTAGCAATCTCAGTAGAAATTCCAGATTTCTCACATTAAACTTAATATCAATATTTACACAGGACTCAGTAACGCAGTGAATCCTTTGTGTGGAATTCACTATCTGTGTGAACTTGGGGCAAATCACTTCATTTCTCTTGGCCTCAGTTTGCTCATCTGTGTAATGAAGGGCTTGAACTCAGTGATCTCTAAAGTCTATTCCTAAGGTCTTAAGATTTATGAAATATTTTCAAAAGGCTTCCCAGAGGGGGTGAGATCTTAGGAGCTATGTGAACAAAGTGCTTAGTCAAGCAAGGTGAAGTTGGCCATTCTTGGGCCAATGGAGTCATTTGGCTGAAGGCCCTGGCTCTTTTGAATAGCTCTTTCCAAGGCTTCCTTAGGCTTCGGGAGGGAGGCCCCACTTCTAAGGATCCATAGGATAAGGAGAGATAGCTTCCTGGTTGAACCTTGCCGTGGACTTCTCTGTTCAGATGATTGGCTCTACTTTCCCTTCCTCCTCATTGCTAATCTGGACTTTGCACCTGGATCCCTTGGCTTTGATAGGTGAGCTGTTCACTTATCTTACCTGGGTCCAGGCCTCCAAGCCAATGCCCTATACTCTCCTTCCTATTCCCCTCCTTTAGAGCTCTGCTTTCTGTATTATCTTCCTCCATTAGAATGTAAACTTCTTGAGGGCAGAGACTGTCCTGCTTTTTTGTATTTCTATCCCCAGCACTTGGTCCAGTGCCTGGTGAGTAGTGTGTTCTTTATACTCTCTGTCATTCTCTTTCCCTCCTCCCCCTCCTTTCTCTCTCTCTCTCTCTCTCTCTCTCTCTCTCTCTCTCTCTCTCTCTCTCCCCCCTCTCTCTTTCATCCTCATTCTCTCTCTCTCTTCTCCCCCTTTTCTCCACTGCCTGAATATTACCACTAATTAGCCAGCAAGCATTCATTAAGCACCTACTATGTGCCAGGCACTATGTCGGTTTCTGGGGATACAAAGGCATAACTAACACAGTCCTTGTCGTTAAGGAGCTGAAGTTCTAACACACTGGCATGTTCTTTCAATGAATAAATCAAGAATTGCATATTAGGAATGTACTGTATGCCAGGCTCTATGCTAGACATCGAGAATATGAGTACCAGAATGACACAGTCCCTGACCTCAAGGGGCTTGGATTCTCTCAAGGGGTAACAACCTGTCCACATGATTATATAGAAATATATATGGGAGAGGCAGGTGATGGGGAGGAGCTGTGGTGCTTGTATGTATGTATGGATAACATGGAGGTCATGTCAATGAGACTGGATGATAGGAAGCCAAGTAAATGGAGAAGAACCCAGGCTTTGGACCCAGGTGTCCTGGAAAAGGAAGAGCTGGTGAACAGAGAGGAAAAGCTAATGGGAGAAGGACAGGGCCAGCATTTGGGAGTTGGTGGCATAACAGTAAAGGACAACAGGGACACTTGTAGACTGATTGAGCTGGGTAGACTCTTAGTGGCCCTTAGCCTGACCAACTTATTTTATGGAGGAGGAGGAAACTGAGGTACAGAAAGGGGAAGGGCCCTGACTTTTCTGTGCCCAAGGTCACACAACAAATGGTTGGGAGCCCTATTTTCTCCACTAAAAGGAAGAATTCGCAAACAGTAGAGTAGTAGAATTTTCTCAAGGGCAAGGACTGTTGCGTTTTGGTCTCTTAATTAGACTTTAGTACAGTGCTTGGCACACAGAAGGCACTTAATAAATGTGTATTGAATTGAACTGAAAATTGGAAAGGAAAGAATGATTTTATTAAGAGGTAACTGAAGTACAAGATAGGAAAAAAATATGTAGTAGGAGAACACTTAATGGCTTTAAATGACTTGTCACCAGGGTGTCCCCGCTTCCTGATTCCACTGAGAAAGGGGTGGAGAGGAGCCCCTGGAGGTACGGGGCAAAGAGCTTTGGGTTCTCTGGAAACCTGGTTTCTAGTTCGAGCTTCGGCACAAACTCATTGTGAAATCTTGGGTAAGTCCCTTCTGTCTCGGGGCTTCCAGTTTCCCAAAACAGGGGACTGGACTATTTGTTTCCCAAAGTAGTGACTGGACTATTAGTTCTAGTCTAAGGTCCTGTCTCTGTCCTAACATTCTCTAAGTGATCTCCAGGTACCAGAGCTAAGCTTTCATTCAATCTGCCCACTGCACTCACGACCTACGATATTTTGGCATCTGGATGGAGTGAGGGTGCACATCTGTCAAAGGATTGAGTGTTGAAAAGGAATTTGGAGATCACCTAATCCAATCTACCCATTTTATAGATGGAGACTGTGATTCTGAGAAAGCAAGGGTCACAGGATCACAGATCTAGACCTGGAAAGGCTCTTAAAGGCCCACAATTTCGACAGCCTCATTTTACATATGAGGCACCGAGAGCTTAAGTGACTTGGGAAGAGTTACACAGCGAATAAGTATCTGAAACAGTATTTATACTTTCCTGATACTAAATCCAACTCTCTATTTATTATACCACTTTCCAAAGGTTATGAGACATTCAGTTTGTCCCCAGGGGCCTGTAGTTCCTCAAGGGGTATTAATAATACCTCAGGGTGTTAGGGGAATGGGAGAAACTGAGCCTATTTCTTCTTCTAAGGAGCTCCTAGTAACTGTCCTACAAATCACCTTGGCTGGCTTCCTCACCTAGCAAGCCCCTTGGGCTCAGCCAGAGAAGCACAGAATGACAAATAGACCACATTCCATTCTGATGGCCTAGCCTCATAATTTTGGGCTGGCAATTATCTACAAGGCTAGGTTAAGGTCACTGAGCCAGGAGCTGGCAAAGTGGTTGGGGAGACTGAGTGCTCTGGTCCTGGGTGTTACCCCCTGGTAAATGTCCCCTTCCTGCTGCTGCTTTGACTGTGTCGACTGAAATGCCAGAGAGGCTGGAGGGTGGGCGATATTGGTTGGACAGAGAACTCTCCTTCCAGAAAGTGAGCTACTGTTCAGTCCACTTGTTTTTATTCTCTTCCATACGGCTCAGCCCTAGAGAGTGTGGAATTGTACTCTAAACTCAATTAGAAATTTAACAAACCTTATAAATCCTCCCCTGCCAGGGCCTGATAAATCTCTGGTGCAGGGCTTGGCTTAGCACTTATCCATCTTGGGCTTAATGACCTCCCTGGCTTGATCTGGGGGAATCATCCAGGACTAGTGACAGCTCTAATTAGTGAAAAGGAACCACTCCTCAGAGCAAGGTGAAGAGGAAAGAACGAGTTTCCCAAGTAATGGCCCTCGTGCTATGGCTTTTCCCTCCCCCCAGCCCCAGTTCAGCTTAGTCCCTTGAGGGGGGGTGGACCTCTGTTAGGACTTCATAGCCTTCAGGGAGAGGATGGGAAATGGAGACAGAATTGCTGCTCTGGGATTCAAGTGCTGCACAAGGAGAATCAATCCTAACATTTGTTGAGTGTGTTGTTGTGTGATCTATGACATGTGGCATCATGAGGCTTGTCACCTGTAGTGTTATTGTCAAGAAAGGTGAGAATACCAGCTTTGGCTTAAGAAGACTTAGGTTCTATGTCAGTTCTGCTCTGGATCTCAAAGAACATCAGCAGTCACAACCACCTCTCATGGAAATCATGGGGTCTTATCCAACAAACAGCATGCAAACTGCAGGCAGAAAATAGTAACTTACACAAAAACCATACAATGAGATGTGTTTCCTCACTTCCTTGGGTCCCAATCTCTGTCTGGATCTGGGAATCAAAGTTGCTCTTGGAACCCAGGCAATCAACTCAACTCCATTCAACAAGCACTTATTAAGTAGACTACCTCTACCTCTTCCTCTTCCTCTTAACTATGTGCCAGGCACTATGCTAGATACTGGGGATATAAAGACAAGACCAAAACTAACCCTGCTCCCAAGGAAGTTGCATTCTACTGGGGGAAAACAACGTATGCAAAGTGAATATGAAATAGATTAAAAAATTAGTTCAAAGTCATTAGAAATTGAGGAGAGAGCACCAGGGGCCAATTGGGAGTGGGGTATGGAATCTGGAGAGGCTTCGTGTAGGAGGTGACATTTGAATTGATTCTTGAAAGGAGCCACGGAGTCTAACAGAAAGAGTTGAATAGGGAGAATATTCCAGCCATAGAGGACAGTCTATGAAAAAGTGCCCAAGGAAGGAGAGGGAATGTCACGTACAGATAGCAAGTAAGGCTGGAATGAAGGGGAGTAATGTGAAATCAGCCAGGAGAGGTAGATTGGAGTCAAACTGTGGAGGTTATAGACTCTTTTGGGCATGGCTTCTACTGCCTTTTGCCCTTTTGGGGCAGGTGTTAGAATTCCTACTTATGATTAAACACTAGGTCGCTGTCCTTCAGCTCAGGGTAGTTCTCTCTGGATCTGGAGAATCTCTATGCGGCAGGTTGCACCTTCCACCCTGACCCCGCCATTTTTTCTCTCTGACAACCCCAGTCCTGGCTGATGAGTTCGACATCAGGAACAGTCACATGAATAGCTTTAGTCTGGGAATTGGGACACATTGGTTTTAGCCTCAGCTCTTCTGCCGACTCAAGGCGTGACCTTGGGAGAGTTCCTTTCCCTTCTTAGACCTCAGTCTCCTCCCCCATAAAATGGAAACGATGACTTTTGCCCCTCTCTACCTTTAGAGGCAGCATAGTGGAGAGGGATTCTGGGGCTACTTTTCAGGCAGAGCCTGCATTACCGAGAGTTGTGTGTTAAGGAACTGAGCATAGGGCAGGAATCACAACTGAGAAGCAGCTCCTCCCCCATCTTTGGCTCCCCCAGGGGGCCTGCTATTCTAGGATTGTTTTAAGGCAAAATTATTAAAGGTCTCAAGGGCCAAGTACCCACATAATCTAGTTGGAAATAGCTGCCTTTGTCAGTGGCAGAGAAAATAAGAGAATCATTCTTTCTTTCAGAGGTAAGTGCTTCCTGGCTCAGGCATCCTCTCCCCCCCCCCCCCCGTCCCTTTCTCTTTCTCTCTCTCTCCTTCCCCCCTCTCACACACAAACACATTTCTTTCTCCTTCCTTCTCTTCTCTTGCCTCCTCTTCTGTATGTCTTTCCTCCTCTTTCCCCTCCTCTTCTTCCTTTTGTTTCACCTTTCCTCCTTTCCCCATCTCTTCCTTCTCTCCCTCTCCCTCGTTTCTCATCTTTCCTCTTTTTCTTTTCTTCCAGTTCCTCCCCCCACCCTCTCTCCTCTTCCATTTCCTTTCTTCCTTTCTCTCTTCACTACTCTCTCCCTCCCCTTTCTCCACTTCTCATCCTCCTCTTTTTATTCCTCTTTCCTCCTTTTTTCTTTCCCCTTTTCATCTCTCCTTTCCCCTTTGCTCCTCTGCTTTCCTTCTCTTCTGCTCCTCTTCACCCACCCCTACAATGAGATCTATTTAAAAATGGAACAGGGTGCTTCTAAAAGCAGTGGCTCCCTCATTATTAGAGACATTTATGTAGATCTCCCTCATGGTTAATTTTGAGAAAAACCAAAAGCAGAGGGCAAAAAGGGGCAAGCTAGCCCAAACCCCCTGGTACCACATGGAGATTATTAACATGAGAATGAATTGGTTAACTGCCTCACAAATGCACCAGTACTGGCTTTTGGAGATTCAGGCAAGTCCTTTGTGTCACAGATACGATCCTAGAAGAATTAAAGGGTAATTTTATACCAGGAGAGTGATGGCCTATTAAATTCAGAAGTAGAAAATTCACTGACAGCTAGACTTCTGATCACAGAGCTGTAACTAGGGTGGCATAGCTGAGGCTTTGCTCTATGGTGCTGAAATGTATAGAGCACTGACAACACTTGCACTTCATTGGAAAGTAACGACTGAACACAGCACCTACTTGTCAAGAGTACTCAGATACACCTGTGATCTCATCAGTTTGGGAGCTCTCTCCAATGATGCATATGGCAACCAATCCATGCCTGCCCATCTTGTGCTGCTCTCCTTCACAACATCACCAGAGTTTGTCACGGGAGGTCTACCCAAGGTGTGAGAGGCCTTCTTTATATTCTCCTGCCATCACAAGGACACTGGTGGAACATTCTAGCTATCCATTTGTCATCCCTTGCTCTCACCACATTTCTAGCCCATCTCCTTTGTCACATAATTCCTCCACGATCTCCTTCACTCCTGTTCTTCTTTGGAGTCCATTATTGTTTATATACCGCCCACCATGTGCCTTTCCATTGCCATCTAGGTGGTGCTCATCTTTAGTTTTTCAAAGGCACTGATGTTCCAGTGTCATACATACTGTCATACATGTGTAAAATGTTTGTATTAAGAAGATGAGCTTTTGTAGATTCAGGCAAACCCTTTGTGGCACATGCTGACTCCATCCTATGAGAATTTTTAGGGTCAGTAAAAGTGCTTTGCATTTTCCTCAAAGCAATTCATCCCAATCCATCACATTTTCAACTCTGGGTCCAACTCACTGTCCATTTGTATTGTCTGTTCCAGATCTACAATGTTGGACAAGTCCCAGAGGGTATTCATTGAGATGTTGAAATCTGAGCAATAGACATTCTTCATCCACTTGATCTTTCCTATATGGATGGGCAGGTCAGACTCCTTTGAGTGATTTTTAAATTTCTTCTATGAGATTCTATACTATTTATTACTATTGCATTATTTGCAAGCAGAAACATCTGGAGGATTCCGCCTTCTATTGGGCTTTGTTCATTGATCTAGACTCTCCACTGATTCTCCTCCATTGCTGTTTAATGAGCATTTGCTTCCCTATTTTGCACCTCACTTGATGGTTGTTATTAGAGGGTCATTGAACTGGATCGTTGCTATTGTTACATCTTCTAAGGAATCTTGAATAATCTTCATTTATGATTGAGAGGCACCTCAGTGTGATAGAGCTTGTAAAGTGGTGCTTTGTCCTCCTCCATCTAATTCTTCTCTGTAATTAATAAACAATGAGTACAATGGGATCTCTGCAGCTTTCAGACAATTGTGAAATAGTCAAGATGCAGTCCAGTCCACCATCGTTTGTAGAACCCTGCTCACCTCCTACGAATACTCTCATTGAGAATGCTCTCAAGCCGTGAATTGATGACCCTCAAGATTTTGTACAAATTGGAAATGTAGATTGAGTTATTGATATTTTCTTAGTTGCCTTTTCTGCAGGTATCAATAAGGTCTGAGATTTTAGATCTCCCCACCTCCTCCTTCCCAATTCTGGGCATTTTCACTGAGTATTCCCCATGTCTGAAATTCTTTCCCTCTTCATCTCACTCCTTCCTGGCTTCTTTCAAGCCCTAGCTAGAAACTCCACTTCCTACAAGGAGCCCTTCCTGATTCCTCTTAATTCTAGTATTTTCCCTCTGTGATTATCTTCAACTTATCCTGTCTATATCTTGTTTATGAAAGATGTTTGTATTTTGTCTCCTCAATAAAATGTGAGCTCTTTGAAGATAAGGACTTGTCCAGGGGTGGGGAACCTGCGGCCCCAGGCCGCATGTGGCCTTCTAGGTCCTTGGGTGTGGCCTTTTGACTGAGTCCAAGTTTTACAGAACAAATCCCTGTATTAAGGAGATTTGTTCTATGAAGTTTGGATTTAGTCAAAGGGCTGCACTTGAGGGCATGTGGCCTCAAAGCCACAGGTTCTCTACCCCTGGACTTGTTTTTGTCTTTCTCTGTATCCCCAGAGTTTAGCACATTGCCTGGCACATAACAGGCACTTAATAAATTCTAACTGACTATTGACCGAGTGACTTTTTATGCCTTTTGTATTTTTCCTCTTCTTCAGTTACAGTTCTGGGATAACAAGTCATTGTCAAAGAGTCCTCTGCTGGCAAATGGTCTTCTGGTGACCATTACTCTCCTGCTATACAACTTTTAAGTTTTCTAGGATAGTATCTGCGTGTGACACAAAAGGCTTGCTTGAGTCTGCAAAGTTGGCAAGCATGATGATTCAAAATATCAAAAAAAGGAAGCTCCCAGATGGTAGACTTCCTCCCTTTCCCTTCCTCATTGGTACAACCCAGGAATTAAGAAGTCTAGAAGTACACCTTATCATCCTCAGGGACACCCGCTGCCAGAGTTTTCTACAGAACATGCTGAGAGCCCTGACCCCTGAGCTTCAAGTTCACTTGTTTAGCATGTGTCATTTTTGATGCATCCAACAAGAATGATGGCTGGGTCTTTGTTGTATACCTGCTGAGGTATGCTTGCTAATTGGGCTAGTAGTGACAGCTAGTCTCTATTATCCCTATGTGCAGATCCCACTTCAGTCCAAACTGAAACTGGCTAGTGGGAAACAGAGATGCCAGATGGCTTCTGTTCCTGCATCTTGTCCTAGTTCAGGGATCTGGAATCTCTTGTTACTCTAAGGTTTTCTGCCCTAGTGCCCACTCTCAACTCTCTTTCGGTCCATAAGTGCCATGATGATCTGCATGCAGAGTGCTCTCGGCCAAACCTCTTCCATAGTGTCCAAAGACCTCTCTGTCTGTCTCCTTTAACTGCCTTGGGCTGGAAAAATGACTCACTGTGAACTATTTTTTTCCCCTTGGATTTCCTTTTCCTTGGATTTCCCAATCACAATTGTGTAGTACATTTTCTAGATCTTCATGGAGGAGGTTTGGCAGGGGAGTTACCCTGTACTTCTTCCTGATACTCTGCCATCTTGACTATTGAGCTGTACTTTGGAGTTTCAGAAGATAGAGGTATGAAGCTATACCACCCGTCCATCACTTGATTGAGAGGTCAATTGAAGGAGGTCCATCACCTAGCTCAGGGAGGATTTTCAAGTCAACTGTTTAGCCAGGGGTGAGAGAGTCCTGTTATGACTAGTGCTGAAACACCCTACATGTCAAATCATTGAAAGACTGGGAAATCTGCCAGACTACAAAATGGCCCTAGGAAGACACTACATCAAACCATCTGCTGACCACTGGGGGTTAGTCAGATGCCCTGATGACCAGGAGAAATAGAAGCCACGGGGACTCCAAGAAGGGCCTGCCTACTAGTTACACATGGACAGAAGGTTCCTTATCAAGGCTCACATGGGGAGGCTCTAGATTGAGAGCTGGATGAAAAGGAATCACGTGTTGGTACCTTCTTTAGAGTTGGAAAAGTAACAATAATTAATTGTAACAGCTAGCATGTATTTAGTGCTTAAAAGTTTATAAATCTGTTTGCGAATATCTCATTTGACCCTCACAGTGGCGTTGGGAGGTAAGTACTATTGTTGTAGTTTGTTATATTATTTTATATAGTTTATATTTATAAACTATATGTTTATATATAGTTTATTATATTATACTTTATAGATGAGGAAACAGGCAGACGGAGGTTAAGTGACTTGTCCAAGGTCACATAGCTTGTAAGTGTTTGAGGCAAGATCTTAACCCCGGTCTTTCTGACTCCAGGTCCAGCAGTGTTTCCACTGTGCCATCTAGCTATCAAGAAGGTCCCAGCCTGAGCGAGGTCTGTGACAAATGCTCTAACTGTGGAGATCCCAAGGCAAGTGAAGCAACCCTCAGGATCTGACTCAGTAGGAGTGGCTGTGAGGCTATAAACCAACTGGCTTGAGGATACCAAGGCTGTCAAACTGACAGTGGATTACCACAGAAGGGAGGCATTTGTGGTGCAGTGCTTAGAGCAATGGATAAAAGAAGAAAGGAAGATGGTTCCCTACATACTGCCTCTGTTTGACCCATGGCAGGTCACTCTTTGCACTGAAGTTTCCTCATCTATAAAATGAAGGATGCATACTCGATGACCTTTAAGTTCCCATCTTTCTCTAAATCTATGAGCCTATGATCCTAAGTGTCAGGATTTGTGTTTCAGTGAGCAGGACAGCATGATACCCAAGGAGGAGATGGTGAAATTGGGATTCTCCTCCTTCCCACTTCTCAGAGGCACTAATACCCATTTAATGGAGGAGAAAACTGAGGTCCAGAGAGGGGAAGAAATTCATCCAAGTTTTTCTGAAGAATTCATGGCAGAGGGGGCAGTGAGTAGAGCGTCGGCCCTGGAGTCAGGAGTACCTGAGTTCAAATCCGGCCTCAGACACTTGACACACTTACTAGCTGTGTGACCTTGGGCAAGTTGCTTAATTGCCCTGCCATTCCCCCCTCCAAAAAAAAAGAATTTGTGGCAGAGGCAAAATTTAAATGAAAGACCTCTGATTCCAAGTCTAATGTTCTTTTTACTGTGCCATGCTGACTCCCTCATGGGTCTCTCTCCCTGGACCTACAGTCTAGCAGAGCACTGGCATGGACATCACTGGCAGCTGCTCATAGGCCCTCATTGATGCGTCTTGCTTCTCACCTGCCCTACCTGGCTGGGTTTGCTCCTCACTGACTCCTCCTGGCTCCTCCTTGATCCCACTGATCATGGACAGCTCCCCGATGGCCTAGCCCGATTCGCTGAAGGCTCTTTCCTCTGTGGTTTGCTCAGCACTAAGCTGCTGCTGTAACTGCCTCAGGTGATGGAGAGAGCCCCTTTCACCCTCCTCCCATCTTCCCCCTTGTAGCCCCCATGCCTCTGGGGCTCTGAAGCAGCCTCTGGCCCAGGCTCTGGTAATTGGTTCCATCCTAGCCTCGTCCTCTGTGGCACGAATGGGAAGGTTATAAATATTTTTATCTATAACTCACGATGAATAAAAATTTAATTACACTGAAAAATTTAAATTTCATAAGAAATAAATATTAATCCTGGGAGAGTGACTTTTGTGGGAAGTTAACTTTCAAATGTCGTCAGTCTGCAGGAGGTGGGAAGGGGGAGGAAGGGGGATGGATGTCTGGGTCCGTGGCCTGGTCCTGGGGTCCAGCTACTTCTGGTCTTGGGCGAGCACGGACACATAGTTTTTTCCAGCTAATTTACCAACCCCCCCCCCTTCCCAGGATGCTTTGCCTTGGACTTGAGTAGGGATTTAGACCAGTGTTTCCTTTTGGATACTCTGGACCAGGGATGCTCTGGACCAGGCCTGTCCCCATTCCTGTTCCCAGCTGTTTGGGGAGTGAGGAGGACACTGATACTACTCTCAGATCAATGTTCTTGCTCACTCCTAGCCTCAACTTTCTCCTTTTATGCCTCTTTTTTTGAGTAGGAAAAAGAGCCCTGAGCTAGGAGTCAGCAGGACTAAGTTCTAGTCTGGGGTCTATTGCTCACTTGCTGGATGACTTTGGACAAGTCATCTTCCCTTTCTTGACCTCCATTTTCTCCTCTAGAAAATGAGAAGGTTGGATGAGACCAGGGAGAGAATATTTCTGAGAGAATATTTTGATATTAATCCAAACACTTTCTCTTTGAGTCTGAGGGGAGGTGGGGAGAAGGGGTTAAGGTAAAGACCTTCTTCCAGATTTCCTCCATCTCCCTTTACGATAAGGGCAGAGCCATAGATATCATCACCTGTGCCAGGTGGCCTGGGACAGGGCTAAGTGTCTGGGGCTTGGTCACTGGGGGAGGTAGGAGGAAGAAGTAACACCCCCTCCCAATCCTTGGGACATCCCAAGATTTCTATTTAGCTGAAGGGAGAAGGAACGATTTCTCCTGTCCTGAGTAGGGATGAGTTAGGATTTAAGTGCTCAGAGGTGAGATGGGAGAAAGGGGCATGGCAGACAAGACCAGAGTAGGAAGAGACACCACCTCCACTGGACCAGTGGCAAAGCTGAACAGGGGAAGAAATACCCTCAGGAAGGGGCTGCTGGTGTCCTCATAATTTCCTTCCCTCGAGGAAATTCCCAGCCACTCTGCCCTAATTACTGCCTTGACCAAAGTTATTTCTTCCCTTCAGGACTGAATGGTGGTGACCACTGTGGCAGGAGTGCTGAGTTTTGACCAGAAGACCTGGGTTTGAGTCTTAGCTTGGCGACACTCTACTTGTGTGATTTTGTACAAAGCATGGGACTTCTTAGGTCTCGGGTTCCCTATCAGGCAAATGAGGGGATGAGGCCAGAGCATCCCCGAGCTTCCTCCAAACTCTAAAATCTATGATTCCGAGACTAATATTGGTAGTTCTGTCAGTAAAGTTCAGGGCTCTGGAACTTTCTGGTGGATGGGTGGCGATATTGGTTTGGGAAAGTCTGGAGCTGATGTTTTTTGAAATCCATTCCTTCCAGCTCTCACACTTTATACACTCATTAAATTCTCTAGGGGTGTGGGTGGTGGGATTTCAGGTGACTGTGCTGGAGTTGGTGGGGGTAAGAGAGATTTTCTCAGATTGGTGGGCCTTTCTGTGCCTCTTTTACTCTCTGTCAGTGTCTACTTTGCCACTGCTCCATGGGCAGCTAGGTGTTGAAGTGAATAGAGCAATGCCCTTGGAATCATGAGTTCCAACCTAGCTTCAAATACTTACTAGCTGTGTGACCCTGGGTAAATCACTTAATCCTGTTTGCCTCAGTTTTGGGGGCAACTAGGTGTCACAGTGGATAGAGTGCCCTGGGGCCTAGAGTCAGGAAGACTCATCTTCCTAAGCTCAAATCTGGCCTCAGACACTAGCTATGTGACCTTGGGAAAGTCGCTTAACCCCCTTGCCTCAGTTTCCTCATCTGTAAAATGATCTGGAGAAGGAAATGGAAAACTGTTCCAATATCTCCACCAAGAAAACCCCAAATGGGGTCAGACACAACTAAAAAGAAACTTAACAACAAACAAACAACAACACGTTGCCACCATTTCATCCAGGCCAAAGGGCAAAAGCGTTTTATTTGAGTGCTATGAACAAGCCTGAGTATCTTCAAAAGTTACATTCCACTGATGGTTAGACTGAGGCTTGTTGACTCTAATCAAACCTCCCTTTTCCTGAAGTGATGAGAGTGAGAAGAGAGAGAACTGAACTCAGAGTAGGGAAAACCTGAGTTCAAATCCTGTCTCAAATATTTTTGATCTGTGTGATCCTGAGATAACCCTTGAATTTTTCTGAGCCTTGGTTTCCTGGTCTGTAAGATGAGGATAATCATAGCACTCACCTCAGGGGGCTGTTGTGGGGGTCCTACGAGGCAACATAAGTAAAGTTCTCAAAGAGCTGTATGAATGTCAGCTATCATTATTATTAAGGGGTCAGAGGGTTGTGTGTTAGAATATAAATATGGAATTCTGCTATTTAAAAAATTTAAGAGGGGACATGGCTTGCCATGAACAAAGAATCATTGAGGTGTCAGACTACTGGTGATACGCTTTCCATATTTAGGTACATCTAGGTGGTGGAGTGGATAGAGCAGCAGACCTGGGGTTGGGAAGAACTGAGCTCAAATCCTGTCTTAGATACTTACTAGTTAGTTGTATATGGCAACTAGGTGGTGCAGTGAGTAGAGTTCAGGGGCTAGAGTCAGGAAGATCTGAATGGCCTCAGACACTTACTAGCTGTGTGATCTTGGGCAAGTCACTTAACCCAGTTTGCCTCAGTTTCCTCGCATGTAAAATGAGCTGGAGAAAGAATGACAAACCACTCCAGTATCTTTGTCAAGAAAACCCCAAACGGGGTGACAGAGAGCCGGACGTGACTGAAATGACTCCACAACAACAGTTGCATTAATCCTTCACTTGTAAAATGGTATTATAATAGCATCTACCTCCCAGAGCTGTGAGAATCCAATGAGATAACATATAAAGTACTTTGTAAAACATACAATAGAGAAATGCCAGCTGTTGTTATGATTTGAGTTTGAATTCTGCCTCAGGTACTGAGATGTTGAGCAAGTCACTTAACTTTGAGCCTTGTTTTCCTTGTCTGTAAAATGGGGACTGAAAACCAGCAATGCAACAGCCTTTGCCCTCGGGGTGCTCACATTTTCTTGAGGGAGACCACATGTCATAAATGGCATGTCCCAGAAGCCTTTGCACAGTATTAATCTTTCATAGCTTTAAATTAACGGCTTTAAGCTATTAAAATTGAAGACTTCTGGGGTTCCCCGTATGAGTATGTACAAAATTGGTACAAGGTGATCCTCAGTTCTCTTGACACCACCTGTCACTCTAGCTTGGGCCTGAATAGGCAGGGAATCTAGGGGGCCAAATGTGATGAGCTATGTCTATGAGGGGCTTGTGTAGATGAAGGCCCACCTGACCAAGGAGGCTGATTGGTGATAAGGAAGTGATTTATGATTGTTGGGTTTTTTTTTTACGATAATGGTTGTGGTAGTGACAGAACACAGGAATACGATGGGTGTTTTACCTGAGTCCAGTCTGTCTCAGGAGCCCCCTGCATGAGGGAATACAGTTTGTGGCTTAGTTCCAGAGATGCCGGAGATGGTGTTCATGGGCTAGGAATGAGGGCCTCTGTCTATGGTGGAGACTAGCAGGGGATTCTGGATGTCTGGTGGGTTCAGGAGAGGGCTCTCCTTCATCAGAAGAACCAAGAATAACTGCCCAGCAAACAACTACCTGCATTTTTTAAAAATGACATACATTATAAAATGTTGTCCACAAGAAGTGATAGTGTATCAAGGGCAGCTGGTGGTGAAGTGGATAAGCTGTGGGCTGGAAGTCAGGAACACCTGAGTTGGAATCTGGCCTCAGTCACTTACCAGCTGTGTGACCCCGGGCAAATTGCTTAACCTCTGCCTGCCTCAGTTTCTTCATCTGTAAAATGGGGATAATAACAGCACTGTCCTCCCAGCATTGTTGAGAGGTTCAAATGAGATGATAATTGTAAAGTGCTTAGCACAGTGCCTGGCACATAGTGAGTGCCGTATAAATGTCAGGGACAGAGTCACTCATTTGGAGTGAAGGAGACCTGGGAATGCAGGAAGAAAAGAAGAGAAAAAACCCATCTATTAGGTGATGAGCACTTTACAAATATCTCATTGGAGCTTCACAACAATCCTGGGAAGTAGGTGCTATTATGTGCCCATTTTACAGTTGTGGTAACAGAAGTAAACAGAGACTAAGTGCCTTGTTCAAGGTCACACAGCTAGCAAGTGTCTGATGCTAGATTTGAACCCAGGTCTTTCTAAGTCCAGATCCAGCTCTCTATCTACCAAATTACCAAGCTGTGCCCTCTGGTTGAAGGTCAAACACCTCCAAGCTGTTTCAACTTGAGCAAGACATTTCACCTATGAGAGTTTCCATTTCCTCATCTGTGAATTGCAGATAATAATTCTCACTCTGGCTACCCCTCAGCAGTGAAACAAGCACTTTGGAAATCTAAAATCTTCCGAGGAATGTGAGGCCTAATTATTGCTTGCTTGAAGACAGTACTCATGACATCCATTCTCTCAATTGATCTTTACAACAGTCCCAGATCAAGGATTAATATCCTCATTTTACAGATGAAGAAACTGATACTAAAGGAGAAGCGTCTGCCCGCCGTCGCATACCTCGTCCAAGGTAGGATCAGAGTGCCGTGGGATATTAGCTGCTCCGTAGCTAACTCTATAGCCCCTCCGGCCCCATCTCTTAACAACTGGGGAAATAGAGACCAAGGGAAAGGACTCCATTTGCCCAAGGTCATAGAACAAATAGTAAGCAGATCCCAGATTTGAATGCATGCCTCCTGAATCCTGGTTTAGCATTCCTTCCACTGTAATCATTCTGCTGGTGCCAGTCCCTCCTTTCCTCTGCCCTCTGCCCGCCAATGGTGCTCCTTCTTACAGGTCACAGCCAGGTCTCCTTCATTTGGGTACTGGCCTTAAATGCCGGCAGAGACAGCTGTTCCAGGTGGGTTGGGGAGAGTGCCAGGCCATTACGGAGTTCCATAAACCTACCAGGGGCCTTTTGTCCCTGGGTGGCAAGTGAGCTCTGGGAGTCTGGCCACTTCCCAACGATGAGATGTTTTTATTTTTTTTCTATTAAAATGTTACATTTGTTTTGCCTTTTAGTATCTTCGCTCATTAAAAACGATATTATCCCCATAAATATGCCTTGTGCTGTAAAAGCCTATCTGCTCTATTTTTCTCCCTAATTGAGACACTTGGCTTTGATTTGCACGTCGGCCCGGATCATGTGCCTGCCGAGCTGATTAATTTTCAATTAATGTTCCCGAGCGGCTCGGTCAGAGCGGCTAAAGGCACTGGTCGACTTCATTCTTAGTATTCTCATATGCCCTTCATCCACTCCCTAGGAGACTCAGCTCCAAGAGGCAACATTATACAAGGGAAAGGCCAATAAGCTTAGTCAAGATGCTTGGGTTCTACTCTAGACCCTATTGATTTCTTGATATGTGATCTTGGTCAAGTCACTTCCCCTCCATGGGCTTCGGTTTCTCCATGTATAATATGAGAAATAGATTATTCCAGATAGGACAGTCAATCTATGGGTGTATGATTTTAATTTGAACCTAGCCAGACTGGAGTTCTCTGTCTATATTTATTCTGAGGAAAGTGGTGGAGGTATTATTCTAGCTTCAGCACAGGCGGGGATGTTACCAGAATGAGAGGTTATAGAAGCATCGCATTAGATTTATACAGGTTTCTTTTTATGGCAAAAAAGAGCACTCTGTAGGCATTATCTCAATAATAGAATCTCAGCAGAGGAAGGGATTATCTAGTCCAATCATTACATGAACAAGAATCTCCCTTACGTCAAGCACAATGCTAGATGCTAGAGCCAAGTATACAAAGATCAAAACAATAGCTATTCTAGGGGAGCTCACATATTCAACAAGTGATTGCATAGCACTTGCTTGGAGACATAAAATAAGAGGGAAGAAACTACCTTACCTCTCAGTCCATTCCACTTTTGGACACTTCTGATTGTTAGGAGGGGCGGCTAGATGGTGCTGTGGCTAGAGTACTGGGCTTGGAGTCAGGAAGACTCATCTTTATGACTTCAAATACAGCCTCAGACACTAGTGGTGTCAAGTTGCTTAACCTTGAGTGCCTCAGTTTCTTCATCTGTAAAATGAGCTGGAGGAGGAAATGGCAAATCACCCAATATCTCTGCTAAGGAAATCCCAAATAGGGTCTATAAGAGTCAGACAAATGACAGAAAGGTTACCGAACAACAAATTGTTAGGAAGTTTTTTCCCTTGCATTGAGTCTAAATTTATCTTTTTTTTTTGTTTTGAACAAATTCAGTCGATCAGTTAATAAACATTTATTTCACTCCTACTATGTTTCAAGCACTGTACTAAGAGCTAGATACAAAAAGAAAAGCGCAAGACAGTCCCTGCTTCTGAGGAGTACACAGTCTAATGGGGGAGACCACACGCAAACAATTACGTACAAATAAGATACATACAATAAATTGGAGATAGTCAACAGAAGGAAAGCATTAGCATGGAGGGGGAGCAGGAAAAAGTTTTTAGTGAAGGAGGATTTTAGCTGAGAATTCAGGGAAGTCGGAATCCTGGAAGTGGAGATAGGGAGGGAGAAAGTTCCAGATATGAGGAGCAGCCAGTGAAAATGCATAGAGTTGGGAAAGTGCATTTCTTGTTCAAGGAATAGCAAGGAGTCCAGTGTCACTTCATTGTAGACAGTGTCACTGGATAGCAACTTTCATCCATTAGTCGTAGATCTGCCTTCTGGGGCCAAAGCAGATCAAGTCTCATTCACATGACAGTCCTTCAAATACTTGAAGACAGGTGTCATTCCCCCTGCCCCTGCCCCCATAAAATCTCTTTTTCAGACTAAATATCTCTGGTTCCTTCAAATGATCCCCATGTGATCCTGAGCATCTTAGCTATCCTGATTACCCTCCTCTAGATACTCTTAGGTTATCAATGTCCTTCCTAAAATGTGGTGGCCAGAACTCAACAAGACTCTAACTATGGTCTGACCAGCATAAAGTCCAGCAGGACTATCCTTCATTATTCTTGGATGATATGCCTCTTGTAATAAAGCTGAAATGCATATTAGCTTTTTTAGTTTCCATAACTCACTGTCGACTAATATTAACCTTGCAATCCACTAAAACCTGCAGGGTTTACTGGATCCTCACAATAACCCTGTAATGTAGGTAGCATAAACATTTTATCTCCCTGAGAAGCTTCTACGTGGTACAGCGGATAGAGTGCTGGACCTGGAGTCAGGAAAACTTGAGTTAAATCTGACATCAGATACTTCTAGTTGTATGGCCTTGGGTAAATCATTTAATTGCTGTCTGCCTCAGTTTCCTCAAATGTAAAATAGGGATAATAGTACCTATGTAACAGGGTGGCTGTGAGGATCAAATGAAATAATATTTGTACAGTGCTTTGCAAACCTTAAAGTTCATGTTAGCTATTATTACTATGCAAAATACTCGAATTGTTCCTTTCTGGCTGCTTGCAGTAATTTCTTACTGGTCTGGGAACTCTGGAATTTAGCTACAATATTTCTAGGAGTTTTCTTTTTGGGATATTTTTCAAAAAGCAATTGGTGCATTCTTTCAATTTCTATTTTACCCTCTGGTTCTAGAATATCAGGGCAGCTCTCCTTGATAATTTCTTGAAAGATGATGTCTAGGCTATTTTTTTGATCATGGCTTTCAGGTAGTTCAATAATTTTAAAATTATCTCACCTGGATCTATTCCCCAGGTCAGTGGTTTTTTCCAGTGAGATATTTCACATTGTCTTCCATTTTTTCATTCCTTTGGTTTTGCTTTACAATATCTTGATTTCTCATCAAGTCACTAGCTTCCACTTGCTCCAATCTAATTTTTAAGGTAGTATTTTCTTCAGTGGTCTTTTGGACCTCCTTTTCCATTTGGCTAATTCTGCCTTTCAAGGCATTCTTCTCCTCATTAGCTTTTTGGAGCCTTTTTTTTGGCCATTTGGGTTAGTCTATTTTTAAGGTGTTATTTTCTTCAGTACTTTTTGGGTCTCCTTTAGCAAGTCGTTGACTTGTTTTTCATGATTTTCTTGCATCACTCTCATTTCTCTTCCCAATTTTTCCTCTACTTCTCTTTCTTGCTTTTTCAAATCCTTTTTAAGCTCTTCCATGGCCTGAGACCAATTCATAATTTTCTTGGAGGCTTTTGATGTATAGGCTCTTTGACTTTGTTGACTTATTCTGGTTGCATGTTTTGATCTTCTTTGTCACCAAAAAAGATTCTGTAGTCTGAGTGTGAGTCCTTTTACGCTGCCTGCTCATGGTCCCAGCCAACTACTTGACCCTTGAGATTTTTGTCAGGGTATGACTGCCTTTAGAGTAGAGAGTGCTTTGTCCCAAGTTTTAGTGGCCTTGCACTGCTGTTTTCAGAGCTACTTCTACTCCACTGTCACCACAAGCTCTGCCACACCAGCACTCCTCCTCCCCCAAGAACCACCAACCAAGACTGCAACCCAGATCCAAGTAGGGCAAAGCGAGAGAGCCCTGCCTCAGCACCAGCAAAGCTCTCCCTGCACTCCAACTCTGATTTGCCACTTGATTCCTCCCACTGGGTGGGCCTGGGGCCAGAAGCAGCCTCTGCTGGAGCTCTGGAAGCAGCCATAGGAGTTTCCTGCTGCTGCCACTGTGTCACCTCTGCCACCAGGGGGCTGGGGCTGGACCATGCATTTCTCTCACTCAGATCCAGCAGTTTTCCCACTGACCTGCTCCATGGTCTTTGACGTTTGTGGATTGAGAAGTCTGGTAACTGCTACAGCTCAGTGATTCATGTCCCGATGCCTGCTCCACCCAACTCCCAGTCTGGTCTGTCCTGGTGGCCCACGCTGGGCTGCACTCCGCTCCCAGCACAGTGCAATAGACCCTTCCCAGTGACCATCCAGGCCATCCTGGGCTGGAGACCTGCTTCCCTCTGTTATTTCGTGGGTTCTATAGCTCTAGAATTTGTTCAGAGCCATTTTTACAGGTGTTTGGAGGGATTTGGGGGAGAGCTTAAGTGAGTCCCTGTTTTCCTGCTGCCCTCTTGGCTCCAGCCCATATTGTTATTATCATCACAATAATTGTTATTCATACATTGATTTGCCCAAGGTTACACAGAATGGTGGAACTGGGCTTCAAATCCAAGTCTCTTGACTTTAAGCCCAATACTCTTTCTTCTGCACCACATTGTAAATGGTATCTGAAGTTTGGGGGATGAGTTAAAGAATTAAACCTGAACCCAGCTTTTCCATCTCTCTACACTTTTCTCCTTCAGTTGGTTTCGTGGGATTGCTAATGGGCCCAGGCTGAGTTACAAGAGTTTATTTAGTACTAAATTGGCTAGAATGCTGGCTCTGGATACTGTCCATGGTGCTGACTCAGGTGAGCTCCTGGAGCTCTGCAATGGTTGTTATTGCTTAGTCTGGTCTTGGATCCCTCTATGCTGGTCACCACAGAACTGCCCATGAAAGTAGTTCTGTACTTGTCTAGTTATCACTGACAGCAGCCTCTTCCTTCACATGCTGAGGGGTTTCTTTAGCTTAGGAGTTTGGTCTGGGCACTATGACTTTGAGGACACCCTGGCAGGAACCATTCAGCCAGGGATGATCATTCTGCCTAAGACTCAATTGTGTCTGATAGCTGCTGCAAGTTTGGCACTGCAAGTTGTGTGCATTCTACTCCTGGCCAAGGCTATGTGCACTGATCAAGGACATATGCCCTTCTGGGAAAGTAAAACCCTCATGGGGCTTCACTGGTCTTGTGTGTGCATATATGCTTGTGTGTGTGTGTGTGTGTGTGTGTGTGTGTGTGTGTGTGTGTGTGTGTGTGTGAAAAGGGTTGGGGGGAACTAGGACCTGTTTCTGGTTGATGTTGACAGTGAATGAGTGGTACATATTTGGTCAATCATTCCTTAGATGCTGCCTGAGTTTGAATGATCTGAGTCCCCGCCCTGTTCTATTAGCCAAACAGGGTATGGGAGAGTCACACCCTACAGATTTCTGGGCTCTGGGATGAAATGCCAAACTCAACCCCAGGGCTAGTACTTCCATGATCCTTACTAGGAAGGGGATACTTTTTCTGTCTCACCCCAATCTGGGTGTCACTAGCTACTCATCTGCCAGATGGAAGTCAGAAACTCAGGTGTGGATACTAGAGAGTTGCTTAAGTTGTGCTTGGGAGAGAGGAGTGTGTGGGGTACAGAAAGGACAGTTGTAGCAAAAGAGACATGAAGGAAGAAAGGCTGAAGGAGCTCATGGACCTGACAGTTAATTAAAACGTCCTAGGAAGCTTCTATCCTGAGCTGGCCAGGAACGAGGATGGAAAGCAGTGGTGCACGTGGGTGCTTTTGGGCATCAGGCTCATCAGTCACCCCTGAGGTGGGGGTGGAGGTGGGTGGGGCTGCTGCTCCCAGCTGGAAAACAGTCACCTCCTCCAAAACATTCCCCTATCATTCCTATAATAGCGTCTGTCATCACTCCTGACAAGCTGGTCATTAAGTCTTTGGCAAAATTGTAAGAATTATTAACATATGAGATTTTTATGCTATTTGACAGCTGTCGACTCCTTCAGATTTCACAGTCCTTTCCCTTCCCCCAAATCCTACCCCCTCCCTAGCTTTGCCTGCTGTCCCCTCCTCCCTTCTGACAGAAGGTGTCTTTTACTCTTCCCTCTCCCCTTCTCCTCACGGGGATGGATTCTGGGAGGTTGTGTCTTCTTGGAGTGTCACCAGATCACTTCGGCATTTCAGAATAACCTGACCCTTCCAAAGTCATTTTTCCTATTCCTCTCTACCCTGCAGGTAAGGCTATGTTACACTAAGCCCCAACATATGGGGAATCTGTTTTTTAAACAAACAAACAAGAAACCACTGCAAAATCCACAGATAGATAGAGATCATTTATTAAATACTATGTTCCAGGCATTGTGTGAAGTTCTGACATACAAATACAAGCAAACAAGACAGTATTGCCTTCAAAGAGTTTACATTCCAATAGGGGAAGACAACCCACAAAAGTGATCTGGAAAGTATGGGGGAAGGGTGGGGGAAGACGTCAGTAAGGAGCGAGGAAAGCTGCTGCTGATAGGATGGAGAAGATTGGAGAGTGAGCTGATCCAGGAGTGAAGGGAGCATGGCCTGGACTCTCCTTTCATGATATAATGTATTGGGCCATCCCAACGACTGTCAAAATGGAAACAATATTTGTACTACATCTTCCACAGATTTTTTTTTGTGAGAAAAGTACTTTGTAAATCTTAACATTTTCCCAGTCCTTTAGGATTAAATAATATCTCCTCCTTATTTAAAAAAATAAAAATGGGAATTTTCTTGTGTAATGTCTGACTTGTGGCATTGTATGCCTGCTTCCTCTCTTGGGCCTTAGTGAAGCTGGGGGGTGAGGGTTTGTATGGGGTAAGTGATATTTTGGGGGCATGTGAGGAGAAGTAGAGAAGCCCCCAGTGATAACCCTGATGATAGGTGCTGATGTTCGTTCTGAAGAGCTCCAAGTACTTTCCCATCTGTGACCTGCATTCCGGTCAGGATGTTGAAAGGCTGGAGAACATCCAGAAGAAGGCAGCCAGGATAGTGAAGAGCCTTGAGTTCTTGCCATGGGAAGATAAGTTGAAGGAACTGGGGATGTCTAGTCTGGGGAAGAGAAGACATATTGGGGCACATGGGATCTGTCTTCAAGTCTTTAAAGGATTGTTGCAAGGAAGAGAGATTAGACATGTGCTGCCTGGTCCTAGAAGGCATAAATAGGAAAAGCTAGGGTGGAGATAGGAGACAGGGAAGCTGCAAAGAGGTAGATTTATGTTTGACTTAAGGAAACACTTCCTGATAATGAGAGCACTCCAAAAGTGGAACGGGTCTCTTCAAGAGGGAGCGGCTCCTTCTCACTGGAGGCCCTCAAGAAGAGCCCATATGACCACTTGTGTTGGGTGCCCTGAAGAGTGGATTTTTGGTTTAGATATGGGTTAGGCTAGTTGGCCTCTGAGGTCCTTTTCAGCTCTGAAAGTCTTTTGATTCTGGGATTCTGATTCTATGACCCTAATCATCCTTAGACCAGCTCTAGAAGATAGGGAGGGACACTGAAGATTCTCCCCACTTTGTAGATGAGGAAACCAAGGTCCAGGGAGATAAGGTCACCATTCAGTAGTAAAGCCATCACTCAGTGGCAGAGACTGACACGATACTCATATATCTGGGGGTCTACACCTGTGGACTAGGGCATCTAGGTGGTATACTAGACTGAGCCCCTTGCCATGTAGTCAGGAGGACCTGAATTCAAATGTGGCCTCAAACACTTCCTAGCTATGTGACCCTGGGCAAGTCACTTAACCCCGTTTGCCTTAGCTCCTCATTTGAAAAATTATCTGGAGAAGGAAATGGCAAACCACTCTAGTATCTTTGCCAAGAAAACCCCAAATGGAGTCACAAAGAGTTAGACTAAAGAAGTAGACTGAACAGTAACAATAGGCTTGAGCACTGCTTTTTCTTTTTTTTTTTTGGAGGGAGAAGGCAAGGCAATTGGGGTTAAATGACTTGCCCAAGGTCACACAGCTAGTAAATGTGTCAAGTGTCTGAGGCCAGATCTGAACTTAGGTCCTCCTGACTCCAGGGCTGGTGCTCTACTCACTGCACCACCTAGCTGCCCCTTGCATGCTGCTTTTTTCCAACAATCTGACTTGACCATAAATCTGAACAGAACCTTAGCTGGGATTTGTAACCTCTTCAATGCTGGCCTTCTCTTGAATAATCTAAGGAAATTATATAGGGTGTAGTACATAGTGTCTTATTTAGAGTCAGGAAAATCTGGGCTCCAGTTCTGCCTCAAATACTTAGTAGCTGTTTGATCCTGGGCAAAGGTTACCTCTCTGACCTTAATTCATCTGTAAAATTGGAATGATAACAGCCCTTACCTCACAGAATTTTTATGAGGGTTAAATGAGAAAATGTATGTAAACCTATAAAAATCTATGTAAATGTGAACTATTATTTATTATGGAGAGGAGTGGAGAGGAAACTTTGGCTGAAGTCTCCAGGGGTTCCAGCAAATTGTTTTTGTTCTCCGGACCTCAGTTTTATCATTTGCAAAATCAGAATAATTATCCTTGCTCATGGGGCTGTTATTGGGAGCAAATGAGGTAATGGAGCAGATGGATGGGCAAGGGGTTCGTGTGCTGGGAAGCACTGTGCAAATGTCAGATTTTCCTTGTGGGAGGCAGGGACCCCTTTGTTACAGAATCCAGGGCTCCTCTTGGTGGGGCATAGAGAGTGGGGAGGAAGAAGAGGGTGAGTTTAAAAGAGTTCTTCCTGGACAGTTAGCAAGATGGCGGCTGGGAAGCAGTGACTGGCGTGAGCTCCCCACCAAGCTCCTCCAAAAACCTATAAAACAATGGCTCTGAACCAATTTTAGAGCTGCAGAACCCACAAAGTGGCAGAGGGAAGCAGGGCTCCACCGCAGGACAGCCTGGATGGTCCCTGGGTAAGGTGGGTCCCACACGGACCTCCCAGCCCCCAGCCGAGGGGAGCGGAGCTGAG